>CM053595.1:47322809-47362683 GCA_028646575.1 Pseudocheirus occidentalis | reverse complement strand
CACAGTTAAAAGACAACTCTACAAGTCTCAGGACGGAAGGAGATGTCTACATTCAGAGATAGATCCAGAAAGACCAGTGTTTAAATGGAGACTGAAGCAATGCATGCTGTGATTCTTTTCGATGTTTGGCTTTTGTTTCTCTTTTCTCATCGTTCACTCCATTGGCTATAACACCTATACAACCAGACTATTGTACAATGTGAAAGAGTTTGCAGATCCTATACATGATTGTATGCCACCATGGTGGGGGTGGGGGGTGGGGAGGAAGAGGAGAAAAATTTGAAACTCAAGTGATTCTGGAACTGTATCTTGTAAACTAAAAGTAAACAAACAAATCAATAAAAAAATCAAAAATAAAATAAAATAAAATTTTGGAGAAACCAGAGTCAAATTCACTGACATTCCTTTAAAAAACATCAGGGTATTTGCTTCTTTCCAGATCATAGAAGTATAGGTTTTAGGGCCAGAAGGAACCTTAAAGATCATCTATTTCCCCCTTTCTTTTGATATGTAATAAGGGTGATATCTGGGATGAGATATGCACTCTGGCTTTTTGCTGGCTATCATGTCCCTTGCTATGATCATGTAGCAACTTGTGCTTGCTCCCCAGTGATTGGATAGTGAATTGGTTGAAGTCAGAAGACCAAACTCTCAGTGGTCTATCAGGGAAGGTAAGAAAAACCAGTTCTCCTTCCTTTCTGTTTTATGAGTTTCTTCTAGCGCTTCTTATTCTCACGTCTTCTAGTATGGTAAGAGATATTTATTCATGACCTCTATCTCCCACCATTCCGCCAATGGCAATGGACACTATAAGCACCTGGTAGCAAGAACATGTGGCTGTCTAGGTGAGCCTGGGTCCATGGTTGCCAACTTACGTTTTCTGACTTTGTTCCTTGAAGCACAGACCAGCGATTTTGAGAGCTAGTTCTATCCCTGATACCAATCTTGTTGCTTTGAGAGGTGGAGTCCCTGAATTAGGCGTCAGCCTCGTGGCAAGAGGGTTTTCCCACAACAGCATCATCTTTCAGAGGAGAAGCAGCATCCCTACAAGTCTGCTATGACCCAACAGGGCTAACTTAAAAGGGCCCTGGCTGACAGAGAGATCTGGACCTTTTGAAATACTCAGACAGTATAGGTCTGAGATAATAATAAATATTTATTTCAGCAGTTCTACAAAACTGGCTTTACCTTGCATAAGATTATGACATGTGTCATGGGTTATCAACTTTCATTTCTTTATTTGTTAATGTGAATTTATGAGCTTTTTTGTGTTTTAAGCATTTCCACCACTGTAGGAAATAAATTGCTGTGAGATGTGTGTATACACACACACACACATGCGCGCGCACACACATAAATACACATACACATCCTGAGTGGGGTGTATGGGCATGTGGGCTGTTCAGAGAGGTCTAGTGCTTCTGGTGTTAGGGTTTACTGAGCCCTTTTCAGAGCTGCTCATATACCTTTGGTATCCACCTGTCCACTGACTCTCACCTGTCACTCCAAGAAGCTGTAGAATGTGCCACAGCCATACCCTGCTAATGCCACCTCAGTAGACATTCTAAACCCATCAGTGAGTTAGGGGGACATGTACGTTAAGCATGTGAAGACTTCCCCCAGTGGAATGGGCAGATGAGAACAATATGTTTCAGTGGCCACGAATGCTGCTGAAGCAAGATACTGTAATCAACGTAGGGCTTTGTCAGACATCGCAGACACCAAGGTCATCCACTATATCCTGGGCTATTATTGCCAGTCATCTTGATGTTTGTCTTGCCACTGGACTTTAATAACTGGAAGAGAGAGTAAGGCTGATGACTTTGTGCTACTGCTTCACTTAAATCCATTTCATGTGAAACTCAAGTTATTTCCCTGAAATGTTATTGGTCCTCTTTGAAAATGAAGGACAAACAACAAGCTTGAATGCTTTCTTGGAGAGTGCATAAAGTAGAGGTAGCAGGAGGAGACAGGAGACAACTTTATACTCTTCCCTTCAGTTCAAATCCAACAGTTACATCCTCCGACAGAAACACTTGGAAGAATCCAGTGGAGCAGAGTCTTGCTGTGGACTTAAGCTGTATCAATTAGAAGAATGAGTCCAGCACTATATCTGGAATCATGCTCTAGAGATGGCAGGCCAAAGAATCATAAATCATGGTGGTCCTACAGTATGGGTTACAGTTCTGACAAAATGGCCTATCAGTATCCTAGGCCAAGATTTGAGTTAAGTAGGAAGCCGCAGGTTGTGGAGACAACAGATAGGTATCAGACAAACCCTTATACGTTAAGCAAACCAAAGACTCTGCTCCACTGGATTCTTTCATAGGTGGAAGAAAGTGAAGGAAAAGGCTCTGCAGAGATGATCTGTCTCATAAGTATCAATGTGAGGACATCACAAGAAGAAATCAGTGGCCTTGTTATAATGCAGTTAAAAGTTGCTTTGGCTGCATGTGTTCACTATACATGTGCCTTGCTGCTCATGTTTTAGAAGTATGTCTACTCTTTCCACTTAGAAGGTCTATGTTTTGTGAAGAGTGTGCCCTAGGTTTATGGGGAAAAAAATGTTCTGTTGATACTGTGCTTCCCATGCCATTGGAGCAAATGTCTTCTCTTTGAGAAAGCAGAAGGTATTGGCCAAGGATGCAGGCTTGTGTAATCAAGCATGTGTTTTTGTTGCAATGTATTTTGAGTAGCTTACACAGCTATTGTAGGGAAATATCCCCTTCCCTCCACCATCATCCACTTGCTAGAAGTTCAAGAAGAAAATTCTTCAGGAAGGGGAAAGCAGATGAGTCCTAGAAGTATAAAGAGAAGAGAGAGAGACAGAGACAGAGAGACAGAGAGAGAGAGAGAGAGAGAGAGAGAGAGAGAGAGAGAGAGAGAGAGAGAGAGAGAGAGAGAGAGAGGGGAAGGGGGAGAGAAAATAAGTCCTAGAAGTGGAAAAGTGGAAACAGAAGAGAGAAGAAGGGGGAGAGGGAAAAAGGAAAGAGGGGAGAGAGAAGAGGAGGAAAGAAAGTAGATGGAGAGGTGGGAAAAAAGAGAGGGGAAAAAGGAGAGAGGGAGACAAAGGGAGAAAACTTGGACCCATAGAGATTAAATGACTTGCCTAAGGTCATGTTGTCAATAAGTCATGGCAGCAGGATTTGAATTCCCATCATTTGACTCCAAATACAAAGCTCTCTCCACTGCCCCACATCACCACCACTAAATGAGTATTTTGGTTAAATGAGCTGAGTTGAACTTGAGTTGAATATATTCAGAGAATAAAGATATAAGGACAGGATGGAAGGAGAGAAGCCAGGAAAAGTGGATTTTCAGAGTCAAGTGTATACAGGTGAAAACCATGAGATGCACTCATTGTCTTTTGGATCTAATTCCTGATAATGGAGTGGGGAGAAGAGCAGGTGTCTGGCTAGGCAGATAGGCATCATTCTAAGGTATGTTAATAGTGTTCTGGTTTACTAGGCTCAGGGTATGTTGGCACCGACCCTTGCACTCTGTTTGCCAGGTGAGGTATGAGACATACTGAGCATCTGTAGTTTCCCCTCCAGCTGTTTGCTGATTCTGTCTCCTTGCTGCTACCAAGACTGCTTTGTTGGGAGTACTTTACATTTGACACACTTACTCCCTTCTTGCTGCATTTTTATAACCTGAATGTATTGCTATCAACGGATCCCACTGCACTTCCTGGAGCATGTATATCTTAGGATCTCAGATTTAGAGGTGAAAGGGACCTTAAAGGCTACCAAGTCCAATCCACTCATTTTATAGGCAATCAGCTAATATTTATCAAGCACTTATTATGTACCAGGCACAGTGCTAAGCAGCGGGGATACAAATGAAGGCAAAAAACTGCCCCTGCTCCCACGGACCTCACAGTCTAAGGAGGCAGGGGTGGTGGCAGGGGAGACAATATGCAATTAACTATGTATAAACAGATGTAGGTAAAATACATTGGAAGTGTCTCAGAAGGAAGGCCTAGGATTAAGGGGAACTGGAAAAGGTTTCTTTCAGATGGTAGGACTTTAGCTAAGATTTAAAGGAAACCAAGGAAGCCAGAGGTAGAGATGTGGAGGGAGAGCATTCCAGTTCAGATTAGGGAATTGAAATACTGAGAGTTGGAGTGATTTGTCCAGGACAATGAAGCTTTTAAGTATCAGAGGCAACCCAGGCCTTCCTGACTTCAGGTTTAGCAGTCTATCCATTATACCAGGAAGCATCCATTCCTCCTCAAAGTAGTCCCTCTCAGGCCTTTTATTCTAGGATGTGGAGTTGGTTTTCAGGTTTGGACAAAAAAAAAAGCACATGTCATATAGAAGTTTCAGGAAGAGCAAGAATATTTCTAAGGCTGATGGAATATCAAATTTTGAATTTGTACTAAATCCAGTAGATATAAAAATTTATATATTTCCTAGACTGTGAGAGCTGAAGAGGAGCTCAGAAGTGAACCCGTCCAACCTTTATCTCAGCAGGAATCTTCTCAATAACATCCCCAGCAAATGATCCCCAGTACTCTGCTGGAAGATTTCCAGTGAGTGGGAACCCAACAGCTCCTAAGGCAATCCATTCTGCTTTTAGACAGCTCTAATTATAAGGTCATTTTCCCTCATCTGGAGACAAAAATCTATTTCTGTACAACTCACACTCATTGTTCTTAGCTCTAAAGAGAAGCCAAACTAATTTAATTCCTTTTCTGTTAGACTTGAAGACATTGACCACATCTTCTTCCAGTGTTCTCTTTTCAAAGTTGAACGACCACAAGTCCATTGGTCAATTCTTGTATAACTTGGTTGCAATCTATCAAACCAACCAGCATTTATTAAGCATTAACTGTGTCCAATTGCAACTACTTAAAAGGATATTTTTGATTTGCTCTCAAAGGAAGTAATTGTCTCTGACTCTTCAGCATACAGAATGTATAATATATAGAAAATAATAAAAAAAATTATTCTATTAGGTAACATGCTGTTTTAGCATGACATTGGAAAAAGCATTAGATTAGGGAGGATTTAGGTCATAGTCTGAGCTCTTCTTCTAACTCAAACAATTTCTTTGGTAAGTCACTTCCTTTTTTTGGCTCTCCATTCACTCATCTATCAAAGAATATTTTGGACTATATGAACTGTTCTGAATGATTTCTAACAGGGCATTTAAGGCAACATAGTTTAACAGTAAGATTGCTCTACTGGGAATCAAAAGATATGATTTAACCAAGTTCTATCCTAGCTCAATTACTATTTGTCTTATGTCCATGGACAAGTCATATAATGTCCCTATGCTGTCTCTTCCTCATCTTTTCAAAGGAAACTTAATACATGCCCTTCCTATTTCACAGGGGTATTGTAAGGTTAAATTTAACTCAATAAACATGTATTAAATGTCAATTAAGTAAGACATTAGGCTGGGCAATTGGGGTTACAAATACAAAAACCGGAGAAGCCCTTGTGTTCAAGGAAGTTGTGTCTTTCTGGGTAGTTTCAATATGCACATAATGTACTAGAAACTACATACAATGTAATTTCAAAAGGAAATGAGTACAGATGGAAAGGGATCAGGAAAAACCTATTGAAGAAGTTAGGACCTGAGCTATGCTTTGAAAGAAGCCAGGGTAGATGGGGTGAGGGTGGGGGAGAGAAATCATGACATACGTGAGACTACCCAAAGACTTGGAGGTAAAAAAATAGAATGTGATGTGTGAGAAGCTAGCAGCAGGCCAATTTGACTGGCATGTAGGATGTATGAAGGAAAGTAATGAGAAATAAGAGAGGAAACAGAGGTAGGAGTCAGATTGTGGAGGACTTTAAGTACCAGAATTTATGTGTCTTTTATCCTACAGGCAAAAGGGAACTACTGGAAATTTTTGAGTAGGTTAAATGATGTGTTCAGATCTGTGCTTTAGGAATAACATTTTGTTAGATTACCTGAAAAATTAATTGTCAAGAGAACACACCAGAAGCATAGTAAGTACATATATGCTCATATGACTGTAAGTAAATCATCCTCCCCTGCCCCTGGTCTCAGTTTCTTCCCCTGTAAAATGAGGATGTTGAATTATGTGGTCCATTCAAAACCCTAAATCTTGAGGGATTTTATTTTGAAAAGTAGCATACATAAAAAGCATTCTTCATTTCTCTTATGGGACTTTCTCAATTTGTATCCGTCCTTCTGAAAAGAGACCTTCCAAATAAAAAGTCTTACTGTTTCAGTAAGAGCTCATTGGCTGTTGTCATTAGTTTATCCCATAAAGTTAATCAGCAAAATGTTAAGGAAAAAAACTACCTAGAATTTTAATCTATGTAGAGTTTGTGAAAAGTCTTTTTGAATTTTGAATAGTTTGAACTTTGTGAATCCCATAAGGGAACACTGGCCCCAATGGTCAAGTTTTTTTCAGCTTTCTGATAAGTGAAAGCATCTTGGGGGAGAGGGAAGAGGAGAGAAAAGAGGGTAGGGGCCACAATCCAAATTAGTTTAATCAGGAGTTATTTTAAAGCGGAGGAGTCAAACATGTAATCTATGGGATGCATGCCACAATATTCCTGAGTGTTGCTCAAAACAGATTAATATGTATTTGGGAAATATTTCACAAAATAAATAAAAATACAACAAAACATAGTGTTGCACTTTAAAACTAAGTCAATATATAGTCTTCATACATACTATATATGGCCACCATTCCTTTTTTTTAAGTTAATTTATTCATTTTTAGTTTTCAATATTCACTTCGGTAAGTTTTAAATGTTCTCCCCCTCCTTTCCCTTCCCCCTCCCCAAGATGGCATGCATTCTGATATAGGCTTTACATATACATTCCTTTTAAGCATATTTTCACATTAGTCATATTGTATAGAAGAATTTGAATGAATGGGAGGAACCATGACAAAGAAAAAAAAAACAATAAAAAAAATAGTCCGCTTCTTTCTGCATTTAGACTTCATAGTTCTTTCTTTGGATACGGATGGCATTTTCCATCAGGAGTCCCTTGGAATTATTTTAGGTACTTGCATTGCTAAGAAGGGAGAAATATATCAAAGTATGACCACCATTTCTATTTGAGTTGGCACCATTGATTTAAAAGACCTGCACTTAGCTGAATTCCTAAGAACCGGTTTAATTTGGAGAAGGCAACCAAACCCATTTGAAGATATTAACAATTGATACATGAGTTGTGGTTGCTCTTCATTGTCCCAGTTAGTTCCTTAGATCTGAGATGGTACCATTTTGCTGATATTTAACACACAACTCAAATAAGGTGGCAAATCATGCCAGGTGTAAAGCAGTCTTATACTTTGTGAACACTGAAGGAAAGTTGGTTCTGGTAGTGTGGTGTAGTAGAGAAATAAGTAGATTTGGAGTCAGTGATTGAGATAAATGTAAAGCCTTAGAGACAGAGTTTTGGGGTAATTAAGAATTTATTAATTAGGCTAGCAAATAATAAATTGATGGTCAGCAGTCTCAGTAACCAAAGACAAAATTATGGAGATCCCCAAATGCTTAAAAACCTTTGGGAAAGGAGGTACCCCTGGTAAGTGAAAATCAGCCCTAACTGGTGAACAATTGATGAGGGAATGGACATATTAATAAGGAAGTAGACATATTAAAGAGGAAGTTGGCTAAAAGTCTTCAGCTTTTTCTACTGAGAATATGACTTGATCACGAGACTTACCTGCCTCCAGCAATCTGGACAAAGGAATCTATCTCTACTCAGACCATTCTGGTTGGTTTTCTTCTTCATAAGCTGGGCACTCTAAATTCTAATAGAGGCTTCCAAGGACAGGGATTCATTTCCTTAGGACAAAAACTTTCCTAGACTGGGCCTTAGGAGGTATCATGATGTAATGGTAAGATTATTGACTCTGGTCTAAGAAGACCTGGGTTCAGATATGTATCCAATTCTCAATACCTGTGTGACCTGGGAAAAAAATCGCTTGCCCGCCCTGGAAGGATTAAACTTAAATGTGTCCTACATAGATTTTTTTTGGAGAGTTAGTTGTTAAACATTTACCAGAACACCTGTGAGTAGAGAATAAGACATAGACTTGGATAACTGTAATATACAATGCTACATGAGTAACATTGGTTGCTCCAACTCTCCACTTCTTTAATTCCTCCTCCATTTAACCACCAAAATGATTGTCCTAAAATGTGATTCTGACCATGGATAGCATCAACCACACTGACATATCCAGGATAACTGTTAGCATAGGTTCTTAGATCTGCTTTACTAAAAAAGATAGCTGCACTTAGCTGAAGATAGTCAATAATAAAAAGATAGTCAATAATCTTTTAAATTACATTAGTGACTAAGTAATTATTAATTACAGTAGTTAGTTCAGGGAAAAGTCAACACCCTGAACTTCAGAGAAAATCCAAACAAAGAAAATAGAGAAAATACAAGTGGAGAAACAAAGACCAACAGACAGGGCTTCTAACTGCCTGAGAAAATTAGCACAGATCAGCATATAGATCCAACTCTCTGACCAAGACAATACATACATAGTTATCAGAGAGAGAAGCACCAACATTTGGGTTTTTCAAAGTGGGGGGAGGTGCTCCTTAACAACTACCCAGGTTCTCATGTGGCCAAATCACATGAACAGTCTTCCAAAGAGTGAGCCCCAAAGCAAAATGTTAACCTCAGAGTACATATATACCCTTTTTAGAGCCAGAGGGCATCACTCTCCTGAAATTAACAAAAGGTGTGAAAGCCTTCCTATAAGCAAGATTACCCTAAGCAAGATTCTCTTAATGAGCTATTAATGGCAGGGGAGATCTTAAATCCCTTCCTGATTTCTTTTAAATCCCATCTTTTATAAGAAGCTTTCCCCCAATTTCTCATAATTTCAGTGCTTTCCCTCTGTTAATTATTTCCTATTTATCCAATGTATCATATATCTTTATATATTATTGTGCTACTCAATGCTGCCTAAGAGACTGAAATACAACAAGGTATGGATCAATTCTGTGCTGTTTGTGCTAATTTTGGCCCAACAATTAGCTCCAATTAATTCTCCACCAACCAGCACTACACCATTCATATGTGGTACCATCAGTTACAGCAAATGGAGAAGTTTTGAATGCTGTGGATAAATTCACTTAGCTTGGCAGTATACTCTCCAGGGATGTTCATATAGATTATGAGACTGGGGCATGCATTGCCAGAGCTAGTTCAGTGTTTGGGAGACTCTGGAAGAAAGTGTGAGAGAGAAGAGGTATTAAGTTGTCTACCACACTGAAAGGGTACAGTGCCATTGTGCTGAACTCATTGTTGTATACTTGTGAAACCTGGACATTCCACCAAGTTCCATGCCAACAAATGGAATCATTTCCATTTGAATTATCTTAGGAAGATTCTAAAGATAAAAATATGATACCAGACACTGAGGTCCTTTCTCCAGCTGAACTGCCTAACATTCAAACTCTACTGTAGAAAACACAACTCTGATGAGCTACCCACATTGTTCAAATGCCAAACATATGTTTGCCAAAAAGACTATTTTACATAGAACTCATGCAAGGCAGGTGCCCATATGGAGGTCAGAAGAAGAGATAGAAGGTCTCTCTGAAGGACTTTGGAATCAATTAAGAGACATGGGAAACACTGGCATACGACAATCCAGTGTGGCGTGCCCAAATCAAAGAAGGCACTGAATCTGAGCAAAGCAACTCTGTAGTAGCTTGAAAGAAATATGAGATGTGCAAATTTAGAGACATCTCCACTCTAAACATTCACATGGACTATTTGTGCCCAACCTGTGGCAGAGCCTTCTGAGCTCATATTGGTCTGATCAACCACTATCAGATGCATCTTGACCCTAACATAGTGATGCCATTTTGGTCCTCTTCAAGAATGAAGGACAACAACCACCATGCTGTATATAGCTTGCTTTGTACATATTTGTCTGCATGTTGTCTTCATCATTAGATTGTAAGCTCTTTGAGGGCAGGAATTGTCTTTAGCCTCTTTTATACCACAATGCCTGGTACATATTAGAAGCTAAACAAATATTTGTTTGATTGATTGAATTAGAGGGATGGAAACAAAACATGATGTGAGGTCATTGGTCAAAAGAGAAAGGTCATTACAAACAAGAGAGGTCAGAGAAGGCTTCGTAGAAGAGGTAGAATTTTACTTACTTGAATAGATAGCAGAAATGCAATAAATGGAGAGAGGAAATAAGGACATCACTGAGAAAAGGTACAGAGGTAAGAGAGCATATTTAGAGAAGAGTCCGGTGTGATTTGTACATGGAGGCTATGGCAGGAAGTTATATCTAATATAAGATATATCTAGAAGGGTAGAACAGGGCCATGTCAAGAAGGATCTTGGTGAAGGAGTTTGAATTTTATTTGGTTGGCAATAGAGAGCTATGGAAGATTTTCGAGTAGGGCCTTACCAAGTTCTTCTGATGTGGGTATGTCTATGAGGATTATATAAATTGCTTCAGGACAGGAGGAGTTACTTTTGGAGAGCCTAGAGCTTCTTTTCATCACTCCAGAGAAGCTCCAGAATAAAAAGACAGTGTCTGGATCAGAGAGGTCTTCAGAGGCCATCTACTCTGACCTATTTACCTGTGCAAGAGCCCCTTCTACAACATACTTAAGAAGAAGCCATCCAGTCTTTATTTGACCTCCAACCAAAGAGAAGCTGCCCATTCATAGGTTCTGGGTCTTAGAGATGGGGAGGATCTTAGAGTCATGTAGTTCAACTCTCTCATTATCCAATTTAGAAAGGTAGAGCACAGAAAGATTAAATCCTTTGCCCATGGTTCTCTAGACCAGAGGTTCTCAATCTGTGGGTCGCAACCCCTTTGGGGATCAAACAACCCTTTCACAGGGGTCATAGGGGTTGCCTAAGACCATCAGAAAACATATTATTTCCGATGGTCTTAGGAACAAAGACATCGCTCCTCCATGGGTCTCCAGGCGGGTCTGCCCACATATAAGTGTTAAAAGGTTGAGGCATTAGGAAGGTTGAGAACTACTACTCTAGACTTTCTTTGATGATCCCAAATAAAAACTTGGGTTAAGGTAGTTGAAGCTTTCCTGGATTTCAGAGGGACCTGCTTCAGTTCACATAGTCCTGATAAAGTTCAAAGAAATTTTTCAATTCCTCTCTTAGTCTCTTAACTGGATTTAAACTCAAGTTTTCTCCAAGTTATACTCTTTTGGGGTGGCTTTAATGGGAAGGAAATTTGCTCTTACCTCTAGCCTAAACTTACCTCTGAAACTTCTGCTCTCCTCTCCTAGTTCTGTACTCTGGGGCCAGGCAGGACAACCAATCAACATGTGCTATATGCCAGGTGCTGGAAGTCTTACATCTTCTCTGTGACATCCTAAATGCCAAAAATGCCTAACTACCTAAAAGCAGATCTCACATTTCTCTTGAATTTCTTCTTCTCCAGGCTAAATCTCCCCAGTTCTTTGAAGTCCCTTCAACATACTGCTGCTTCTCATCTAACAACGTCTTTCCTCAAACGTGGTGCTCCATGGTGAACTCCATAGTGCTTATATGATCTAACCAAGGAAGACTATATCCAGGACTCCCACCTTCATAGTCCTGGCCACTACTCCTTTTTAAATTCAGATTACAAATGTAGTGGCTTTCTGGCTGCCCTGTCACATTGCAAATATCAGACTCTTAGCCCGTTAAAACCCTTTTTCAGACAAACTTCTGTCCGGCCATGTCTCCTCCTCATTCTCTAGATCCCTTTTAGGATTCTTCACTCCTTAGAAATGGGGTGTGAGCACTGCAAATTTGGGCTCACTTCACCATTTCAGGGCACCATATTATTAATAATAGCTAATAATAGTTAGCATTTATAAATAACTTTTAGGTTTTCAAAGTACTTAGAAAATATTATCTTACTTGATCCTTACAATAACATGGGAGGTAGATACCATTATTATCCCCATTTTACAGATGAGGAAACTGAGGCAGATAGAAGTTAAATGATTTGACTGGGATCAGATACCTTGTCTGAAGTCACATTTGAATTCAGGTCTTCCTGACTTCAAGCCTGATGCTCCATCCACTGTGCCTTCTATTAGCATATTGATAATGTGATCATGAATGTCATGACACATAAGTTACAGCTCCATGTCTAAATCTCATTGTTAATTATGGGCAGCAATTTGGAACTACGCCCAAAGGGCAACCAAACTATGCATACCCTTTGCTCCAGCAATACTATTACTAGAGAGCTAAAAAAAAAAGGGGGGGGAAGGATTTCCTCGTACAAATATTTATAGCAGTTCTTTGTGTGGTGGCCAAGAATTGGAAATTGAGGTGGATGCCCATCCATTGGGGAATGACTGAGAAAGCTGCCATATAAAAATGTAATGGAATACTATTGTGCCATAAGAAATGATGAGCAGGCAGATTTCAAAAATCCTGGAAAGACTTATATGAACTGATGGTGAATGAAGTGAGCAGAACAAGAACTTTGTACACAGCAACAGCAACATTATACAATGATCCACTATAAATGATTTAGCTATTCTCAGGAATGCAATGATCCAGGACAATTCCTAAGTACTCATGAAGAAAAATGCTACTGATGTGAGCACCCAGAGAAAGAACTAAGGGAGTCTAAACGCAGATCAAAACATAGTATTTCACTTTTTAATTTTTTTCTTTTGATCTGTTTATTCTTTCAACATGAACAATATGGAATTATATTTTACAATATATAATATATCAAATTGCTTACTGTCTTAAGTGGGGAAGAAGTGGGGAGGGAGGGAGGGAGAAAATTTGGAACTCAGAATTTTTTTTCAATGAATGTTAAAATTTGTCTTTTCAATGTAACTGGAAAAAATAATACAAAAAATAAATAAATCTCACGGTTTATTCCCAATTAATGCCTTTAGGAGCTATTACATGACTCTAGGGTACCAAGGCCTATATAGAACAGACAAGTCCAATCTCCTAATTTTACTTGTATGGAAACTGAGTCCCAGAGAGGTAAAGGAACATATTCAGGAACAGAAGTAGTGGATTAACACAGCTAGAATTCAAACCTAATTCCTCTAGCTCCAATTTCAGTCCTATTAGAGGCAGAAAAGCCTGTGTTCACTCTAGGGGTTGTTCTGAAAAAAAAAAGGGGGATGAATAATTGACCTTGGTTAACTTGTAAGAACTTACTTAACTTTAGCTCCCAGCTTCACATTGGATAGCCTCCCAGGAAAAATTCTACAATCCGGGCAATACCTTTAAAGGTCAGAGGCTGTAAATTTTGCACAATGACCTAGCTTCCTGCAAAGTGTATGTCAATCATGGACTACTAAGAAGCCAAAATAAAAGCCAGCTTTAAAACACTTGTGTATAAGGCTAACCAGATTTGTAATCAGAATCACTTTTTAAAAAAAGCTTTAGTGTAGCACTAAATTTACATTCATATACCATCTTTATTCCTGACAATAAGCCTATTTAGATCTTGACAGCATGATTGCCCCACCCCCTTTAGAAAAGGGGAAAATAGTTCAGAGGGGTGCATTTTGGATGGTAAATCACAAAATCCTGGATCCAAAGCCAGAAGGGGGCTCAGAGACCATTTAATTTGAGCTCTCTTTAATATGCAGAAGAAGAAACAAAGGCGCAGGGAGTTTAAGTGACTTGGTCAGTAAGTGTCAGAGGCAGGACTTGAATTGAGGTCCAGTTCAGAGTTCTTTCCTGCCATACCAAATTAGATTTAGAGCAGGAGGAGCTCTTAGAGATTGTCTAGCCCATCCCTTTCATTTTGTGTTTGGTTTAATGTGCTGTCTGGGTTTTGGAGAGTGAAGGAAAAAAGAAAGAGAGGAAGAGGTAATGATTCTCTCTTAGGTCTTTACCCTTGCAATGTGGGTGTTGTCAGTCCCATTCAGATAATACTTTTCTCTCCCCAATGAACAGTGTCTATTCCCTAATCACCATCTTCATCTCCACCCCAGTAGAGTGTATGCACAAGTGGGTTGGTAGGGGAACACAAGGAGAAGAAATTAGGTCCAACAGCCCTTCTAGACAGCAGTGATGCTTGGATCTCTTTGGTTTAATGTAGATGAACCCCCAATGCAGCTTGACTATGTCTCAGGAAGTTTGTCCAATATTAATAAATCAAAACAACAAAATTTTCTCATTTGGATAAAACCCCAAGCCAAGAGAAAGTCTGCCCCATGGTACCAGTGTTCAAATCTTTGTCCCTCTTTGTAAAATCTCTGTACACCTCCATCTATTTACTGCCTCTTTTTTCTCTGCTTGCCCTTTATTGTCACGTGACAAGGAATAGTTAGAACTGATCTGACTTTCTCTAGTTGGAAAATTCAAACTACATGAATAAAAATTTTATAGGTAACTTTAGAGAACTTTCATAAACTTCTTCCTCAGCAGGACAGAAAGGAAGGGAAAAGTGAGACTGTTTCACAATTTGATGCCTATTTTCTGAAATGGAATGTCAGTAATGACTGTCTCTCAGACACCTTCTCCTCCATGCCATTCAACTGTCATCTTTCACTGGATGAAAGCAGAGGTAGCTGCAGCACGAGGAAGTCAGGCAGCTGCCCCACAGGTTCCCCAGTGCTCAGATTCTTAGTCACTTGACTTCCATAACAAGAATGTTTATTTGAGCTCTCCTCTCCTCCCCTCCCTTCTCCTGTCTCTCCCCCCCTTTCTGTCGCAGTCTGCCTTACACACATACACACACACACACACACACACACACACACACACACACACACACACCACTGCAGTGCACTCAGAATGTGTCGTGGTCTCATTCCCTCCCAGCATGGGAAGAACAACATTATTCATTTGGACTACATCTCCCAGAAGTGCACAGCACAAGTCTTTGAAGATTACCTTCTGCCTGTACAGACCTGTCTCCAAAAGCTTTCTACAAACAGATGAAAAAAAAAAGATGCAATTTTTTTTAGACTGTTTTCTCTTCATATTCCTGTAGCTTTTGGCACCATAAGCTTCAGAGACAAACCACATGATTCAGATTCCTCTCTTATCTGTTACAGACCTATAATTTCTCATGCTGCATGCAAGTACCTTTCCCCTCTCCCCAGTACTATGGCTGCTGTCATCCTTTGTTTGTATGGAGCCTTCTAGGCATTTATCAGGATTCTTTATGATTGCTCATCAAATACTGGAACCCTTTTCTTAGAAGGGCATTAGAACCAATTGCTCAAACACACACACACACACACACACACACACACACACACACACACACACACACACACACACCCGAGGCTGCCTAAAAGAGCTGGGGGCCCCCTCTTTGTGCTACACTGAATGAAGCCCAGATTCCTCAGGCTTCTGAGATAATACACTCTACGGACAAGCTCAGCCACCCTGTACATGCTTCAGCTCTCTTAGGCCCACCTACAAACATCTAGGGATGCACACCCAAGTTCACCTTCACTTTTTTGCACTAATCTGAGCATGCCATTTTCCTACCCTCCAGTTTTTCTGTATCAGTTCACTCACTCTTACACAATGTCCACCCTACAGTCCCCGTCCGAGCCCCCTTGTCTACATATACTGCACTCAACTCACAACCCTTGCCATTACAAACACATATGGGTCAATCCCCCACCTAAAGAGACAAACACAGGATCTGCAGCCTCAAGAGACTGCTGATCCCTTATAGAAGTAATTAACAATTACAGGCAGCTGTGAGCCTCTTGCTTTCACTTTCTACACACAGCTGTCCCCTTTCAAGTGGAGGATCCCTAGATTGTAACATGGCCCTCTGGAACCACTCATTCTGTCTCTTGTGGCTTCCCTGGGCAAGCAAATTCATTCTGAAGGCATCTGTCACCATTCTCCAGCTGATGCCCAAAGCAAGATCTCCAGTTTTGGCAACTCTTTTGACCTCCAAAACTGCATCCCCAGCTTCCAGAACATTATATCTTAAATCAATCAGTTAGGCTACCAAGAAGCATTTATTAAGTGTTTACTACATGCTGAGCACTGCAGATAGAAATTCAAGCAAAAATAGAGTCCCTTCCCTGGAGGAACTTACATTCCAATGAGAAAGACAATACAGAAATAGAAAATGGAGTGTTGTATGTGAAGAACAGTATATAGGCCAGTATAATTGAATTGTAGAGTGTATGGAAGAGGAATAAAATGTAAGAAGCCTGGAAAGGCAGATAGGAGCCAAGTGCTAAAGGACTTTAAAAGTGAAATAGAGGATTTTTATCAACCAGTCAGCAGGCCTTTATTAAGCATCTACTATGTGAGAGCATTGTGTTAGGTGCTTGGGATATAAGTACAAATAATGAAACAATCCCTATACTCAATAAATTTATATTCTAATGAATGCAAGTCACAAGTAAATATAAATATAAAATATAAATATGCATATTTATATGAAAATATAAATAAATATAAATGTAAAATATGAATATATGTTTATATATAAATATAAAATAAAATATATAAAATATGAATATGAATATAAAATATGAATATAAAATATATACAGCATAAGTATAAAATTAATGAATAGAAAGATATGCAAAGTAGTAAAATACAAAGTAGTTTGGGCATTAGTAGTGGGGGAGGGATCCTGGTATTAACAGGGATTCGCTGGGGTTTATTAAGTAAAAAGGTGAATGACCAGACATTTCTTTTGGAAAATCTGTGAATAGAAGGTAGACCAGAGAAAGACCTCAGAGATCATATAGTATAACCTGTTTATTTTATTGATACCCAGAAAAGGAAAATGACTTGCCCACAGTAACAATAGTGATTTGAGTTTTAATGGAAAACCTCCCCAATCCTAGTGCCTTGCTCTTTCCACCCCACAATTCATGAGACATAATTACTTATCCAGCAATCACCTAAAGTCAAGGGATATTCACAACTGTAGTATTTAAAGATTATCAAGTTTAGCACTGAGTTAGGGAAGCAGCTACAAGGTATCTTGGAAAGACCATTCAGAATACTTGGGTTCAAATCGAGGCACTGCCATCTATTCACTGAGTGGCCTTGAGGAAATGACTTTCCATCAGTTTCTTCATGTGCAAAGTAAGAGGTTGAGTATATGGTTTCCAAGGTCTATTCTAAGTTTAATGTTCTATATACTATGGTCCCAGCTCTAGAAAGTCTCAGCTCTAGCATTCCATCTTCTGCGTAATCTCCTAGGGCTGGCATCCTGTGTTCTAGATTCTAAGCCTCCTTTCAGCTCTGGACGTTCTATATTCTAAATTCCTTTACAGTACTGACATTCTACTTGACCTTATAGCTTTAAACTCCCAAGGTTCTATAAGTCTAAGGAAATTTTGTTTTGATTAGGCAAGACTGTTTCCTTTCATATCAATAACCCAAAATTTGTGATCTATCTTAGTTTGTGGCCAGACTGCTGGATGCTGCTGCTTCTTTTATTGTTCTTACCTAGAATTAGATTCTCTCAATTGAGAGAGACCCGGATTTTTGTCTTTAGGTTGTTTCCTCTTATGCATTTATGTAATATCAGTATTGACTGTGTAAACAAAGGAAAAAAAACCTTCCATCCTCTGAATCCTGATGATCATTTTGATTTTCCTCTAAACCCTAAGATACCCATGGAGACTAAGTTAATGGTAATGGCTGGGAAAGGGAACAACAGGAGTGGGCTCAGGAGTGGGTGTGTGAAGAAGCTGGCACCGCTGAGCTGCTGAAGTCCTGGTAGGTGGGAGGCCTTTTTGGTGGCAGCTGCTCAATCCGCATCTGCTTAGATTGTCTCTGTGCCTGGAAACAGGCAGGGCCAAATCCCAGAGCATTCAAACAAATAGGTTTTGCTAAGGCTCAGCCAATGATTTTAGGCTGCAGAACATTTCTGTTCCTTGAATTGTTCCTAGATTCAAATGAATCGCCCTTGGAGAAATGAAATACTGCTCATCCTTTAGAGCTTAAATGACTCAAGCATCCTTGGGGATGTTTGCTTCTTATCCCACCTGTTTGAAAACATTCATAGAATAGTAAACTTTAGAGTTAGAGAGATGCCTTAGATATTATCTAATCAAATCTCACTGTTTAAAAAAATTGAGATAATTGGTTTTTACCATGCACATTTTCCAATACATATCTCCTTTCTACTACCTCCCTCCTTCATGAGAGCCATACCTTATAAAGAATATTTTTTAAATGAAGAACTCCAATAAAACTAAACAACATGTTAAGCCAAGTCTTGTATTATATATTGCATATTTCATATGCATAAAAAACCATACACCCCCTCCCAAAAGAGGAAGAAATACATTCTCATTTCTCTTTTTTAGGGCCAAGTTTGGTTGTAATCTTTACTTTCGTAGTGTTCTGCTTCGATTGTTCTGTGATTGTTGTTCTTTCCACTTTCATTGTTTCAGTCATTGTATATGTGGTTTTCTTTGTTTTTCATGAGTCTATGTAAGTATTCTCATGCTTCTCCATACTCATCCCATTCATCACTTCCTATAGGGCATTAATATTTCATCATGTTCATGTACAATGTCCTTAATTATCCCTCAACTGATGTCCAGATATTTTCTATTTTTTCATACTTCCAAAATAATGCAATGGCCTAAATATATTTATCAATAAATATATATATGATGTTCCTTTTTATATTTAATATCCTTCAAGTCTAAGTTTGGCAGTGGGTTCTTGGAATCAAAAGTTATAAGCATTTCTGTCATGTCACTATATGGGTGTGTTTTCCAGAATTGTTGGGCCAAGTCTCAGCTCCACCAAGAAAGCCTGCCTTTCCACAAACCATCCAACATTGACTCTCCCCATCTTTTGCCATCTTTGTCAACTTTCTGGGTGTCTGGAATAATCTTAGTAAATGTTTTAATTTGTTTTTCTCTTATTATCAGTGATTTGGAGAACTTCTTTTCATATAGCCTTTCTTTTGCAGTTTGCTAGTGATGAGAATAGCTTGCTCATTGTTTTTTGTTTTGTTTTGTTTTGTTTGCCATTTATTCCTTGGGAAATGGTTAGTGGTCTTATATATCTGAGTTAGTCATAAATGATAGTTTATGCTAAAGTTTTTCAATTTCATATAATCCAAATTATAAATTTTATATTTTAAATTGTTCCTATTACTTGTTTAGTTAAGAACTCATCCCTTAGCTGTTTCTATGAAAGGCACCTGATTTGATTCTCTTCTAAATTTTTTAATGATATGACCTTTAATATTGAGGTCATGTGTCTATTTTGGGCTTATTATGGCATATAGTATAAGATATTATTATCAATCTAATTTCTGTCCAATTTACTTCCAGTTTTTCAAACAACTTTGTGGCAACTGAGGCCCAGAAAAGTAATTGTTTTTAAAAGTAAATACTGAGTGGTGGCTAGGTGGATCAGTGAATAGAGCACTGGCCCTGGAGTCAAGAGGACCTGAGTTCAAATCTGGCCTCAGACGCTTGACACAAAAACTAGCCATGTGACTTTGGGCAAGTCACTTAACCCCAATTGCCCTCCAAAACGCAAAAAATAAAAAAATAAAATAAAAGTAAATCCTGAGATACAGCAGAGTCAGGATTCAAACCCGTGTTCAGACCTATATCTCTGTCTCACATTTAAGGAATGATGAATTTTTTGGCAGTCATAAAGGTTTTGTGAAGAAGACTTGAGTTTTTTTTTTTCCTTTCCCACAAGGTAAAAAGTGAGTGGTTCTAAAATACATTAAATATACTTGTAACTGTTTTGCGTAGTGTAAAGCCAATCTGACATGATTTCTATGTGGTTCAGAAAATTGGGTTATCTCAGAGATGTTCCAAGCCTTTTGCTAGTTGTTGGAAAGATGGGCCTCGGGGTAATGGTATGTTTTGCTGGTATTGATTGGCATCCCTAGTTCTCTGTCTCCACTACAGCATTATGAAATTTTGTGACAGGAATTTCATGAGCTAACCCCTGGAGAGTTTGTGCTCCTAGCAGGGAAAACTTACTCAAACCCTAGGAAATTAACTTGCATGACAATTGTATTTAATATCATCTCTTCTACCCCAATCCACAGGAGGTCACAGTGAGAAGCTGCCTTTCAAGATGTCTGAGAAAATTATCAAGAAGTCAGGGTCATTCATTGACTTAATATATAATATACTCACAAATTATTCTAATTATCTACTGTCACTGAACCAAGGCCTTCTAAAGAAGGAGGGACTGGAGATGTGACACTCAAGAGCCTTCCTTTTAGAGGATTTAATAGAGCTTCTTTAAATTATAGGATTTAGAGCTAGAAGGGACTTGGATGTGATATGGTCTAACCCTTTCATTTTATAGTTGAAGAAACTAAGAAAGGTGAGACAGCTTGTCCTAGGCCACAGAGTTAGTAAATCAAAGAGCCAAGATATTAAACTGGGAGCTCTAATTCAAAATCTGGTGCTGTTTCTAGTACATCATCATGTTTCTCTTGCTTGGATATTTCTATGCGACCATTGTATTAGGAAACTGGCCAAAAGGGCCCATTTGATGAAATTTGTACAGACCTCTCTGCTTGCTGTCAACACAACATGTGCAACTTTTAAGCTGGTTTTAGCCACAAAAACTTGGGAGTTTCTACTGTGTGGTGGCAAAAAAGCTTCTAATTGACTGCAAAGTTATTAGGATCATTGACCTAAGAGGGTCATGTAGTCAGAGATGGAACTGAGTTTCTATACCAGACATATTCATCCACCACATCTTCCTTGGATGTTTTAAAATTCAGAAAGATTTATTTGAATATTAGAACAATTGTCATGGCCAAATTTTCAATCAAAAGTTGCCAATTAATTAAAAACAAAAATAAAAAACAAATTATCTGGAGTTTGTACTCAACCAAGTTCTCCAATCCATGGATTTATTCTTTCAAAAACTTTTTTTTAGTGATCTGTCTATGTTCAGAGAGAGAGTGACTGAGCAAATGGATGAACAAATGGAGAGGCTCTTAATCTTTTTCATATTAGTTTAGTGAAGCCAGCCTTAGAATAGAACCTTCTTAGAATAATGTTTTCAAATCATGGAAAAAATGTTAAAT
Organism: Pseudocheirus occidentalis; assembly: GCA_028646575.1. NCBI lineage: Eukaryota > Metazoa > Chordata > Mammalia > Diprotodontia > Pseudocheiridae > Pseudocheirus > Pseudocheirus occidentalis. The sequence goes on along the minus strand of CM053595.1, from coordinate 47,341,712 downwards.
TTCAACTAAGAATTAATGAAAATAAAAATGTAAATTTTCTCATCCAAGTTCATGGATCCTCTCAAATACATCAGGGACCCTTTTAGTGAGGGTGATTCAATGGGCCTTCGATGCTTTGTACTTTTCTTTCCTAGAAACTAGCAAGGCAAGAGCTTCTGTGGGGAGGTGGGAGAGAAGCAGAGACTGACCTTTCTCCTGCCCGATTGCCATATGCTCACGAATGCACAATGGTTTCTTTTGCGTTTTTTTTCTTATCATGACACTAAGCAGATGAGGATTTCCAAGAGAATTATAGGTGATTAGTGACACTGGGAAATATATCCAGGCTTTCATCGAGGTCTTAATTAGCAACTGAAAGAGATAAACAATATCATTTGAATCTAGTGAGGAGCAAGTGTAGTAGCCAAGCAATCTGTTGGATCCAGACCAGAAGTGGATTGCCTAGTGATCTAAGATGCCATGTGTAGCAAAGAGCCAACTCAGTCAAATAAGACAAAAGTAAACTTGGTAGGGATGCCACAAAAGGAGAAAACTTCGAGAGTCAGGGTTTTCAAAGTACCCTTTGGAACCACGTGTTCCCCACATATTCAATTTTATAAACATTCATTAAGTTCCTACCATGCCCCAGGCATACCTTTATACTTTATATTACCTTTATGATTACCTTTATACTTTAAATTTGAGCCCATGTTCTCTAGAAACTCTGTGTGCCTGGTGAGGGGCACTTGGGCATAAGGGGAGATTACAGTCTCTGCGTTGATGAAGGTGGGAGATAGGGATTATCTTGTAACTATTGTTCTTGTTATTTTTTTTTCATTTTCCCCCTTTTGTAAAAGCTTATACAGTTCTACTGGTTGGTCACATTGGGGAGAATAGCAGACGGGAACTCACAAGTGATAATATTCTAAGCCACAGCCTTTTAAGATTATTCCTGAGGGTCTTCCCCTTTCAGTTTGATTTTTTTTTTTTATGAAAAGGACCATCCCTTGACTCACTTCTTAAAGACACCTATTTATTTAATGAGTGTTGCCTTACTCAAAGTGAAAACCTGAAAACACCTTAGTTTAAAGCTCCCTCACTGCATCCTGGGCCATCTCCAGTCATTTTGATGGATATCTGGCCACTGGACCCAGATGGCTCTGGAACAAAAAGTGAGGCTGGTGACTTTGCCCAGCCCTTCCTCACTCAAATCAAAGTCAGTTGCAAGTCATGTCATCATCTCCCTGATGTCATGGTTCTCTTGGAGAACGAAGGACTAACCATACACAAATACCCCAAGGGGAAAAAGTAGGAACCTAACCTGTCAGTCCAGAAAAAACTGGGATAGTAAACCTAGAGAGAATGAAAATCTGTGGATTTTACCTTTACCAGGGCAGCCCACGAATAGTTTCTCTCCCTTTTGTTTCATAAATCCTCCCCAAGCATTTTATTCCACATGCTGCAAGTTTTTGTTCTGGATCCCTTGATATTGATAGATACCAATGAAGCATGAAGGCTGTTTGCTAATAATTATCTGCTCTAACTATATGACCTCTCCAAATCCTATGATGTGCATCACACAACACACTGCACCAATGAGAGAATTGATCTTACAAAGGTGGGCCTTTGTTTCAGGGAGTAGGTTGGGATCATTAGAAACTCTACATAATTTCTCAAAAGCAATACATCCTATTCATTTTCTATTGTAGTCTTAACTTATATTCAATGAAATCTTCATACCTCCTAGGCAAACCATTAGACTCAGTTTTCTTCAAGGCTCAACTCTACTTCCACCTTGTCCAGGAAGGTCTTTCCTGGTCTTCCCATCATCTGCTGGGGCCTTCCCTTCTAAGGTTAGGTGGAATTTGCTCCATGTATGGAATGTTTAAGTAAGTACTTAATTTAAGTACTTACTTAAGTAAGTACTTATAGTAAGTACTGAATGAACTGTCATTGATTGATTAATCAGAGCAAGTATTCTTAACCTGGGGTTCACAGACCCTTAAGAAATCCATGATCAATTTGGGGAATGCATGAACTTGGATGGGAAAAATTACATCTCTATTTTCACTAACCTCTAGCTGGAATTTAGCATTTCCTTTCATTATTTGAAAACGCTATTCTAAGAAGGGCTGTATTCTGAATCTGGCTTCACCAGACTGCTAAAGGAGCCCATGATACAAAAAAAAATAAAAGGTTAAGGACCCTTGGATTAGAGCATCCCTCTATTTGTTCACAATAGCTTAATCTCTCTGAGCACACACAGATCACTGGAAAAAAAAAAGTAGAAGAATGAATCCAAGGATCGAAGAACTTGGTTCAGTACACATTCTAGATAGTTGGGTTTTTCAAAAATTGGTTGACAAGTTCTACTCAGAAATTTTGGCCATGACAATTGTTCTAATACTCAAATAAATTTTTCTGGCTGAAATTCCTATGCAAGTGCATGGAGAACTGCATTTGCCAGTGAGCAATTCTTTATTCAAACTTGGCAACGTTGGGTTGGAATCTGGAAATGGGGAGGCAGCAGGAAAGGGTTTTCTCTCTTCAGTGTTTCCAGAGGGTACATTGCTGTACCATCTGGAGCCAGAACAGGGAAGCAGGCCAGATAAATAGAAGGTAGAAGTGTGTAAATGCATGCAATTGACGATGACTAATTCATCATCTCACAAATCTATCTTTTTCAAGGGAAATAAAAATAAAATGCGTTTGATCAATATGGATAGGGTAGAGCTCTTCCAAGAATAGCTAATGAAAAAAATGAGGTATTGCTTAAAAATATGAAAATATATTACATTTGCAAGTCCAGATGACATTTCAGGGTGATTAGTATGCTGATCAGTATGCTTATTGAAGAACTAAAGAAACACTATTCTTCAATCCTTCACAGAGACATGATTGCTTCCTTTTATATCATCCCTCCACTAAGATATATCAGAGCCTTTTCATAGTTTTCATGATGGTTTTCATACTGTAACTGAAAACATCATTCAGTGTCATCTTTCTGTTGAAAAACTTGTATACACCTAACTAGCCTGTCTCTGAGATGTCAGGGACACAGCCAATAATTCAGAGTCGATATTCAAAGCCTCTCCATCTTGGTAGCATCTCCCAGAAATTGAGCTACATTGGCAGAACCTTAAGAACATATGATTCATTTTCATATAATGATAAGGCATCAGAGAAGGACCTTAGTGGAGGAGCAGGTCTTTAGAAGAGGAAATTAGTGCCATTTTTTATTTTAAAAAAATTAGAGGAAGAATCCACCAATTAGATAAGGCTGAAACCAGTCTGAGTATATCAGTTAATGGAATATTACTGTGTAATAAGATGCCATGAATGTCAAGAATTCAGAGAAGCATGGGGAGACATGAACTGGCAAAAAATGAACTAAGTAGAACCAGGAAAGCCAAATTTATAATTACAACAATGCAAATGGAAAGCATGTGCATGCACGTGCACGCACACGCACGCACACACACACACACACATATACACATACACACACGACCAAATGGAATAATGTGTAATTAAAATAATTAAGCTAGATCCCAATGAAGAGATGACAAAATTTATCTCCCAGCCTTCTTTGCAAAGGTGGAAGCACAGGTATATAGCTATACTATTAGGCTCAATTGGTGTGTTGGTTAGTTTTGCTGGACTGAATTTTTCTCCTGTTTTTGAATTTTTAGTCATGATGTATAGTTCTGTGGATAGAGAAGGGAAGATGACTTTATCTGGAAATGAATGTGGCATAAAAGAACTATAAATTTTAAAAAAATCAAAGAAATAATTAAGATTTATTTCATAAGGTTTCTTCTACCAGAGGTTCCCAACCAGGGGTATAGAGACAGATTTCAAGGGGTTCATAAACTTGGATAGAAAAATTATATCTTTATTTTCACTTACTTCTGCTTCCTCTATAAACTTATGTATTTTATGTTATGCATTTAAAAACATAATTTTGAGAAGGGGGTCTGTAGGTTTTACCAGATTGCTAACAGGGTCCATGACATAAAAAGACTACCTTATTTTATGCAAAGCATGCTCAGTTATACAATTTGAATTTTTTTTAAAGGACTTTTCTGGAGTAGTTGTAAAGATAGTTGAGTGGTCTAAAAATGAGACTTAGGTTAATGTGAGGAGCCATTGTAGCCCACACTGTATAGAGAAAGGTAAAGGATGGGAAGATGGTTATGCTACTTAAAATAGATGTACTCAGTATAATTACCAATTAGGTATCTCCAGTTCCATTTCATAGATCTCCCATTTCCTTTTTTCTCAATCAAGTATTAAGTACCTACTATATGTCAGACACTCTACTAGGGACTAGTTACATAAAGGCAAAAATGAAAACAATTCTTGCCCTTGGAAGCTCACGTTCCATCAAGGAGACATGCATACAAAGAAGTATATAGAAAATTGAGAGAGCGGGACTGCACCTGTGAGTGTACTGACATAGGGAACTCTCAGAGGAGGAAACACTTTCTACTGAAGTATATTGGTACTTTCTCTGAAACTTAGAAATTTGTCTGAAAATTGAGAGGTTAAGTGACTTGTCCAGAGTTCCATAACCAAGACTGGTCAGTGTTGAGACTTAAACCTAGATCTTCCTAGATTATAAAGGCAGCCTGCTATCTACAACATCACAATGCCTCTCAAACAAAACATATACAGCTAGTTCCCAATTTGGGCAAGTAATGAATCTCATTGGTCACATTACTCCAATTAGCCCCACATATATCCACTAGGCTGGAACCAATTACCATATTTTACATAATTATAATTTTGGATACTGTGAATTTGAGTACATGAGATTACAAGATTCATTATTTGTGCTAATGGGGACCTAGGTGTATTCACAGTAAATGGGGGATGACAGTGACATTAGTAGTTGGGGGAATGAGGCATAGGAAAATCAAGAAAAGTTTCATGTAGGAGACAGAAGTTGCGGTGATGGGGGCTTCAAAGGAAACCAGGACCTCTTAGAGATGGAGGTAAAGAAGGAATGAATTCTAGGCATTTTCCTCCTTGCTTCCCATTTTATTAATAAATAGTTTTCTTTTTGGTGCCCTTGGTCACTGAGGAAGCATAGGAAGGGGTGTTAGGCACCATGATTTCCCGGATTTCAAATTCAAACTGACCTCATTAATCCCATGTAGGTAGGATTATCCTGTTCTTTGCATCATTTTATCATGTCCCTCTGTCTTACTTTTCTCATTATCTAATTGCTAGTCTCTGCACCATTTCTCTTTGGGAAAAGAAAAAAAAAAACCTCTGATAGTTCTTATTTCTCTTTACATCATTAAACTCCTCCCAGAGTTACTACTATCCATTTCCATGTATTCTCTGGACCTGGCCTTTCTTGTAACACCCTGTCTGTGCCCTACATTTGCCCCTTCCTTCTTCCAGGTACATCTGGCTTGTCCTTTCCCTGAAAACTACTTTTCCATGCCTCCTCCTTTAGCCCAGAATCTTTCTGTAAATTTCACTAAGTTTCATATTAATTGGCTCCTACCTTCCTGTGATGTCAGAAGTGGGGGAAAAAGTCAGATGCATTGGGTGAGACTCTGCTGTAATTTACAGAACGCTTAACCCTTTTCTCAGTGGAGAATATAGGATGTTGTGTTATGTAGAACATCTCAGGTAGGCTTGCATCAGGTCAGATGTCAGAAGGAGGGCAGGGTTTCTTCTCTTATGGCCTCAAGATCATGTGACATAAGGCACCTTAAACTCAAATTCCAAACAGAAATCATTATTTCCTCAAAATCCACTCCAGATTTATACTTCTGTATCAGCAAGCACCCTAGCATACCCAGGATGGCTGCTAGCACAGGTTCTTAGATCTGCTTTTCTAAAGGAAAGCAATTCAAAATGGGTTAACAGTCTCACTTTAATCAAACAAACATATATCATTTAGCTAGTTCGGGGGGAAAGTCAGCACCCTGAACGCAGAGAATACAAATACAAGTTACAAGCAAAACAAGAAACAGATCAGCAGACAGGCTTCCAACCATCTGACCATCACATCCACACCTATTCAAGTTACCAACTTGAATGGAGCTTGGAGAAAAGCACCAACATCTAGGTTTTTCAAAGCTGGGGGCCTCAACGGCTTCCCAGAGTCTCAGGTGGCCAAATCACACAACTCTTCTCAAAGTGAGCCCCAAAGCAAAACCTCACATCAGGGTGTATATATAGCTTTCTCCTGGATGGGAGACTGCCATAGCCCTCTTGACCCACTGCCCAATCACAAAACAACCAGGCAGGGGCATTCCTGAAGAACAAGTCTCCCACTACAGGCTCCACGTGACAACATTCAACCTATTAGGGGGCAGAGCATACTTTCAAATCAGGGAAGGTTCTCAGAGCCACTTAAGCGTATCAAAGGGGCTAGGGGCAGGGATGGTGTGCAGATTCCCATTACAACTTCCCTATTTCAATTAAGGGCACTACCTGGTAGTCTCCTAAATTCTCAAGCTTGGCATTAGACTCTTCATTATCCACCCCCAGAACTTGGCATATAATAAGCACTCAATAAATGTTCCTTCGTTGATTAAACACACTACCCCACTGCACCATTTCTAAGTTGGTGGTGTAGCCTGTTCCTTTGGAGAGCTGATTATGTCCTTGTCTCTCTGCTGACTGGGAAATAGATATATCTCTGCCCTCCCCCTAATATGCCCTTCCTCATTTCCCAGCCTCCCATATCTCCAGTCAAGAACCTTCCTTTGTGAGAGATGAGCTATGTCTGTAACAAAGGCCTATTACTTTACTCTCATTGGCAAATTATACATTTTTATTTTTTACAAATGCTTTACTTCTAAATTTTCTCCTGTTTTAGACTTCTATATTTCTGTCAAAAGCACTCTCATTCTTTCTTCCAGTCTCTAATAATAAGAGCAAACAATTACATTGTGCTTACTATGCGTTATGAGGCGCTATGCTCAGTCCTTTACAATTTTTTCATTTGATCCTTACATGAGCCCTGGGAAATAGGTGCTATTATTATTTCCATTTTACAGCTTAGGAAACTGAAGCAAACAGAGAGTTTTAGTGACTTTCCTAGGGTAACACAGCTAGTAAGTGTCGGCTGCCATGTTCAAATTCAAGTCTTCCTGACTTCAATCCGAGGGTTCTATCGGCTCTGCCGTCTAGCTGCATTATCCTTGATTCCTCATTCTCTATGATTCTCTATACCCAATCAGCAGCCAGTTCTTTCCATTTATATCTCCATAACGTCTCTTGCATTAGTGCCCTTCTCTCCACTCTCACAGATGTCACTTTAGTTCAAGCCCTCAGTACCTTTTACCTAGAATATTGCAAGTGCTTCTTAATTGGATTCACTGTCTCAAGTCTTCCCCACTCTAGTTTATCCAACACAATATTGCCAAAGAAATTTTCCTTAAGCACAGGTCTAACCTATTACTCCCCCTTTCAACCAGCTCCACTGACTTCCTATTAACTGTAGGATAAAAAATACACTCCTCTGTTTAGCTTTTAAAGACCTTCATAACCTAGCCCCAACATATCTTGGATATTATTCCAATCCCCATAAATAATAATCAAGCCAAATTGGCCTTCTCTTTGTTCCTCATATATGACACTCCATTTCCCATCTATGGGATGGGAAATCCCATGGCCTTTGCACTGGCCATTACGCATATCTGGAATATATTACCTTTTTACATCTACCTCATTGGTCCTTCTCTTCTTTTAAGATGCAACTTGAATGACCATCTTCCTTGTAGAGCCTTTCCTGATCCCCACTGGTTTCCCTACTTCTCAAGAAAGCTAATCCCAAGAGTTGTGAACTGGATTCCATTCCCTTCCCACAGTCATTTCTCCCTCTTTTAGATATCCCTGAGCTCACTTGCTCTTCTAACTCCTTTCTACTATCCTACACATAAATCAGATGTCCTAATTCTAAAAAGAAAAATAAATAAATAAAAAGTGTCCTTCCTCCCAAACTACCTTCCATTTAACTACTCTATTTATATGTGTGTGTGTATATATATATATATATATATATATATATATACTACCTATATAGGCAAATATATATACATATAAACACACATATGAATAGTTATGTTTGTTTTCTCTCCATTAGAATATAAGTTTTTTGAGAATAGGGATTGTTTCGTTCCTTATGTGTTCATCCTCCTGACTAGCTTAGTACCTGCCACATTGTAGGGTCTTAAAAATGCTTATAGGTTTTCTGACTCTATTGCAATCTCAAAGTCCCGAAATAGCAGTGCAAGGCATCTATTTCTTGGTCTCATTTCATAGTTTATTCAATAAAAATATTACCATGTTAAAAGCCCAATTTGCATTATGACTCTTCCTACCAGTGCCAGCTGAGGTTTCTTGCAAACCATATTTGATTTGGAGTTCTCTCCCCAGGATGGGGAGAGTTCAAATATATTTATTAAAATAACAACCCCTTTAAATATCTATAGTAAAGGGAAATTTTGAATTTCAAGCTGTAAGACTTAATTAAAAACCAATTATGTTAGCTCAAATAAGTAGCCTTTAAGAAAAATATACACAGCTATTTTCCATTTAACCTGCCTAGAAATAGACTTCAAGCATTTAGAAATACTTAGGAAAATGGCATAGTTAAAATTCTGAACTCCAAGGGAAAGGTTTGTAAAGTATCTTCCTTCTTGTTTATGTCTCCCAGTAATGATCTCATGCTGTTTAGGAACTCTCTTCATTCTGCTCTGTGACTTTAGCATCTGGCTTAAAGTATTCTTCTCTCTCTGCCCCCAGTCTTTGCCATCATCATCTGGGATTTCAGTACTTTGTGCTGGTAGTTGACAACACCACTAGGATCCTAACCATGCACTTCCTAACTCCAGTGACATCCTTTTCCATCCCACTTTAGTTATACACTGTCATATCTTAGACCATACCTTCACATAGAACTGGATACTGATATTTTTGCTTCTCTGTAATCACAGCCTTCTAGCCTTTTTCTTCTCAGACTCACATATTCATATTACACATCCTTGTCTTCATCATAACTTCTGGTACCTGGATCCATTCGTATTTGCCAGTCTATCACCTCAGCTCTGGACTACTTGGCTCTAGACCCATATTTGATTTTGTAATATGCCAGATTAATGAAACATCGACTGCCAGTTTACGGTTACTTGGTCCCTTGAGCTTAACCTGCTAATCCTCATATCTGGCTGACGGTACCCTCTGATTTCTCTTCTTCTATTCCTGGGCACTTGAGCATCTCTGGAGAAAATAATTACATTTATCTGAGGTCAACCACTCTAAATGCATGCTACAAGGCCCTTCCTGCTGTTTAGAAACTCTTGTTTCTTATATATTTCCACTGGTTTCCTATTTTAATCATTCTCCACAGAAGATTTCTCATTCTTTACAGAGACTATTCTCACCCTTTTCCTCTTTCCTTAAGCCTCCATCAACATTCCCATCTCTTATACTTACAACAAGATAATCAATCACAGCTTTAAAACTGGAAGAGACCTGATAGGTCATTGAATCTAATCTTCTCTTCCTTTTAAAGGTAGGGAAAATGCGGCCCTAAAAGTTTAAGTAAACTTTCTAAGGTCACATATGGTAGTAAGTAGGAGAACAAGAATTCGAACCCAAATCTTTTGACTGAGCTCTTTCCCCTATACCTCAAATCCTCCTTGCTTTCCTATTTCACTGAGAAAATTGAGGGCCCCATCTGCTTTCCTCTACCCCTCAAAACTTTTTAGAGTCATTGTCTGCTCTCTCCTACTTCCCTGTGGTCAGAGAGGAACAGGTATACCTTCTTCTCCCAAAAACTATTACCAAGAGTTGTGGCCTCCATTCTTTTACCTTTCTCTAACATTTTTTCCTCCACACATCCCCAGCCATCTATCTGCTTTTACCAACCTATACACATAATCAGGTCTCCCTAATTCTAAAGAGAAAAAAAGTTTTAAAAAATCCTTTCTTTGCTACTTCTATTCTGCCCAAGTATCACTCTGTCTTCACCCTTTACTGAGCAACTTCTTGAAAAAGCTGACTATACTTGATGTTTATGATTTATCTTTATTGAATGTATCACTGAACCCTTGCAAAGTGGCTTCCACCCTCCACCATGCTACTGAAACTGTTTTCTCAAAGACATCAATGGCCTCTTTTTTTTTTGCCTTTTTTTTTGGAGGGCAGTTGGGGTTAAGTGACTTGCCCAAGGTCACACGGCTAGTTTTTTGTGTTAAGTGTCTGAGGCCGGATTTGAACTCAGGTCCTCCTGACTCCAGGGCCAGTGCTCTATTCACTGCGCCACCTAGCCGCCCCCATCAATGGTCTCTTAATTGCTAAATTCAGTGACCCTTCTAATTGCTTATTATGTTTGAACTCTGCCAAATATTTGATATTGCCAACAATTCTTTCCCTATGCATACATAGTTTTTCCTTGGTTTTATTGACACCCATATTTCTTGGTTCTCCTCATGACAAGGTATCTGATCTCTCCTCTTCCAAACTCTTTAAAGTGTGTCTTTCCCAAGTCTCTATCCTTGACTCTCTTCACAATCCTCTTCGCAAGCTCATTCATTCCCGCACTCAACTATCACCTCAGTTCAGATGACTTCTGTCAGAGATACTACAGAACTAGTTTTATAATGTTAATAAGTGTTCAGAAATAATAACAGCAATAGTATAGAAGCTATTTCTATCACTCATGCCAATATTGATCCAGTCTCCCATGTCCCAAATCTCCTTTGTGAGTTCTTATCTTCTCATCAAATTGGCCATCTTGTTTCTTCCCAAACTGGGAATTCTGTTTCCTCTCTCCACTTCCTTTTACAAGTCATTCCTGGAAGGCACTCCCTCCTCATCTCCACCTCTTAGTATCACAAGCTTCTTTGAAGGCATAGCTAATGTTTCATCTTCTACAGAAAACTTTTCCTGATCCCCTCATTAAATAGAGCTCACCTTCCCTCCAAAGATCACATATATACTTACTAATTTTACATTTGTTATTCTCCTCCATACCCTCTCAGAATATAAATACCTCCAAGAGGGGGATTATTTAGTTGTTGTTTTTGTCTTTTTATTCCAGAATCTATAATGGAACCTTACACATAATAGATCAGGCCTGCACAGTCTGTGGCCATCACACTACTTAACACACACCGAAGACTTTGGGGCAACACAGGGCAAAATATAGAGAAATCCTCTGCATTTGGGGGAGGCTGCCCAAAATCCTTCGGCATGCCACAAGTGGCCATAAGTGGCCGATTGGCTGCAGGTTGTGCAGGCCTGTAACAGATGCTTAGTAAGTGTTTCTTTGGTATCTAGGTGGCAGGTTGTGCAGTGGCTCATGTTGGTGAGTTCAAATCTGTCCTTAGACACTTAGTAGCTGTGTGACCCTGGGCAGAGCACTTAACTCTTTGTCTCTGTTTTCTTAGCTGTAAAATAACTGAGAAAGGAAATGGCAAATCACTATAACATCTTTGCCAAGAAAAGCCCAAATGGAGTCACAAAAGGCTGGAAATGATTGAACAACAAAGTGCTTATTCAATTGAAACATCTATGATTTTTCCTTCTGCCTCACTATTTCTATACACATCAAGTCCTATTGATTCCCTCATAATAGTTACTTGAATATGATACCACCTCTCTATATGCATTGCTACCACTCTACCACACTCTTTTGTTCCCACTCACTTAGGTTATTATATGAATCTTTTCAGAGGTCTTCAACCTCACCTATCTCCCCACTTTAGTAAATCTTTTTGTCTATAGTACTGCCTCTACCTAGAGTTGGTCTTGTTGTTCTTCTGCTCAAAAATCTATCTAACAAAGTTTGAAATAATTTAATATTTTCATTCCTAGAATAGTTCTTTGAAATCAGTACATGAAATCAGTACATACAAAACATTCGTTAATGTTTTCTAGATTGAATTACATTTGCCTAATAATACTCCAGGCTCTCCAAAATGTAAAACCAACCTACCCTTCCAGCCTCATCTAACATTTCTCTCATCTGCATACCCTTTGCTCCAACTGAAGGGGAATACATCTTGACTAGCTCCATATTTTCCTGGCTCTATGGCTTCATTCATGACATTCATTGTGTCTAGAAGGCTCCTTCTATCCACTTTCTACATTAAATTTATATTCATCCTTTAAAGCACAACTCAAATGTTATATCCTCCTGGGAGTCTTCTCGTATCCCCAAGTTGATAATGATCTGCCTCTCAACTTCACACAACACTTTGAAGGCTAAGGAAGAGGTCCCAGCCCAAGCCTCACTGGCTCACTGGGTTTTGATGGCTCAGAATGAGTGTAAAAAGCAACTGCTTCTGTTCTGACCAGAAACTCTGAGGGTCTTCTCCTTCCAGATTGATCCTTTTGTGAAGACAAACTAGACCATTTTGCCTCAATTCTTACCTAGCCTTTACTTACGGAATGGGATCTGCCTCAGATAAACTGAGACCTGGGAGAGATCTTACCTTAAGACCAAGGTCTTCTACTGCATCTGGGGCCATCACCAGGCATCTTGACCTATGTCTTGCCACTGGATCCTGATGACTCTGAAGGAGAGAGTAAGGCTGATTACTTCACATAGCTCTGCCTCACTTAAATACAATTCACTTGAAAGTCAGACATCACCCTCCTGATGTCATTGGTCCTCTTCAAGAACAAAGGATCAACAGTGTTTCTCAGTGTATGATCTGGTGACTCCTAGAGACCTTTTTTTTGGGGGGGTGGAGGCAACAATATCAAAACTGTTTTCATAATAATACTAAAACATTTTAATTTCTAATACACTAAATAGAGATAGCTGTAATTCACATAACCAAAAGTTCTTTAGGAGATATTCAATAATTTTTAAGCATACAAAGGCACCCTGAGACTGAAGTTTGAGAATAACTGAGATACATTATCTGTGTTTATTTCTTGTCTCTCTAATTGTTATTGAATTCACTCTATGAGAGACAGGATACTAAGGATACCAGGAAAAAAAGAAAAAAACAAATAAAAATATATATGACATGAAATTGAGAGATTCTTGAGTTCTGTGTTCCAAGGCCTGTCCAGCTTAAACATTCTCTATCTAAGGTCCCTCCTAGTTCTCACATTCTGGATTGTTTGTCCTAAAGCAGTGATGGGGAATCTATGACTTTCTAGGTCCTTGGATGTGACCTTTTGACTGAGTTCAAGTTTTAAATTTTATTAATGGGATTTGTTCTGTGAAGCTTGGATTCACTCAAAGGGTCGCACTTGAGGACCTAGAGGGCCACGTGTGACCTCAAGGCTGCAGGTTCCTTTCCTCCTCTACCTCATCCGTTAAGTGCTGGATAACTCTAGGAGTCCCTGATCCTCTTTCATTAGGTAGCCTAGGAGAGAGTTTGAATTATGCTTTTGAAATATGCAGAGAACACAGAATTATGAGATGTTACTCTAACTCCTGAAACAAAAAAGAATAGGAAAACAAAGTTCAAAGTAAAAATAATTAAATGATCAAATTAAAATTGGTTTAGTGGAAATAATCAAACTAAGTCCAATTAAAGAAGTAAATATGTAAAAGAGAAATGCAGAGTGTCCTAAAAATCTCATAAGACATTGGGGATATCCTGTTCTATGTCTAATAGCAGTTTTGGGAGCAATTACCAAGACCAAATTAAAAATTAGTTAATTAAAAATATTTATCAAGCACTTACTGTCTACCAAATACTGTTCTAAGTGCTGGGGATAGACACAGAAAAATGAGACAATCCTGTTCTCTGGGTATTTGAATTCGAACTGAGGGAGACACTGTCTGCTTTTATCCAGGATGGTTCAGTAGCAGGCCAGATAGAAATGCCCAGGAATCCTTAGAATGCGGATAATAATACCTAGATTATCTTTGTCCTTGAGGGTTGTTGTAAAAATAAAATGCAATAAATAAGCTCTAAAGGGTAATATAAATATTGTCTGTTATTATTTACAAACATTCATCTGCTATAGAGGGCAACTAGGGGGTACGGTAGACAGAGCACTAGACTTGGAATCAGGAAGATTCATCTCCATGAGTTGAAATACAGCCTCAGATACTTATAAGCTATGTGACCGTGGGCAAGGCACTCATTCCTGTTTGCCTCAGTTCTCATCTGTAAAATGGACTGGAGAAGGAGATGGCAAAGCACTCTCGTATCTTTGCTAAAAAGCAAACAAACAAACAAACAAAAAACAAACCCGAATGGGGTCACAGAGAATCAGACACGACTGAAATGACTCAACAGCAATGTATGCTGTGGAAGCCTAGCTTATTATCATTTAATCATGAGACAAAAAGTCAGTTAAGTGCTTGCTACACGCCAGCACTGTGCTGAGCTCTAGAGCCGTTAAGGCAAAAGTGAGACTGTCCCTACCCTCAGGGAGCTTACTTACTTTTATCATTGGTGGCAGCAGCAGCCTTAGCCTGTATCACTTCCCGGGTCTAAACTTCTCTAAATCTTTCATTTGAACACAGAACAATTAATAATGGTTTATGTCTGTGTATTCATATGTATGTATGTATGCATATACATATGTGTGAATATAATTTATATCCATACACACATTATACATATGTATACATATACATGTATAATGTGTGTATGGATATAAATTATATATACACATCTATGTACATAGGTGTGTATGTGTATGTATATATGTATATGTATATATTCTCTATCTATATATATCTACATGCTTTCCTTTTTTAAAATTTTTCTTCTGTAGGAACAGTTTGATGTTTGATTTATTTTATTTTTTGGAGGAGGGAAGGCAGGGCAATTGGGGTTAAGTGACTTGCCCAAGGTCACAGAGCTAAGCCATGTCAAGTGTCTGTGGTCATATTTTAACTCAGGTTCCCCTGATTCCAGTACTGGGGCTCTATTCACTGGGCCGCCCAGCTGCCTACGTACGCACATACATACATAATACATACATACATACATACACACATACATACACATATGTGTGAGCGTGTAATGTAGACATATGTGTATGTGTATACATACATGCACGTATATACATATATAGACATACATACATATATGTGTATATGTATATATGCTTTTCAAACCACTTTCACATCTGATATCACCCTTCAACTCTCACAACAACTAGGTGAGGCAGGGCCAATAGTACTATAACTCTAATATGACAGAGGAAAAACAGAGGCACCGAATACTGAGATGACTCACCTAAGCTGTCCACCAAGTCAGTGGCATAAATCAGGGGGAAGTAAAAGAAGGGAAAATGGATTGATCAGAAAAGATGAAGAGCATGACTTTTCCTACAGATGAACATTTATATTAGAAAAATATGTAATTCCCAGGTACCTCAGTGCTGTTCCCACGGTGTGACGATGATATAAATACTTGAGTGAGTGCGGAGTAATTTAGAAAAGGGAGGAAATCTAGAGTTGTCAGTCAACTAGAGGTTAAGCTGATATGCACTTATTAAGCTCCTTGTATGTGCCAGTACTGGGATGCAAAGGAAGCTCCCCCCTGAAAAAAAAATAGTCCCTGCCCCTGCAGTCTAATAAAAGAGGGCATTGTGCAGATGGCTGCATAACACAGAACTGGAATAGTGGTCTCCAAAGAGAAAGGAGGCCCGGAAAGGCTTTTAGACAAGATGTTGTAGCTGGGACTTGAGGAAAGCCAGGAGGTGGGAGCGGATTTCACCTGGAGGAGAGTCAGCAGATGGAGGGTGTTGTGGGAGAGCAGGAGGAGGTGTCACTGTGTCACCCAGTCTGTGGAGGATAGCATAAGGTACAGGAAAATTAGAAAGGTGGGAAGGGCTTTGGAGGCCAAAAAGAGGATTTTTCTATTTAATGCTGGAGGTGAAATGAATTTATTAATAAACAGAGAGAGAGAGAGAGACGTGCTCAGACTCGCGCTTCAGGAAGACTAATTTGACAACTGAATGGAGAAAGGACTGGAATGAGGAGAGACTTGAGACGAGGGGAGCAACCACAGACCACAGGGATGGTCTAAGTGTAAAGTGATGAGGGCCTGCTCTGGTTACAGCGGGGTCAGAGGACAGAAAGGGCTATAACATGAGACATGTTAGAAAGGGAGAATTGACAGGACTAAGCAACTAAGAGACAAGTGAAATAGTGTGCTGATAAAGGCCCTGCTAGGAGGATCCGCAGATAGAGAGCAGGGTCTGAAATTAGGAAGACCTGAGTTCTATTTTGACCTCAGACACTTACTAGCTGTGTGACCCTGGGCAAGTCACTTAACTGTTTACCTCATTTTCCTCATCTGTAAAATAAACTAGAGGAAAAAAAATGGCAAATCATTTCAATATCCTTGCTAAGAAACCTCCCTAGTGGGGACATATATCATCAGACAAGATTCAACAATAACAGAGGCACTGGATTAGAAGTGAAGAGATTTCAGTCTAAACTCTGCTATGTTCCATGTGTCCTATGGTACACAGTATGCTCTCTGATCATTAGAACGGTCATCTGTAAAATTGGGGGGGGGGGTGTCTTTTTTAACTGTAGCACTCTTTGAATCTCTTTGTGTTCCCTTGAGGGTCAGGTGAAAGGGGCTGGCCTGGTACACATCCTTTTCCTTCCCCCAGACCTTTCTCTTCCCTTTATTCCTGTACAAAGGGGCTCTTGCATGTTCAGCCCATCTGTATGCATTCTGACAGGAAGATCCAGTTAAAAAAAAAAGTAGGAAGAATATGCTGGATTCTCTTCATACAAGGCATTAAGAAGGGGATTAATTCAGAATCCCCTGGGAAGGCTGCTCTGACTTGGTGCCTGTGGATTGTTCCATGACATGGCCCTGTTAATTGTGTATGGACAATGTAAAGTGTTCCACAAACATCATATTTGATTTGTTTTTAATTATAAAGCCCTGTATGCCTGAGTACATTGAATTAGCGCCGGGATTTTTGTTATTGTTGATTTTGGCTGTGACTCAGCAGAATGTTCCGGCAACGGTTGAAGTGAAATGTCATTGCTGAAAGGCATATAAATCAAGTTGCTCATAGAGTCCTCTTATATCAGAGCTGGGAGGGGCCTTGGAAAACAGAATATCAGAGCTGGGAGAAAACGTAGAGATCTTGCCGTTGTGGAGGAGGAGACTGAGGCCCAGAGAGAGCCACCTTTTCTTAGGTTGCATTTCTAATAAATGATAGACCTGGAATTTGAAATGAGGTCTTATTACTCCTGGCCTGGTGCTCTTTTCATTATATAGGATCTTGGAATACAATATTTGGAAGGGCCTTGGCCATCACTTAGTCTATCCCTCATTGATGAGAAAACCTATTTAAAGATGTTGTAGCACAGGGAGTTAAGGGGCACTAATTGAAATCCTAGATCTAGGAAATAAGAGTCAGAATTCTCATCTGACTCTAATCTAATCTCATCTCCTCACTTCCTTATGGTCACATACTGTTCAACAAGGTTCAACAAAGTCTGTGAGGCATTAGTTTGTGTAATGGCAAACAAAGAAGTACTTAGCACCTTGTTTCATCTACTTAAGTATTTAGCACCTTGTTTGAGCCCCTTGTGGTTGGAAGGTGGGGGGAAGGTGGGCTTTACAGTTAGCTAGGCAGCTTTTGAGTTTCATTGATAGAAAAGCCACAGGGTATAATGGAAAGAGGGCTATACTTGGAGTAAGGAAATGTGAATTACAATCTTGATTCTGATACCTGGTGGCTATGTGATCCTGGGCAAGTCAGTTCATTTCTCTGGATCTCAATTTCCTCATCTTTTAAATGGGGATAATAATTTTTGTACCAACTACAACTCAAGGTTTTATGAGAAAAGCACCGTGTAAGTCTAAAAGCACTATAGGAAAGGCAGTTAGTAGCAGTGGCATTATGTGGTGAAGGAGAAATTCAGAACTACAACAAACCACAGTAACAAAGAAATATGTACCTGCCAGAGCCATTGAAAGGATAAGAAACCTCCATCACATACTGTCCCATGATTAGAAGTCAGTCTCCCATGATTCAACTTAATAGTGCCTAGAATAGCTGAGTTCATGAATATAAGGTGGCTCAGATGAGGGTTTTCTATGATCTAAAATAAGTAAAATAGAAGGGAACCATGGAGCTAGGAGAGGTAGATGAATAATAATTTTCATTTCACAAAAACTAGGTCCTGACTCTGAGGCAGTGTGATGGACTCTGGAAAGGATTTTGGATTTAGAGTCAAAGAACATGGGTTCAAAGCCTGCTCCGTCGCTTCCTGTGTGTCCTTGGCAGGTCACAAGCTCTCTGGGACTCTGTTTTTTCATCTTCCCAATGATGGGGTTGAACTAGAGGATTTCTGAGCTGCCTTTCAATTCTAAATCCACAATCCTGTGATCCTGTGTAACTTACTAGTGGAGTGAGCTCTAGCAGAGTACTTTACCCCCTCTAAACCTCAGTTTCCTCAAATAAAATGGAGATGAAAAGATCTAAAACCATCAAATATGGGTTGTTATGAGTGAAAATGATATACGTATAAAGTGCTTTCTAAATTGTAAAGAGCTATATAAAGGAGAGCAGCAATTATAATTATTTTAACAATTAAATGGCAAAAGCTTCGTATAATCTGTGGTATTTATTTAAATAGGCTGATAAAAATAAAAGAACCAGCCAACATCGGTGTAGCACTTAATTGTATCAGAGTGCTTAATGTGAATTTTCTCATTTGATCCACAGCATACCTGGGTGAAATAGATGCTATTATTTTGCAGATGAGGAAAATGAGGCTTGAGTTAAATGACTTGTCTAGGGTCATACATCTAGGAAGTATCTGGAAAGTGATTAAAACTCAGATCTTCCTGATTCCAAGTGGAGTACTTGATCCACTATGATACCTAGCTCCCAGGAAAGGACATAATCTAGAAAAAAATATATCAACAGTTAGTACCTTTCAGTCATATCTGACTTGACCACATTCCCAGGATCATTCATTTCAGA
>CM053595.1:47291582-47322309 GCA_028646575.1 Pseudocheirus occidentalis | reverse complement strand
TCAGCTCCTTCCTACCACCCCAGGCCTGTTCACAGTCTTGGCTTCAGGGTGGGCCAGCCTCCGCTCCCAGCCTGCTGCCATGAGCCCCAGCTGCCGAGTTGCCTTTAGTGAGAGACGTGTTTTCTGTATTTTTGTGAGTCTGAGAGTCCTAAACTTTGTCTGGGGTCATATTTTATGGGTGTTTAGTGTGATTGTGTGGGAGCTGCATAGCCTTGCTGCTTCTATGCCACCATCTTGGCTCCTCCCCCCAGTCAATTATTATTATTATTATTATTAACTACATGCAACTGGGAGTTGAGACATACAGGGCCTGGGGTAGGGAGACCCTCCCTGACCTGCCAGAAAGTTAGAGGGGTGTAGAAGGAGGTTGTAAAAGAGAACAGATTGGGGGAGGGGCTTTACAGTGGGATCATGGTTTGGGAATTGGGGGTGGGGGAAAGAAGGGGAGAAAATTTGTAACTCAAAATCTTGAGGAAATGAATGATATAAACAAGAACCTAAGTGGAGACAAATTGGGAAGAAACTTGAGGAAGAGAGATCAACTGGAAGACTATTGAAAATACAGCTAAAATTAGGAGAAGAAGGTAAATATGGGGAAAATCTTTGGAGTAAATTTTTCTGATGAATATCTTATTTCTAAGATACATAAGGAAGAAATATAAATTTATTAGAATAAGAGGCATTCTCCAATTGATAGTTAAAGGTTATGACTAGCCAATTTTCATAAGAAGAAATCCAAGCCATCAGTAACATGAAAAGAATCTTCTAAATCACTAATAATGAGAGAAATGCAAATTAAAATAACTCAGGTTCTATCTCACACTTATCAGATTGGCAAAGTTAACAAAAAAGGAAAAAGACAAATGCTGGAGGGGCTGTGGGAAAACAGGCACCTCAATCATTGTTGGTGAATCTATGAACTTGTCTGGGAAGCAATCTGGAACTGTGCAAGAAAAGCTACTAAGCTATTTATGCCCTTTGAGACAGCAATCCTATTACTAGATCTATAACCCAAAATCAAAGAAAGAAGAAAAGAACTGATCCATACAAAAAATATTTATAGCAGGCATTTTTGCAGTAACAAAGAATTGGGAACATATATACATGTATATGTGTATATGTGTACTATTAGACTGTAAGAAATGATGAAAGGGATGGTTTCAGAGACACCTGGTAAAACCTATATTGGTTGATGCAGCGTGAAATGAACAGAACCAGGAGAACAATTCATAAGATGACAATACTATGAGGACAAACTATTTGGAAAGACTTAGGAACTCTTATGAACACAATGACCAAACACAATGCCAAAGGATTCATGATGAAATATGATGCCCACTTCCTGAGAGAGGCAATGGATTCTGAGTGTAGATAAAGACATTTTTTTTTTGACATGGCCAATGAGGTAATTTATTTTGCTTAACTCTACATGTTTTAACAGGAATTTTGTTTTTTATGCTTTTTTAATGAGGGATGGAGTTGAGGGGTGGGGGATGGAGATAATTCAAATCTAAAAAAAAAATTAAGTAGGCTATTACAACAGTTTGGGTGAGATGTAATGAGGGACTGTATATGGATGGTGGCTATGTGAGTGGATATGACAGCCAGAATGTTAGAATTAGAAGAGGCTTTGGAGATCATTTAGGGAAAAAGTTCTTAACTTACAGAAAAGGAAACTGAGTTCCAGAGAAGGGAAATTGCTTGCCCAAATCCACACAGGTATTAAATAGCAGAACTAGGAATATAATTCAAGTTTCTCAACTCCTCCTTCATTGTTTTGTTTTGTTTTGTTTTGTTTTAATAACATTTCCTAAAAATATCTTCCCACAACAGTGCTTTCTGAAATGATAGCTATTACAGTCACTTCTCAGCAGCCTTCTGGAGTCATATACCCCTTGGGAAAGCAGGGAAAAGTAGGATCAGAGAATCTAACAGCCAGAAGAGACCTTAACAATCTTATAATCCAAATACCCTCATTTTCTTCAGTTGAGATGACTCATTCTAAGCACCACAGGGAGGAAGTGCGGTGCAGGGCTGGGATTCTAGCCCAGATCTTCTGACTCCACATTTACAGGAGTCTACTTCACATCATATGAACCATGTTTTCATTATCTTAGTTTTATATCATTTGCCTCAAGGCGGAAGTAGAACTAAAAGAGAAAAGATTAAGTAGATAGATCTGTGTATTTAAGTCTATGCTTAACCCTTTACTTCCCATTGTTACCTCCAGAATAGTCTAGGGGCTAAGGTTTAGGGCAAGAGCCGTGGAGCTCTCCTAGGTTTTGGGAGACACATCATTGGGTAAGTGGGTGAGCCTAGGGAGCCTGCAAATAAAGCTGACCTTCAACACTGAGTCAAAAAAAAAACTCCCCCCAAATTTCACATAGCCCAGCAGTTCTAAGGTGCTGAGGGGCACTTGGTCTGAGGTTTCTACGCAAAACACCACAAAAACAAAGCTTGTAGTTAAGTGTCTCAGTGGATAGAGCATTAGATTTGGAATCAGGAAGGTCATAGTTCTGTTCCTACATCAGCCACTAGCTATGTGACCCTGTACAAGCATTTGACCTTTCTTTCAAGCTCAATTTCCTCACCTTTACAACAGGATAATAACGGCTTTTTACAGGGTTGTTTTTTACAATCAAATAAGATAATATATGGATGGCAGTTTGTAGAAAATTTAACTATTTAAAATATTGTTATTATTATAAGAGCTCTGCTGAGCAACCAGTGGTTGGGTGAATAGAGTGATGGGCCAATAGTCAGGAAAACTCCTCATTTTGATTTCAAATCCAGCCAGAGACAGTTAATAGCTGTGTGATCCTGGGTAAGTCACTTAACTATGCTCACCTCAGTTTCCTTATCTGTAAAATGAGCTGGAGCAGGAAGTGACAAACCATTCCATTATCTTTGCCAAGAAAATCCCAAATGGGGTCACAAAGTGTTCGATGTGACTGAATGATTGAACAACAAAAAAGAGCTCTACAAGGGGCTTAAGCTCAAATCCTGTTTCTGATACCTTTTATCTGTGTGACCCATTAAACCTCTCTAAGCTTCAGTTCTTTACATGTCAAATGTTTCTAACACTGCTTATACTACCCACCTCATAGGCCGAATATGAGGATAGCATATTATAAACATTTTAAGGTTTAAATCACTACAGAAATAGTGAATACATATAAAATGATCCTTCTCTAGAGTCTAATCCTTGCATCTGCTTGTGTGGTGTTGTTTTCAGCTCAGCAAGCTGCTTGATTTTGACAAAGTAAACTCCTCCCAGGACCACTTGTTTTTATTAAAAGCCCACAAAGAAAAGTGTTGACATTTTCCTGCAGGCAAGAAATGTCAGGGCACATGGCCCCATGAAAGTGTTAGAAGAATAGGGACCATTGTCTCTGTCAGAACTATTCGGCTCAGAGATTTTATTAGAGGAGGGAGGAATGAGGAAGGAGCAGTAGCATTAAGAGTCCTGTTGAATAAATAACCTTTTCCTAAGAGATGTGAATAGTCTGGCATCTCAGCATGGATTCCATCAGAATGGCTTGATATCTCATTTTTTTGCAGGCTTAGAACTGCAGAGAAACCATTTTTAAGGTGTCTTGTAATATGTATGCAAAGAGAGCAGAGGAGCCCCTGGGCAGTAATTCTTATCTCTTCCATGTGCTCAGACAGATCTCTAAACATCCATTCTCTCAGTAAATCCTTCCATAGGTGCGGATCACAGCCTTTCTGGGCCTTCCCACCCTGTGTGCTTTCTGCCGGTAACTCTCCATAAATTCCCATCAAGGAGCCACCCAACAGTCTAAGATCTTCTTGTTTGAGGTACCTGGGCAGAACTCGACTTCCCCTCTCTCCTCCCTCAGTCTTACAGGACAGACTCAGTTCCTTTTCCAGCCCCATATATCCTCACTACTGGCCGTTACACCATTTCACAAAATGGGAAGGTTCCAGGCACCTGAAACACTTGCTTTACTCAGGGTCTTTTTTTTCAGGCACTTCAGTCTAACCATGCCTTCACCCCTATTACGCTTGTGAAGTTGAGTCTTTTTTTAAAAATCCAAATGTCAAACTTTTTATTTAAGCCTTTGAAATTTCATCATATTGGTTTTGACCCCTAGTTGCCACCTGTCAAGACCATTTTGGACCCTGACTATTTTATTTATTATTTTTATTTTATTTTATTTTTTCCAGTCAGAATTTTATTTGGAAACGTCACTGAGCCCTGGTCACGTGCTACACAGCACCGCTGGAAACACACGTTCAACATGTTCCCAAATCATACAATTCTTACTAATACCAGGACACTACAGCAATCTCGAATTTCAAATGATCACATCCAAGGAATTCTCAGCACTTGACATTTAACCCCACAGTGCAATAATCTACCTATATTTAAGATTAATATATAGCATGGGAAATTGAAAATTCTTGCTCCATAAACATTATGAACATGTCAAATCTTTATAAATAAACATCCAGTGAAGAGAAAAATGACAATCTAATTCGTCTTTATACACAGAGTACTAACGGCAAATGGGGAGGGAGACTGCACGGCTGCCTGCCCGATCCCAGGAGGCCTCAGCCCCAACCGGGCCCAGTTCAGGCACCATCCAATCTGGTGCGGTGGGACACAGACGGAAGAGTCACTAAGACATTGCTCATTTACAAGAGCAACTACCGACTGGACAACTGCACCAGGTGTCAGACCATTCGTTCTGGAGCGAATTGAGAGGGATAGGGTGGTTCAAGACGGGTCTTTACATCATACTCTGTGGCTGAAGGGGTGAGTGGAGGGAGGGGAAGGTGGGGGCACTGGGAAGAAAGGGAAAAGAGGTTCTACTTTGTAGAGAGAATGAGGGCCACAATCAGGCCGTACAGCCCAAGCACCTCAGCGAAGATCAGAATCAGGATCATCCGCACAAACAGTCGGGGCTGCTGCGCTGTCCCCCGAACATCAGCATCAGCTACAATGCCAATGACAAAGCCAGCTGCCAGTCCGGCCAGGCCAACGCTGAGGCCTGCTCCCAGCTGAAAGAGGCTCTTGAACAGGGTGATTCCCGGTGTCAGAGTTGGCAATAAGAATAGCTACCACTAGACCACAGATAGTGATGACACCAGCCATGACGACTGGAATGAGTGACTTCGTGATCATCTCAGGTCGCATGACTGACACGGCTGCAATACCGGTGCCACTTTTTGCTGTGCCATAAGCCGCACCAAGAGCGCAGAAGACCATGGCGGCCGAGGCGCCCTTGACGGCAAAGAAGGACGCGTATTTGGGACTCTCGGACATGTCTGCAAGGGGTCGGTAGGCCGGAAGGAGAACAGGGCGAGGGGAGAGAGGCAAGGGCACAGGGCTGGGTAGCGGGTAAAGGACTGGAGGGTGGGTAGGTGGGTGGGACGATGTGAATTCGGGAGACCGACCCTGACTATTTTAGTCAGTGCATTAGCTGGCCCTCTCAGTTTTGGGTCATTTGCCAATCTGATGAGAATGTCATCTATGCTTTTATCCAAGTCACTGATAAAATGCGCCTGCATACACACACACACACACACACACACACACACACACACACACACACACACACCCCAGCTCAGAGAAAATAAGCCCGGGGCACTCCACTAAAGACCTTCCAAACTGAGCTGACTTTCCACTCAAGTTGTCATCAGTTTACCCCCACTGTGTGTCTGACATTGCCCTTTTGAATGTCTCTAATTTTGATCCTTCTGAGATCATGGTACCCAGTAATTCAGACCCATATAGCATTACCATGAGAATGTTAGGGTCAAAAGGACGGGCTTTAGTGACAGAGAGTAGTTTAGTATCCTTGAAAACTCTGTACAATGCCCTAGCCTGCTTTTTTCCTTCTATTCCGTACTAGGTCCAACTTAAAGTCTTCATCTGCAACAATTGTCTGAGATCTACATACAGATGGATGGGTATGTGCAAAAACATGTCAAGAGGGCATCCTTCGTAAGTGAATTGTACTACAAAGTTAGGGCCTTAGCAAGGCCACTGAGCACACTGGGTAGAGTTAATGGGCAAACCAAACCATCAACTTTCTATCCCTTCACATCATTTGAAATGAATTTTTAATTTAATGTGACTGCCTTATCAATTATGAATACGACCTCCAGCTCCTACAAAACAGCTGGGAGTCCAGAAAGTGAGCTTTGCCTTCAAAACAGTCCAGCAGTGGTTGGTTTTATAGGATACCCTGAAAATTATTTTGAGTGGTACTTGAAAAAATTGGTAGTCCTCTGTGTCTTTGCCTGGATAATCCCTTCCTTGAGTTGCTCTGTCTGTCTGTAGTGGTAAAATACCTGTCCTTGGAGGTAGCAAGTGATATGCATGAATAATCTTTAGTATGAGGCTGTCAAAACTTCATGACACACAAAAAAAATCAATCAGCTTGTCTGATGATGAACTGCTCTCTTTTATACACAAGAGGGGCGCTGATGGTCCACCATCACTATTCAATTCAAGAAACATTACTTAAACACCTATATAGTCCCTGCCATTGAAAGACACACAGTCTAGAGGGGGATAAAATACATACATAGATGATTGCAATACATGAAATTATAGAGGAAAATCTCTACAAATGTACAAAGACAGTACTATGTGAGGTCTAAGAGAGGAAAGATTGTTACCAACCAGTGTGCTAGGTGATGCAGTGGATAGAGAACTGAGCTTCGACTCGGAAAGACATGAATTCAAATCCAGTCTAAGAGGCTGGGCATCAGAAGCTGGATGAATCTGGGTATGTCCTCAACTGTAAAATTGGGATAATGATGGCTCCTACCTCCCAGGGTTGTTTGAGGCTCAAATGAAATAATAGTTGTAAAGTGTTTAGCACAGAGCCTGGCACAAAGAGGTATCCCACTACATGCTTATACTTTTCCCATTCCCCAACATGAAAGCAGCAGAGAAGGCCTGAAGAATGGGATAGCATTTGATTTGATGTTTAAAGGAAGAGTAGAAATTCTAAAGGTAGAGGTTGATGTGAACAGAGTATTCGGAACATAGGAGGCCATATGAGCCCAGAGTCAGGAAAGAAAGCATGGAGGACAAACAGGGAAAGTGAAGAGCTCAGTTTGTTTGGATCATAAAGTATGAGGAAGTATGAGATTTAACTGGAAAGGGCTTAGCGTTGTTTCCTAGGAAGGGGGACGGATTTGCACTAAATTATCTTCATTTTCTTATTTGGTCCCATAATAGCAAATTAATGGCTAAAAGGTAGAAGTTCAATTCAGCAGAATTATTCTCATGTGTAGGAGGAGTTAGGTGTTCATGGTGTGTTTTGGGGGAATGCCAGAAAGACTCCCTTGGCTGAAAATACCACTCCATCAGTGTCTCAGTACTGGTGATTAGAGAGCTCCATTCCTGCTATTTAAGGTTTTATTTTGTTTGATCACTAGGAGACCTCTATTAACATGAAAATACATTAAACCAAAATCTCAAATAAGGAAAAATTTCAAGGGAATAAAAAAAATTCTGGATTCAACACCAATTATAATCACTTGTATACCAGTTATACCACCCCATTCACCTCAATCTGACCCCTTTGAAAAGCTATATTAGATTTAAGACCTATTCTGGATCAGCATCCACTTCAAATCATAGGTCATGAGCTCATACCAATTACTTTTTTTTTTCAAACAATTGGACCAACCAGAGGCCACGCTAGTCCAAATCAAGTGGCAGGTAATTAAATGGCCTAGAAAAATAAATGACAAAGAAAATTAGCACAGATACATGCCATATACAGAGGGATTCGCTCTTCCACAAGTTAACTCATCAGTGGTAGGGGAGGGAACACAAGTAAGTAATGTGACCAGGGTAGTATGCATAGGAGAGGAGACATGTATAGCCAGGAAATACACATAGCCCAGGCAGTTCCTGGAACTCATCTCTACATCTGAGCTATTGCTGCCTTCCCAACAGACGCACATATTGCTAATGTCATTGGGCTGTTTTATTGCTGTTACGCAGTGGGATAGAGCCTTCTCTTCATCTAGTCTAGTTTCTGTGCTGACATATGCTGTGTTTGGGCTGAGCAGTTTTCCCCTAATTCTTTGCTGAATTTAAACTTTTGTAGTGATTCTATATAGGGGAGGAGCACATAAGTTCTTTTAGATATTAGCCCCAGGGTCTATATAATATCTTTTTGTGATTCAGTCCCACATTCATCCAGAGAAGGCTTTAAGGCATTAAAACCATCTTTTTGACTGTTTTTCTTCTGTCTCAGCTGCCACTCTTTTAATTCAGTCTCCTCTAAGTTTAGAGTGAGAAAATTCCTTTTAACTCCTTTCATCTCCAAGAATCCCGTTTTGCCCCATGGAAGCTCCATGTAAATCACTTTCCATGTATTTAGCAAGGTTGAGCAGTTGAAGGAGGAGGTGCTAGGGATATTTTTTTTTTTTTTTGCTTTTTGGAGGGCAGTTGGGGTTAAGTGACTTGCCCAAGGTCACACGGCTAGTTTTTTGTGTTAAGTGTCTGAGGCCGGATTTGAACCCAGGTACTCCTGACTCCAGGGCCGGTGTTCTATTCACTGCGCCACCTAGCCGCCCCCTAGGGATATTTTTTAACCTTTTTTTTTCCAATCAACTAAAGTCTGCCTTTTCTCTCCACCTCTCCCAACTCCCTACCAATAAGGAAACAAGAAAAGCAAAACTCTTGTTAAGGAACGTGTGTAATTAAGCAAAATGAATTCCTGTAAAGGTCACATCAGAAAAAAAAAAAAACCAAACAATCTCAACCTTCAATCCGAGCTTATCGCCTCTCTTTGGGAGGTTGGCAGCATGTTTCATCAAGAGTCTTTCAGAATCATTTTTGTCATTGTGTTGATAAGAGTTCCTAAGCCTTTCAAAGCTGTTTGTCATTACAATCTTGTTATTGTATGTATTTTTCTCCCAGTTTTTTTCACTCCAATTTGCCTCAGTTTATAAGTCGTCTTAAATCATCACCTCCATCATTTTTTATAGAACAATATTATTCCATCACATTCATCACATATATAATCCTTAATTCATCCATTCTCTAATTGATAATTACTCCCCCAATTTTCAATTCTTTGCCACCATGAAAAGAGATGCTGTAAATATTTTGATACATCTGAGTCCTTTTTTCTCTTCCTTTGATGTCTTAGGACTATAGACCTGGTATCACTGGGTTAGAGGAAATGTGCAATTTAGTGGCTTGGTGGGCATGATTCCAAATTGCTTTCCAAAATAACTAGACTAGTTCACAACTCCACTAAGAGTTTATCCATATATTTCTTTCCCTACAACCCATTAACATTGATTTTTCTTTGGTGGTGGGGGGGGACAGAGGTGTCAACATTGCCAATTTGAGGGGTTTGAGGTGCCCCCAAAGTAATCTAATCCAAGGTAAAGCTTGATTTCTGCCCTCCTTGACTGAGCTCTGAAAGGTCCTGATTTGGTTTTGTGTCTGAACAGCAGGCCTATGGCCTTTCATCATTAGGAATTCCAGTAGATTGCTGCTGGACTCAGCCATGATGAGGCATCTAGAAAGACCTACAGGTTCAAAGAAACAGATCTTCAGGCTCCCTTTTGTTCTGGGATTCTCCACAGGCTAGAAACTGGAACTGAAACCCTGTTCTGATCCTAGAATCACAGTTACACAGTTATTGTTTGCTCCTGAATGTGATCCTTGCTCAGTACATAGCCTAGGGACCAAGACTACTCCTCACCCTGGAAATCCACTACTGTGCAGGTCTCTACTTCAGTCTAGTCAGAACTCCTTTGGTCCAAACCACACAGCTACTGCTTGCTTCTGAATCTGATCCTTGCTAAGAACACAGCCTGGCACTTCAGTCAACCTGGATTCCCACTCCTCACCTGAAATATTGCTGGCTGTGATAGCCTTTAACAAAACCACTGAACTATAGGTGAGTTGTGCAGTAGGTTTTGGTTTTCAGCATATACTATGGCAGTGACAAGATTTGCCATACAGATGTCCGTTTACAGAACATTTGCTGTTTAATGTTGGCCAGCTCCTCAAACTGTGGATACCTATGTAGGTAGCTGGAAAACCCTCTAGCATGAGCCTGGCGGTGTATTGTGTAGCTGACATCCAAAGGCCAATGGAAATAAGTGCAGAGAAACTCATCAACTGTTTATCTCCAAGGAGACAAATTTTGCAACTGTGGCTCCCACAAAGGTATAGAAGGGCTGCAATCTGTACCCCTGAAGGGAATGTCCGGGTTGACAAATAACAGATCCTTAAAATAATGATAATTGGCTGTTCTAGAGAGTCTTGCAGTTTTAAAAACACTTTTTTCACAACAACCTTGCAAGGTAGATAAAGCAAAGTAATATTATCCCTGTGTTTAACATGAGGAAATTAAGATTCAGAGAGTTATCTGATTGACCCACTCGTACATCTACTGTCAGAGTTAGAACCCAGATCCAAACCTCTGTATCCCAAGTCCAGTGTCTTTTCCACTGTGGTCTTTTCCTTTACAGGGATCCTAGCATCCTTTTGTGCCAGGTCATGTCCTTCCTCCTCCGTGAAAAAGCTTCCACAGTAAACAGCATGATACACTGTCTCCCTTCCCTGAAATCAAATATTTCCTGCTCTTATGAGTCATTTGGCATTCAGTCATACATACTGCCTTGTTAGGATGTTATCTTTTATTGTTAGCTATTATGTTCTCTCTTCCCAACTATACTGTTTGGCTTCATAAGGGGAAGAACTGGGTCTTCTACATCTTTGTTTTCTGACAAGATGACTCAGTGCAAAGCTTGGATACAGGAAGCAGGTTGAAACTGAAAATATCTTTCAATTAGCAGTGACATCAATTTCACATCATAGTGGTTTAGATGGAGAGGAAGGAGGGAAGAGAAGGGCTGGGTCTTTGTCCCATTCTCCTCTTCCCCCCCAGTCATAGAAGGAAAAAAAATCTTTCTCTTTCCCTCTCCTTTCATCTCCTTTCACCAGCCTCACAACGAAATGTAGGATTAGAGATATCAGAGGAAGAGAGGACTTCAGAGCTCAATCCAACTAAATCCAGTTCCCTCCTTTTACAAAGGAAGAAACTGAGGCTTGGAAAGGAATTTGACTATGGTCACACAGGCAACAGGAGGTTTAAACCCAGGTCCTTGGGGTCTCAATTCAGTACTTTTTCCGCTATACAATATTCAAATTATGGCTATTTTAGATTATCATGCTGTCATATGGACACAGCCGCAGTAACTGCCCCAAAAGGTTATTTTAGGAAAGAAAGCAGAGCAAGGAAAGAAACAAGAAAGTATAAATGCTGAGGCTTGCAATGATTCTTTTCTTATGCTGACATATAGATTACTTTGTACTATAAACCACGTATTTTCCATCCATTTTCTGTGGGAAGCAGTGACCTGGGTATCACAGGAACAAAGGGCAGATATTTAAAAACAAATCAACTCCTAAGAATCTGTCTCCTGATTATTTTACCTTTCATGTTTTCAAAGCATTTCCACTTCAAACCAGCCCAATCTATGCCCTTTGATTTATTTTCTATTGAAATACAAATCAAACCACTGCCACACTTTCCTCACCAAATCCTGTGAACAAAATGCAGAGATTTCCTTTCATTAACATTGGTGATTGTACTTGGATTGATAAGGATCTTCTATGTCTGTAAGCTGCTTCAGGGAAGGAGGGATAATAGGAGAAAAGAAGGAAAGGAGGGAGAGGGAGGGGATGGAGAGAGGAGAAAATCCCAACTTTTTATCTTGCTGAAGAAAATGATTGGAAACATTATATCAGAGCAAGAAGAGGCTCTTAGCAAGAAGGAAGAGAAACCTAGGGAATGGAAAATATGAAAAGAAACTGTTGGCAACAAACCCAACCCTCAACCATCTACTTATGAAAATCATAGAATCAGAGTTTGGAAAGCCCCTAGAACATAGAGCAGAACCAGTCAAAGCTTGAAAGACCCTTAAAGATCTAGTTCAACTTTTCAACTCTTGGTGGAGGAAAAATTGGCCAAGAGGGGAATGGTGCTACCAATATCAATAGAACAGAACTTCCAACACCACCTGCTCAATTGTTTTCAGATTCATTGCCTCTTAATATCCTTTCCACACACACCCTCAGTTACATATACACACTCACACATATCCTTGCATTCTAATTCAAATGGGACACACTAACACAAAATTGTTACATGTATATACACAAACATACAAAGCCTTCCAGCCATAAATACAGAATAATTTAAGGAATTTGGAGCAAAGGATTGCTCAAAACAATTCTTTGCAATAGCTTCACATGGCTTTGTTGTTGGTCTTGATGTTTCTGTTTTTCTTTGCTACCCATTTCATTTGCAGGAGAGACCTAAAAGACCTTAGGATGGGAGGAATGGGAAACTTGGAGGTAAAATGAGGAAAAGCCACAGGGCCTTAGTCCCAAAGATCTTTTTGTGATTTATTGAAAAATAGTCCCCTGAAATGACTTAAGGAGGAAGAACATTGAATATTAGTAACTAATATGTATTGAAAGGACATTCTAACCCTAAATCAGATAGAGGCTCACCATTTAGTGCAACCCTTCATCCCAATTTTTTAGAATCCTAGATCTAGAGCTAGAAGGTACCTCTATAGCTACCTAGGCTAGTCCTACATTTGACAGCTGGGGAAACTTAGGTCCACAAAAGTTAAGTGATTTACTCAAAATCAGATAGGTCAAGAACCTCGGAAGGTCCTATGATATCTCCTAATTCATGTTATGGGTTTGTATATGTGTTTAGCAAACAACCTCCCATACTTGAACTACCCAACAGATTCTGTGCCTCTATTTGGCCTGGGGTAGGAGAGGAGGGGTCACGCCTCTAGAGAGTAGAGCAAAAAAACTTCTATTGCCATTTTGTATAGAAGGTTCAAAATCCCAGCCATCTCTTCATTTGCCACCATTGGCCTAGTTTCTGCTCCATCATCATCATCATCATGCAGCCCCTCCCTTGCAGTTTTCAGTTTCCTATTGTATATTGTTTTTCTTCCTTAGAGTGCAAGCTCTTGGAGGGCAGGAACTATATTCCTTTTTCTTATTTTATTTTATTTTGCTTTTTTTTGGAGGGCAATTGGGATTAAGTGACTTGCCTAAGGTCACACAGCTAATAAATGTGTCAAGTGTCTGAGGCCAGATTTGAAATGGAGTCCTCCTGACTCCAAGGCCAGTACTCTACTCACTGTACCACCTAGCCGCCCCTCTTTTTTCTTATTTATACCTCCAGTCTTTAGTACAGTGTTTGGCACATAGTAGGCATTTAATAAATGTTTATTGTATCATAGGAATATGGTCATTCAGTCTCGACTTGAACTCCAGTGACAGAAGGCTACTTAATAAAGAAGTTTCCTTATTGCCAGACAGTTCTGATTTAGAAAATTTCTCTTATAGAGAATAAATAACTTCCACCAAGTTGCTCCTAGATCCACCTTCTGGGGCCAGTTAAAACAAGTCTGATCCCTCTTCATCAAGGTGACCATTTAGATACCTGAAGAGGGAAAATTCACTTGAGCAATTCACAAACTCTATGAGACTTTGTTAAATGATGGCGTGGAACTACATGATTTCTAAGGTCCCTTCCATCTTTAAATGCTTAAATGCTATAATCTTATGTCTGTCTGTACTGGTAAAGGAATTTGAAGATCTTCCTGCCCCTTAACAGGCCTAGAGAAAGTGAAGATCTTTCCTATCCCTTAATGGGCCTCACTTGGAGGCCAACAAGAAAAACTTGCTTAGGGGAGGCTTGTTTTTCTGGAAGGCCCATACCTTTTGTTACTTTGTAATTAGGCAGTGAATCACAAAGTTTGTGATGTCCTCTGACCCTGGAGAAGGCCACACACACACACACACACACACACACACACACACACACACACACACACGCACGTGTGTGTGTATGTGTGTGTGTGTATGTGTGTGTGTGTGTGTTTATGTGTGTGTGTGTGTGTGTGTGTGTGTGTGTGTGTGTGTGTGTGTGTGTGTATGCTAGGTGAAGTTTTGCTTTGCTTTGGGACTCACTTATGGGAAGAGTTGTATAATTTGGCCAGATGAGACTCCGAGAAGCCATTGAGCCCCCTGGCTTTGAAACCACAGATGTTGGTGTTTCTCTGGTAACTAACTATGTATGTATATAATGGCCAGACAGCTAGAAGCCCTGTCTGCTGATTTGCTGAATTGTACTTTTTTTCTTTTTTCTTTTTTTGGTCTGCTTGTAATTTCTGTTTGTATTCTCTGAAGTTCAGGGTGTTGACTTTTTCCCTTGAACTAAGTAAATGATATATATGTTTGATTAAAGTAAGATTGTTAACTCCTTTTGAGTTGCTTTCCTTTAGAAAAGCAGATCAAAGAACCTGTGCTAGCAGCTATCCTGGGCATCCTAGGGTGTTTGCTGTTATACTATCCTAAGAGCTAAGGCTGGTGGATAAGGTAAAATGTCAGACTGGTTATGTAGCTTAGGGTAATGATCTCCCATATCACTTTAGGATAACTCTAGATATTAAGAACTCCTTGTCACAGAGGATAAGTCTTCAAGTCTTTTTTCTTGGAAGAGAGCATCAGTAATCCTGCAAAAAACTGACTCTTCATGTATGTACCCTATCCACAAATGTTCCTTACATGAGCATATCCAAGCTTGTAAGTCAGCTACATACCCCTCTTTGTGCATCCTACTATGTGTTCCTTGGTCATATCTATTCTGTATTTGGGTACCTTCTATGCCTCTGTGCTGAAGTGTTGTATTCTCTAAGAATACTCCTTCATCTGTATTCTCCAGGCATGTCAACTCTTCCCATTAATAATATGTGCATTTGTGAGAGAGTGTACCCCAGGTTTTTTGGGGGGAAGTGCTCTATTACCACTTTCCTTACCATCCCCTTCCAATAAATGCTTTTCTTTGAATGAACTGTCTTCAGGATGATTAGTAAACATACCAGTTAGGTCTCATGAGAGGGGGTTCTGGGCATAGGCTAACCCACTGAGATAACTTTGAACCTGAGATAATTTGTCTGGAAGAATCTATGTACAAATTGGGGGCAGAGAGCAGCAGGTAGTATGCCCTCAGGTACTTCATGCCACTTAAAATTATGTCAGCAAGGTGACCCTTCTTTCTTGAAGGTGATTCCAGTGAGGCACAAAACCTGTCAGGTTTTATCAAGCTGTGAAGATTTCAAGTGCAGCTAGTTACAGACTAGTTCTGATATCTGAGAAATAGCCTAAATATGTGAAAGTTCATTCCTAGGGGGCTGCCACTAGGTGATGAGATTTTCTGTTTTAGACTCAGTAACTCATGGGGCATTCATCTGTGCTAAGGCTTAATGTACTACCTGCCCCAAATCAGTTGCTTATGTTTAAGGATATTGCCTGCATGCTCCATTATCATAACTCAAGCACTATGAATCTAATCAACTAGTTAATAAGCATTGATTAAGTGCCTACTAAGGGCAAAGCACTGTGATTGGAGATACCACACAAACACAAAGAAATAAGAGGTACAGGTGTCCCCATACACTACACATCGAGTTTTCACAATACTTATAACCAAATCTTCACAAATTCACTTAGTTTGGACATATTCTAATTACGAACAGTTATGGCACATTGTGCAAAGTCTTCCAACAGTTTCAGTTCATTTTAAATCTTTAATAGTTTGAAACTGAGCTAAGATTTTTTAGGACACTAGTATATAGTGGATGACCAGGATGGTAAGACATATAAAAGCTAATTGAAGAATTAAGGAAATTATTTCGAATTAGAAAAATCTTGGTAGGAGAATGGGAGGCAGAGAATCTAATTGGGATCTTGAGGTCCTTGAAGAGGTGTCATATCAAATTAGGACTGTATTTGTTGAGGTATGTTTCTTTACTTGTTTATTTGTTTTGATCTCAAAAGACCTAGCTGGAATTAATAGAGCTGCCAAGAGGCATATTTCTACTCAATACAAGGAAAATCGATGACATCTCTAGTAACAAAGGAAAATATGAAGTGAGACTCCATTCTGTGCTGCCATTTCTGCTTCTATAGTGATGCTGGTAAAGTGATGGAAAAAGAGGCAAAGGATCTGAAAAATCACACAATTTTAGACCACTTAGAAATTTTGACTTAATTGTTGGTATTCTAAATGCAAGAGTAAACGCTTCCACAATGAACATACTCCCATATGTGTTTCTTTAGAGGAGAAGCCTTCAAACTTTTAAAAGTTTTTGATGATACATCCCTGTCAGTGAAAGAAAAAAAACTGCGTATATATCAAAAATGTGCATATATTTAGCTCTTGATAAATTATATAATGTAAATGATTATGTACATTATTCAATGTACACAAAGATAGAAAATAGGAAAGATGGCAAATGAAACTGGATCCCAGAGTCAATAGGAAGCTATTGGCATTTACTGAGCAGAGGAGTGACATGATCAAATCTATGTTTGAAAACAGAACTTTGACTCCTGTGTAGGGGACTGACTAGGGTAGGGAGAAACTCAAAACAAGGATGGCAAATAAATTATTGTACTAATCTAGGGTGAGAGGTGATGAGGGCGTGATCTACGTTGATGAGTAGAGAGAAAGAAAAAGATGAGAAATGTGGAGATAGAACCAATAAGATCTGGCAGCTGATCAGCTATGCAGATGTGGGGTAAGGCGAAATGAGGAGTTGAAGATGACACCAAGTGTGAGAGAACCTGGATAGCTCTATGGATGTTGGCTCCCTCAACAAAATGAGGACGTTTGCAAGTAGTTTGGGATTGGGCAAAAAGATAAAATAAATGTTATCTTTGATCCAGATCATGATCCAGAGTTTGCCTGCTCAACCTACTTAACTC
This sequence comes from Pseudocheirus occidentalis, assembly GCA_028646575.1. NCBI lineage: Eukaryota > Metazoa > Chordata > Mammalia > Diprotodontia > Pseudocheiridae > Pseudocheirus > Pseudocheirus occidentalis. The sequence continues at coordinate 47,305,484 of CM053595.1, read as the reverse complement.
ATTTTGTCCCACCCAAAGTGAAGAGGGGAGGAGAGGTTCTCATTCACCAGTTATTGTTCCAAGTACAGAGTCTAGACTATAATGGACATTTATATAGCTACAAGATGATCTGGTGTGGAAGGAGAGAGAGAGAATAAGAGAAAGGTAGGAAATTTTCCTACTGGCACCTCCTCAGCAGCTGTGGGTAGTATTTAGTTTAGGTTGTAACTTCACAGAGGAGAGTTTACATAGCGAGGAGAGGAGACAGAGTAAGCAAGAGTTGGGGGATAAAGATAGGTGTAGCTGTGTTGGAGACAAATACCGGGACTGACAATGACTTGTACGATAAAATCTGGTCAGCTTTCCTACCTTACAAAATGACTTACAGACACACTTCTCAGAGATAAATGCAATCCTGGGGTAATGAGCTAAGCCCTCAGGAGGCTTCAGCTGCTTCCCATTTTGGAGATCACTATGCTAGTGGGCCTACCATTGGAGAAACTGAATTTTATCAACCTTAGCTTTCTTGATACGGAGAAAACAGCAGGAACAAAGGAAACTGCAGAAACATGGAAGAATGGCTTATTGGCTCTCCTTTGAGAGACCAAAAAAGGAGGTTAAAGTTCAGTTTGAATTTAAAGTCAATATGAAGCATAATTTCATGGAATATTTGGTGATCTCACTTTGAAGCACTTTGCTGTACATTTGTAAAATGGCCATTATGAATACAATAGCAGTTTACATGCTGACATCTTTAGCAAAAGATGAAGAGGTAGACAAATTATTTTCAAATATATGTTCTATTGGTATCTTTTGCTTTTATATGGCCTTCATTTCTTGCTGTACTTGATCCTTTCCCAGAAAATTAACCTTTATTAAAAGAATTTAAGAAGAAGAAAAAGGGGGGGAAGGGGAAGTTTTGTTATTATTGCTCTTTTTCATTTATATTTCTTTTATCATTTATTTTGTTTCTCACTCTGTTTAACTGTTTCAGTAGTGAAGTTTTATTTTTGCTTTATCTAATACCTTGATGACAATTCCTGTTTTCTTGTATTCACCTGAAACAGTAAAATTTTACCTTTCTTCTTCTTTTTATTCTATGCCTGTTCTTTCTTTTTAGATGTTTCTTTTAAGCAACAGATTGTGGACTTTCTTTTTAAATTCATTCCTTCACACTTTTTCATTTCAGGGGATTGTTTAATCCATTATCATTTGAAACAATGAGAGTTAGGCTTATGTTTTCCTCCATTTGTATCTTTAGTATTGCCTTTTAAAAGGATTTTTAAAAAAATCTCCTTCACTTAAGTAAGTACTTTGTTCCTATGATTAATTTTGCTTAAACCAATTTGTTCAAACGTTCTTCCCATAGGACTATTTCCCCCTCTTAACACTCATTAACAATTCATCAACGTTTTCCCCAATTTTGTGATTTTAATTCATTGATTTTTTCAATTATTTAGTTACTTAATTCTTCACCTCTTCTCCCCTTCAATTAAGAAGAATTCACATTTCCTCTCTTCCAGTTCTTTTGTCCATTGGTTTCTTTTCTTTTCCTGTGCCTTTGTCTAAGAAGAATTACCTCACCTTATTGTCTTCAGTAATTTTTATCCTTTCTGTATTCTCTATACATTCTTCCTCTGATTCATTTTCTAAATCTTTTTTAAATTAAATTTTGTCCTTTAATTTTTTTTGGTATTCCTTATGGGAATAACCCTTCTGGATGATCATTTAAGTTCATTTTCATTAATTTTTATTTTATTACATTTGTAGATTTTTTCCTACCTTTCCTTTTTTTCTGTTACGTCTTACTCTTAGAAATGTCCATTCTTGAGAGAAATAACGAGGATAGACACAATTTCCCTGGCAGAAATTGTTATGTATTTCAAACCGATGTTAGATTCCAACCCTCTGTTTTCCCCAAAGACATTCTTCTCCCCATTTGTCAGGTGATCTCTGAATCCATACTTGATACCATACTAAATCCATATTTGTACCTGGGAGCTCTTATTTCTGTTCTCCTGAAGCAAGACATAGACCATGGATTCAAAATAAACTCTATGTAAATCCCTCAGAGAAAATCTTTTGTAAGTCTAAGTCTCTGTTGCTTTCATTCTTGCTCTCTGCCTCTGTGTGTGTGTGTATGTGTGTATGTGTGTATGTGTGTGTGTATGTGTGTGTATGTGTGTTTCTTCCTCTATGGGGAGGTGCTGTTTAGTAGGACTTTTTCCTTTTCTTGTGTTGAAAGTTATACCTTTCATTACCCTCATTTCAATCTCCTCATTCTGCCAACCACTCCCAATCAACTTCAGCTCCTCTGCTTTTAAGTCCCTGCATCTTTCACTTCTATATTTAGTCAGAGAAGATCACACATTCCTCTCTAATCTCCACCTCCCATCAGCCTATTTGGCATCCATCCTCCTCTTAAGCAATTTTGACAACAAAGAACATGGCTTCATGTCTAGGGCTATTGTGAGATTTAGTTCCTAGTACTCAAGTTCTTCTGAGCCTTCACTTCCCTATTTAAAAAAACAAACTGCTTTAAAAAAAAACCTCCTTTTATACTTAGAAAATCTTCAAGAATCCCTTATTTTTAAATGCCATGACTCAGTCTTTATCTTTCATTAAAAAAATGAATCTACAAGTATGGACTAATTTCTTTCATTACTTATTTCCTTGATTTATTTGCCTTTCTATGTTACCCTGATTTCCCATCCCTCTCCTATACAGTATCAGTGTCTGCTGCTTCTTGCAATGGGTGAGCGACACAGAGAAAAGTGAGATATGTGTAATAGTAATGAAATTTGAAGATACCTTTGTATTGCTAAGCTAAGAGGTAATTAGCACCTAGTTTCAAATTAAGCCTCTGTTTATGAAACCCTGTTGCTGACGTAACAGGAAGGGGCTGAACAGGGATGAGCTATATTGTATTTAAGGAAGAGCACAAGGTGGATAGTCAGAACTTCTTGGGATGAGTACCTGAAGGCTGGGCTGCTGCTGCTGGACTGGAACTTCCATGGAGTAAGTGATTTTGATTTTTAGAACAAAACTGCTGGAGACTTCTGAGGGTCAGCTGGAGTAGCTGCGGGTTCCCAAGGGCCAGCCAGAGCTGTAGAGGCTGCTGAGGATTCCTGAGGGCCAACTGGAGCTTCCAAAGATTGAGGAAGTATGACTGTGGTGCCAGTATTTTGTACAAATGTTGGTGTGGCTTTGTTAATGTGTGGCTTGTTGTTGTGGCCTTGTTAATCCTTCTCTTCCCTGTAACAGAGACTGTGAAGGATTTGAGATGAACTGGACACTGTGAGCTTCAGTGTGGAAGTGAGAACTGCACAGAGAGCTGGACAAGGAGCTGGAAGCTGTCTGCCTTTGAGGTCAGGTGGCAGTTGGTTAGATTCGGGGGGGAGCTGGGACCACGGAAGAGGAGCCATGGAAGCTGAAAGCCTGCCCTGAGTCAAGATGAAAAGACCTTTCTGTGGGTACTGAATAGTGATGAAATTGTGGTTTACTTGTGACTGGGGGGTGGATGGCTTGTGTATTTTCCACTACCACTTAAGAGGATACTGAGTAGTGACTGATGACTGAATAGTGACTGATTTGTAACTTAGAGTGCCCCATGGGTGGAGGACATTGACCTTTTGTACTTTATGATTGAATGATTGAATTACTAAGTGATTGATTGACTAAATGATTCTACTTTGTTCAAAACTATGTGACCACTTTGATGTAAACTATGTGGTCATTTCAGTGATAAGTTGTTGAGTTATGATGTCATTGTGAATGCTATATTTTGTTTTTCTATGATAAGTTGTAATATTGTGAATGCTGTACCTTGCTCTGATTTGTTACTGAATAAACAGAGTGTTCACTATACTATGTAATCAGAACCTGGAAAGCTGTTCACAGCAGCTGTCCGTTGGAAAGCCACTTGTGTGTGGCTTTACAATATGCTAGCAAAGTAGGTAGGAAATCCTCTAGGGAGTCCTAGGCACAAACCTTTAGGGTTTGTGCATCCTTGCTAAAGTGAGGAGAAGCTGGTGGAAGAGGGGTGCTGAGTGACCATGTTGAAGATTGGCATATTACAATGTTAGTTCATTAGAATTTTAATTTATTGAGTTTCTCACTTTATTGTCCTGTGTATTGAACTATCATTTCTCTTTCTCTGGTGTATAATTCCTTTGTAAGTAGGTTGAGAGTTTGTGGGGACCAAAGAAAATTTCTAGACTGGTGTCTAGTTGGCAGCATGACCTAGCTAGCAGTCAGTAGAGAAAAATCCATAAAAAGCTTAGTAAGACCCTTAAAATTAAATCTATCTATATTTTAATATTCAGTAACAACTTTACCTCAATGTGTAAGGGTGGGAATTAAAAGGAAGACAGTGAAAAATATGGGCAGTTAGGTGGCACAGTGAATAGAGTGAGGGGTCTGAAGTCAAAAAGAATCATCTTCCCAAGTTCAGATCTGGCCTTAGACGCTTACTAGTGGTGTGACCCCGGGCAAGTCACTTAACCTTGTTTGCCTCAATTCCTCATCTATAAAATGAACTGGAGATGGAAATAGCAAGCCACTCCGGGTCTTTGCCAAGAAAACTCCAAATGGGGTCACAAAGAGTCAGGCACAACTGAACAACAACAAAAAGATTAAACTATTTTTGAAAACATTTGGAATATTTCCAGAAATTGAAAATTTAGCATTTAGGAGTTGAAAAATATGGCTTATGAATATGTTAAATAGCAGAAAATTAAATTGTTTTGGCTTTTTAAATTTTTGCCAGAATGTTTTTTAACTGGACCTAGATTTTTCTGCTATTAAACCTGAAACATGATACACCTGGGTTGAAAAATGTACATATTCAAATGAAAAATCACTTGTGACCAAATTTTATACATGCCTAGGAATACGAAGCTACAGCTAATTTTAAGATTTGCAGGCCTGCAAACACAGACAATGTGTACATATATTATAACTCAAGGCATTAATATTTGAAAATTTTTCTTTGATGTTATTAAGAGAAAAGGATCTTTAAATGTCATTAAAATTTCAGTCATAGGAGAATAAAGATAAGCCATGCCTTTAGAAGCAACTGGGCCTAATGTAAAGAGCTTTGAACTCAGAGTTGAAAATAGTGTTTTTGAACCCCAATTTTACTGTTTAATAGTTCTGTGATTTTAAACAAATTATTTCACTTTTCTGAGCTCTAATTTCTTTATCTGTAAAATAAAGGATCTAATTAAGATAACCACTTCCCTTTCTGTTCCAACGGTCTGTGATTCTGAGGATTTTAATTACAGCTCTGAAACTTACCAGTCAATGTGACCTTGGGAAAGTCTTTTAACTTCATGGAGCCTCAGTCTCCCCATAGGTAAAATAGAGATAAAAGTACACATATTTTCGACCTCACAAAGTTACAGTGAAGAAAGCATATTGCAGCCTTAAAGCTCGGTGTAAATGTTAGTTATTATTATCATTTTAACATACTAAGACAAGAATAAAGGATTCAGGCTGACTCACCATAGCCCATCACACAGACAGAAAGAGATCCAAAAATATCCATAGCTTTGTGGCCCATAATAAGAGTCAGAAAGATAAGTGAGTTCTCAGCAAGTACCAGCAAGCAAGCAAATTACAGCCAGTCTTGTGGCATGTTTCTCAAACAAACGCTCATATTCTCCCTCATTACTCCAAAATAAAAGTCAATTCTCCCAAGAATGAATGTGAAGACAACAACGAGCAACACACCAATGAGACGATGGCTTTAATGGATGATGTACCAAGGAGGCCACATCTGTTTTGTACTCAGTCTCATGAATTATCAAATTTAAGGAAGGTGAACAGGGTGGTGAGAGGTCTGGAAACTGCAACATATGAGGATCAGGGAAAGGAAGTAGTAATATTTAATGAAAAGAAGATTTAGTAAGGCATTAGAATTATCTTCACAAGCTATAGGATGGAAGAAGAGTGGAGCATCCTTTATAGCCCCAAGAGGTAAAATTGGAACTTATAAGTATAAATTCTATAGAAGCAGAATTCTATAGACTACCTAAAGAAGAAAAACATCATTTGACTGGAGTATCTGAGAATGGAAAGGACTGCCCTGGCGAAGAAGCTCCCCAACACTGAAACAGTTTAATAAATGGTTCATGGATCATCTACAGGATATTTTGTGGTTGCAGATCTAGAGCTTAAAGGGATCTCAGAGTTCATCTAGTCCAACAATCCCCTTGTCCCATTTTTTCTGAAGAAACTGAGAACTAAAGAGATTTTGTGATTTGACCAATGTCACTGGTAGTAAGACCCCAAGGTGAGATTTTGACCCAAGTCATCCATCTGACTCCATAGTAAACGATCTTTACTATGTGCCACAAATTGATTCTGATTGGAAAACTAAACTAGATGACCACTAAGGTTCCTTCTATCCTATTAGTCTATGATTGTCACACCAGGAACAGAATAAAGACCCTGTCACATGTTCAAACATTCATGTTTCAAGAAACCATCTCACAGACCATTTTATAATAAACACTAGTCGAGAAAAGTGAAGTCAACCAACTTTCCATAGCTGTGAGACATTCTTAGCATAACAAGTATTGCCCATTAATTATGATATATGGAAAGAGACAGGCCTGAAGAGAACACATTTTCTCATTACAGATTTAGAAGGAACCTTACAAGAAATTGTATACAAGCTCCTCATTCTACAGATGAGTAACTGAAGGCAAAAGAGACTAAATAAATTGCCCAAGGTCACAGAGCCAGGATTCAAATTGAGGACCTGCTTCTACATATGTGCTATTTCCATTGTACTAAATGTCTACCATTTCAAACAGTATCCAGCATTCTGGTTTCATAGAAGTCTACATATTTCCTTCTTCATCAATTAAAATCCTCCCTTGATATCTACCATGCCGTAGATGGGACCCTGGAGTTTTAAAGGCTATACCAGAAGAGCAAAATCAATGGAAGGTCCTACTCAGCAGCAAATGTTCCAAGTACAGAGATTATATAAATGCCATCTACGCACCTGTCCAGCTAAGTACAGAGAGATTCATCTCCAGGAGGCCAACCAACAGGTGTCATTCCTATACTCAAGAAACTTCGGTGGTTTCCTATAGTCTAGAGGATAAAACATATACTACTGTTTGGTGTTTAAAGACCTTAAGTTCTGACATCAGATTGATTTCACATTTTGCACTCTCATACATATTATCTCTAGCCAAACTGGGTATACCTGACATTACATTAACCAACTCTATGCCTGTGTAGGAATGTGTCCCCTATGCATGAAATGCATTTTCCTCTCTTTCCCACCTCTTACAATCCCTAAATTATTCTCAGGATCAACTCAAGTGCTTTGTCTTCCATAAAGCAGATTCTGATCCCTTAGTTGATAGTGTCCTCATCCATAAAATAATTTTTCATTTACTTTGTATGTATTTTATTTTGATTCACCCATATATATGTTGCCCAGTTACCACCTGACCCCCAGCAGAATGTGACTCCCTTGAAGAGAGTGATTTTTGTTTTTATATTCCCTGTACCTAAGACCATAAATGGCAGATAGTAGCGGCTTGAGAAATGCTTGTTGAATGTATAAATAAATGGATGAAACAATGATAGAAAGCTTTATTTTGTTGTATTTTACCACAGTAAATGATAAAGAGCATCTCCCAAGGCAAGTAGCAACAGCAGTCCATCTCAGTGGAGGGAGCACCTACATAGATAAAATCACAAGTCCTTGAAATGAAACAGGATCCTCATGGTTTCCTCACAGTTCTAGCCACTGAAAAGCAATATTTGAAGAGAGGAATGGGAATTTCCACATACATAATCAGCACAGCACATCCTCCTACTTGCTTCTCTGCTTGCTGAAAGGACATCCAATCTCTAAGCTTTCCTAAATTACGTCACACTTGGCTTCCAAAGAGCATCTCAGTGCTGGAGGCATCAGTCTGTTTCTCTTATCTCTTTAGAATGCTTCTGCCAACCAAGGAGAATAATTATCATATGGTTCAGGGCATCTAAAACGATTTATTCCATTCTGCCAGAAAGAAAAGCCTTTATAGCAGGCTTGCGTGATGCAGAATAAGTATGCCCTCCTGACCTCTTCCTCTTTTCTCTGTACCCTTAAGGATAGACAAGTCCCCAGACATTCTTTGTTTAGGAGCAAAGCATTCACACACACACACACACACACACACACACACACACATTGTTGTTCTGTTAGACTAAGGTTGGTAGGGAATTCATGCTGAGATCTTCAACTGAGATTGGATGGGGAGCGATGGGACCTTGTCTTGAAAAACCATGTAAAACCACAATTCATATTAATGCCCTCTGTAGCTCCAGGACCAATCTACCAAAAAAGTAAAGAAAAAGTTCCCAGAACCAGCAATAAAAAGCAAAGGAGTTTCTATAGAATATACTGTTTTGGAGCCTGTAACTATCAAGATTTAAGCTTATGGAGTGCTGTTCATCCTGGTTGGAGTGCTGGCATTACACAGCTTGTGCATTCACACCATTGGGTTTGAGTTGAATCATGAGATGGAAAGATCACTCACTCTGGAGACAGAGGACACCGTTCAAATACTGCCTCTGTCACTACTTTTATGACCTTTGACAAGTCCCTTCACTTCTCCGGGACTTACTTCCTTCATGGGAAAATGTGGGGGAGATAGACTCAATGGTTTTTGAAATCTCTAAATCTATGAGCCTCCTTCAAGGTTTTGACTTATTCTAGGAAGGCTCCCCCAGCACCAACACCAGTACCTGTCTGCATCCCCCTAGATCCTAGGAAATGGTGTTCATAAGCTTCTAAAGATTAGATAGACAAAGGGATAGATCCATAGATAGATAAAACCTCCCCTGGTCACCAACCCTCAGAAAAAGCTTTGTGTTCATATCTGGTTCTCCAGTAGCAAGTGCCTGAAGTACTATAACTTCTTTTTATTACTATTTTTAAATATTTCATTTTTTCTCCAATTACATATCAAAATACATTTTTAAACATTTAATTATTTGCTTTGTTTTGAGCTCCAAATTCTATCCCCACTTCTGTCCCTCATCTACTCTCTGCCTGAAACAGTAAGCAGTTAGATATAGGTTATAAATGTACAATCAAGTAAAACATTTCCATTTTAGTCATTTTGTACAAGAAGACAAAAAAAACACACAGAAGAAAGAAAAAAGTGAAAAATAGCATGCTTCAGTCTGTATTCACACATCATTTCTTTCTCTGTAGGCAGATAGTATGTTTCATCATTAGTTCTTTGGGATTGTCTTATATCATTGTATTGCTGAGAAAAGCCAAGTCATTCACAGCTGTTCATTGTATAACATTACTGTTACTGTGTACAACATTCTCTTTGTTCTGCTTATTTTACTTTGCATCAGTTCATGTAAATTCAGTTAAAAAAACATCCTACTTATTTCTTATAGCACATATATCAGGGCTTGTTCAGCCATTCCACAACTGATGGACATCCCTTCAATTTCCAATTCTTTGCCACTACAAAAAGAGCTGCTATTGGCTACAGTTTCTGTCATTAGACTGACCAGCATTGCCCTAATAAAATCATCTATGAGACCAGATTGAAACCACTGGGTCTTGCCACAACCTCAGTTCCATAGTGGCCCAAATGAAACTCTTAAACCTGAAGGCCATACAGTAGAGGGGAAGAGCAGCGATTCTGGATTCAGAAGCCTAGGATCATATTTCTGCCTGTGAAAACTTGGAAGAAAAGGGAATAAGCATTTGCATAGCATCTACTCTGTGCCAGGTACGGTATAGAGTGCTTTTCACAAATCTTACCTCATTTGATTCTCACAATAACCTTATGAGGTGGATGATACTCATTTTGGAATTGAGGAAACTGAGGCAAACAGAGTGACTTGCCCAAAGTAACACAGCTACTAAGTATCTATGGACAGAACTGAACTCAGGCATTCTGCCTTGGAATTTGGAAGAGTCATTTAACCCCTCTAAGCCTCAGTTTTTTGACTAGTAAAATGGGCATTGGTGTTGGATTCAATGGATTCCGAGGCAATTTGATCCAATGAATCAGCGATCCTCCAGAACTGTGGGATTCCTGACTTTAAATCCTTACCGATCTAAAGTTGACCGCATTTCTAGAGACAGACATACAGGAGTCTAAGATGAAAATGTGGAGATTCTTAGATAAGTTTTGTCTGAGGGAGACCATACCAGTTCAGATACAAGGGCACCTGCCTTATAATGCTACTTGAGTGATCTCCTTCTCAGCACCAGGGCTGTACAATCTGGTTCTCCAGTAGCCAGTCCTTGAAATACTGATAACTTCTTAACACCACATGGACAGGATACTTTTCTTAGAAGGTTGTGTATAATAATTATTTTCACTATCAAAAATCTAAATAAGTCTTAGTTTCCTCATTTGTAAAATTAAGGTCAAAATATGGGCATTCCTTTTTAACAGGAAAAAACATTTTATTTGCTTCAAAGTGCCGTAGAAATGATGTATATAAAGATTTATTATATATATACACATGTAAATGTAAATTATTTAAATATAATATATAATTTTTAAAATAAATGTTTAATATCCTAGTATCAAAAGATCAATCAATAAATATTTATTAAATGGGTATTGATGTAGGATTTGACATAGACTTTATTTTTAATCTTCCTCAGATAAACCTTAGCTAAGAATTCCCCACATAGTCATCCCAGACTCCTGTGTTGCTATCTCTGGAGATGAAGTCAACTTCAAATCAATTAGGATTCAAGTATTATTATAACCTTGAAGCATCTAGGGTCTCCTTCACACCACACTGAGATATGCTTATAACCTTGTTATTATCTTTTATTCTTCCCTCTCCTTAATCTTTCATATTCAGTCAATTACCAAGTCCCTTTGATTCCACCTCCACATCTCTCACATCTGTCCCCTCCTCTCTATTCCCACTGTCACAGCCCTCATTACTATCAGACTGGTCTATTATAATCATCTTATAGCATTTTTTCTCCACCTATCATACTCTCTTTCCCTGCTCCCTTCTATCCTTTATTTGAATGTAACAATAATCTTTGTTAATGCAGGGATACTGATGCCATATTATTTCTTTGTTCAAAAATCTGGAGTGGTGCCTTCTTGCCTGGCAAGTAAAAATCAAATTTCCTTGTCTGGTATTTGAGATCAACACCATAAGAGGAAACATGATGCAGAACTGAAGGGACAAGATTAGGATCCAGAAAGTTCTGAAATAAAATCCTATCACATACACTTATTAGCAATGTGGCCCTGCACAAGTCACTAACCTCTCTTGGTCTCAATTTTTTTCATCTATTAAATGAGGAGCTGGACTTAATGCTTCTAAGACTCGTTATCTTATATTACTCCCCTCTCTAATACCATGAAACTGTCTCCTAGGCATGTCCTATTCCTTTCTACCTCCATGCCTTTATTTACACTTCTTCCTGTGTTTAAAATCTCCTCCTTTTCCCATTATCTCCAGATGATATTCTTTGAATTCTTTGAAAAAGACTTAAAATGCCAACTTTTTCAGGAGGCCTTTCCTGATTCCCCCAAATAGCAATGAACTTACCCCTCAGGTTTCACCAAGCCTTCTTCTTAATACCTCTACTGCACTTATACAATACTGTGCAATTAAATTATCTATGTATGTGTCCCATCCCCATAATGCCCCCATACACGATCTCTAAAGGTCGAGGGTTGTCCTATCTAAACTTCAGCTAAACTGGGAGTTCTATATGCAGTATACACCTAATATGATGGTTTCATAAATATTTTAGTAATAAAAGATCAGTTGATCAATTAGCAAGTATCTATTAAAAAGTATACTTGAGGTAGAAAGGACTTTGGAAGTGATCTAGTCTACCTGCTCCCTTTCTCCCACCCCCTTGTGTTTACTGAGAATAAAGTTGAGAACCAAAGAATTGCAATGACTTACCCAAGGTAACACAAGTAGTAAAAGGCAGAGTAGGGATTTAAATTCCATACAAATTATAATGAACTAATTAAGCACCTACTAGATACAAAGCACTATGCTAAGCACTGGGGATACAAAGAAAAAAAATAATTGCTGTCTTCAGGGATCAAATATTCTACTTAGAGAGAAGCAAAACACATACAGATGATTGCCAAATATCTGCTAAGTAATTTCAAGAGCAAAGCTAGGGCAAAGGGGCACATAGAAAAGGTATATAAAAAACAAGGATGCATAGGGAACCACTACATTGAATGTAATTTCTTTAAAAGTTTATTTCTTTTCAATAACCGTGGGTTAAAAAAAATCTATATGAAACAGAATGAACAACCAGATTGGATTTTTCTTCTTGAAATGGTTGTTCTGTTGTTGCATAAATACAGATTTTGTGTCTATGGCCCAGTCTGGAATAGTACCTGTGGATATCTCTTTGTAGGATTCTCCCTGTGAACCCAGATGGCTATGTCAGCATAGTCTGCTTATTCAGTCCCAGATCACTCCAGCAGACTAGTGTGTTAAAATTGTTTCTTTTTCTGGTCCCTCTGACCCACCCCCTTCTGGTTGGTATAGTAAGTAAATGTATAAGTAAGGGGCAATAGCAGAAAATAAGATTGCAAAGAGGAAACTGGAAGTTATGTACAAATTGTCCCAAAGATCAAAAGAGCATAATTTACAAATTATGTCATATATTAACCCAAATTCACATCCTGGTAATATGTCATGAATCAGCAGAAGCCATCTAGTCTCTGCTGTCAGGGTTCTGGTTCTATGATAAGTAAATTCCAGACAAATCCCAGATCTCTACAATTCCAGACCAGCAGAACATCAAAAAGGAGACAATAACTTTGAGACGACAACTTTAAAGTTTTTCTTATAACTTTAAAATGATTTGGATATGTTGATTAACTATTCCCATGGTGACATAAATAGGAGTTGATCTGTTTCCACCCCCAAAACAACCCTCTGTAAAAATGAGAAATTCCTGCTCCCCCAACTACTCTTTCATCTTTTAAGGGTCCATGCAGCCTAATGTTCCCAACTCTAATCCATGGTCTCATGAGCAATCTTCTCTGCCTCTCCCCCTTTGTATTCTCTTCCTCAATACTACCTGCCTTCACCATTCCATCCCCTGTTCCTACACTACCATCTGCTTCTGTATCCCTTTCATTACTTGCCTCTGTGCTTTATTTAAATGTGATTGCAGTCCCTTTATCATTTCCAATCATTGTCTTTCCTTGTGAGTATGCAAAGAACTGGGGATGTTTGCTCCATTTCCTAATTCCACAAACTAATTATTAATTCAACTAGATGGTGGCATTTTGGAGAAGTAGAAACAGCCCTAGGTCAGTTTTCAGAAGACCTGAGTTACAATCTGACCTTGAGAAATTAAATTCTTTTCTCTGGGTCTCAATTCCATTATATGTAAGAGGAAGTAGTTGGATGAAAGGTTTCCATTCAGTTATGAATTCTATGATTCTTCATCATTTAAATGACCCTTGATTTCAGTAGTAGGGGTATTCAATTCATGGGTGCTCAGCATCATTCTACCAGGTCTTCTCTTTTCCATTCATTCTTGTCCATTATTCACTGTACTATGTAGATCTATGGACCATCTCTAGTCATCCTAATCTATATCTTGCCACTGGACCTATATGGCTCCAGAGGAGAGAGTGAGGCTAGTGCCTTTGCATAGCCCTGAGTCACTTAAATCCAGTTCACTTGCAAGTCATAATATCACCTTCCCAATGTCATGGTCCTCTTCAAGAACAAAGGACAAACAACAATTAATAATCAGTGAGTATCAGTAGCTACCCTAGTAGAGGACAAAACTGGATAGTTCCAGTTGGGCAACACATCTCCTTCCTTCCTTCCTTCCTTCCTTCCTTCCATCCTTCCTTCCTTCGTTCCTTCCTTCCTTCCTTCCTTCCTTCCATCCTTCCTTCCTTC
>CM053595.1:47259629-47281698 GCA_028646575.1 Pseudocheirus occidentalis | reverse complement strand
AAGGGAGGAATTGAAAGAATCTAGAATTTAAAGTTCTGCAATACCTGCAACTAGGGTTAAGATATACAGGGGCTGGGATAGGGAGACCCCCCCTGCCCTACCAGAAAATAAGAGAACAGAGCAGGGGAGGGGCTTTACAGTGGGATTGCTGTTTTAGGGTTGGGGCAGGGGCAAGATGGGGAGAAAATTTGTAATTCAAAAATGTAATGAAAATGAATAATGTAAACAAGAAAACAAATAAAAAATAAATTAAAAAAAAGAAAGTAAGGGGGAAGGGAGCAAGGAGGGGAGAGAAGAGAGGGCAGACTGGGGGAAGGGGTAATCCGTATGCTTGCCATTTGGGTGTAGGGGGTAGGGGAGAGATGTGGAGGTCATGTAACAAATATGTATCAGGGCCAAGACTGGAATGCAAGCCTTCCTGATTCTAAAGCCAGCTCTGTATCCCCTATGCTATGCTGCAAACAACATGTTACATGGTTCAGTGAGGCCCAAGTCCCAAAGCTGTTTTCTTTGTAGGCAGTTTGTGCTCCTGACACAGAAACTGAAAGGACTTTTCTTCATATAAGGTATCTCAAAAGTCTTAGTGAGACTTAGTGAGACACTAAGATTTTTGGGACCCCTTGTATTATGTGGTTACTTCTGCTGCATACACAAATCTACCCTTTACTTATTATGATACTCTGGGAGGGGAGTGGATAGAAAAGGGGGGATAGAGACATTACCATATAAGTTAGGTATGTCATTAGGCAGTCTTTGCAACTTTGATGGACTACTCTCCCCTAAGAAATCAATCAATCAACAAGCATTTATTAATTGTGCTAGACTCTGTGTTAATTACTGAGGATATAAAGGACATAATGAAACAGTCTCTGACCAATGAACTTAAATTCTTTTGAGGTAAACAACATATATACATTTAAGTATATACAAAATAAATATGAGATGAATTCAGATTTTTAGATTGGGGCTGTGTGTGGCAAAGATACCAGTAGCTGTGTGAAGGATCAGGAAAAAGAGATGTTGAGCTGAGCTTTGAAAGAAGCTAGGTATTGTAAGCGATGGAGTCAAGGAGGCCCAGAGATCAGAGATACAGAACCATGTTATATGGGGAAAACAATAACAATGATCATACCTAACATTTATAGAGCTCTTAGTATGTGCCAGGCACTGTGGTAAATAGGCACTTTATATCTTTGTTTTAGCTCAAATTTTCCTTTTATAAGAGCAGCAAAAAATGCACATAGAATCATTACTCTCAGTGCTTCCTCCAGAGGATCTCTGAGATGCTTTGACATTTGATAATATCTGATTTCTCAACATTTTACTGTCTTCAAAAGCTGATTCACTTGGGGGCATAGAGATTAGACTTTGTTGTTCAGTCATGCACGACTCTTTGTGACTCTGTATGGGGTTTTCTTTGCAAAGGTACTGGAGTGGTTTGTCATTTCCTTTTCTAGTGGATTAAGGTTAGAGGTTTAGTGACTAGCCCAGGGTAACGCAGCTAGTGTGTGTGTGTGTGTGTGTGTGTGTGTGTGTGTGTGTGTGTGTGTGTGTGTGTATGAAGTTGAATTTGAACTCAGGTCTTCCTGACTCCAGACCCAGCCGTATATCCATTGGACCTTGCTTACCCAAATGTTGTTGGTGGGTGGAGGAAAGGTAGGTGATATGAAGGAAAGAGACCCAACGAAGAAAAAAAGCTCTGCTGAACCCACTAGCCCACTATCCTCTAGACTAAATGTTGGACAAGGAGAAAGGAAGAAGGTACTAAGCCTGAACAATTCCACATTTGGGATTTGGGAAAGAGGGTAGAGGAAAAGAGTTCTTGCTTATATCTGAGCCCCCAGAACTGACTCCTTACTATTTAAATTCCTAGTACTGGTTAAGGCAGGAAGAGGGGAAAGACATGCTTGCTCATAGAGAAGCTCCTGGGGCCAGCACTTCACTAGATCTTGTCAAGGTGATCCCCTCTAGCTTTTCTATATCTTTCCCAGAATGTGGTAATGTGAAGTGAATACAAGACTCCCTATATAATCTGATTACAGCAGGGCTATGGCTTCCTTAATCTTCCTAGTATGCCTTCCTTAAGAAAAGTGAGGGTAGTCAGGGTGCTAGTCTCAGCATTAAGTCCTGCTTCTGATACACACTAGCTGTGGGCCTCTGGGAAAGTCACTTCACTTCTCAGTACCAAAGGCAACTTTCTGGGAATATAGGTTTCAGAACAGTTGCTGAACTATTTTGGTAGATAGAGTTTTCTAACTGGAAGTTTCCTACACACATCACAGAAATCACGGATTTGTACTAAAAATAAAAGACTGTCTAAATTTGAATGATTTTTTTTGCCTGTCATTTGAAACTCACTTTTGACTCATATTGAACCTGTAGTCCACTAAAACCCCCAGCTCTTTTTCAGCTAGATTGTGGTCCATTTCTTCCATTTTATGATTTTGATACTGATGTTTCTGAATCCAAGTGTAAGACTTTAAAGTTCATCTTGTTAGATTTGGATCAGTGTTTTGGCTTGTCAGGGTTTTTGTTCTGTTTTGTTTCTTAACTATCATCCAGTAGATTAGCTCTTGCTCCCAACTCTGTTTTATCTTTAAAATTTAACAGCATGCTATTAATTCATTGACAGGGATAGGGATTGGATAGGAACTAAACCTGCGATTTCATCAGTGTAGAAAACTCCTAACAGAGGAAACTGTACCACTGCAAAATGGCACCATCTTTATAGGTTATGATCTTAGAAAATTGCCTAGAGTAGTTGTGTTAAACTCATATAGAATCCCTGCAATCTACATCTTGACTTAAAAAAACACAAATTAAAATGATCTACGTTGGATTGTATTTTTATCTATTTTGTTAAACATTTCCCAATCACATTTTCATCTGATACTGCCTGTGGACCTTGAGTTTGACATTTCTAACTTAGAGCACTGAGAGATTAAATGGCTTGACCAGAGCCACATAGCTAATATGTGCCAAAGGTAGAACCTGAACCCTGGTCTTCTTGACTTCAAGCTCTTTGCCCACTATATCATACTACTCTATAGCATTAATAACAATGTTAAATCACACATAACCATGCACAGATCTAGTCACTACTGCACTGGAGACCTGCTTCCAAGCTGATATTGAATCATTGGAGACAAATTTGGAGGTTTATCCATTTAACTACTTCTAAGTTCTTCTAAATATATTAATTAATAGATTTGTGGAATTATTTGACTTATCTATTGTGACTCAAATAATGGAAAGCCCTCTTGAATAGGGATACAAGGTTCATTTGTCTACTGATGCGTTCTGCTAATGAATTCATTGTCCTGTGCTTGTTCACTGTAGGGGCAACTACAGAATTTCAGTCCTGGTGCTCCTAGTTTGTGAAATAAACAAAGGAACCACAAAGGAGTCCATTTGGGTCAGGGCAAACATGCTCAATTCTTAGGATACTCACTGGGAAAGACCATTATGGTGGTAAGGGAAGTGATGTTTCAATCATACTTTTATTAAGGTACAGGAAGTGGAGGGCCAAATGATGTAGAAATTACAGAGGCTGTGTAATTTCAACCAAAGGTAACTTCCAAGGTTTGGAATACCAGTATAGTAACTCTGTTTTATTCAGTGACAAATTAAGGGAAAAAACATTCACAGACCTGGGAAAATAAAAAATACAGTGTAAATCATTCATTTAGCAAGTAAGTTCTCAATCAAATCCAAGTACTACTCCACCCCTGGACAGTACATTCATTTAGTCAATCAAAGTCTCTCTTCTCAAATGGAGATTAGTTTCTAATCATAAACAATGTACATTCATTTGGTCAGTCAAAGAGCACAAAAAGTGAAAAATTTCCCACCCCTGGACCACAACTGAATTACAGTATCATCCATTAACACCAAGCACTTTCTCAAAAGGGGCAGGAGAGCACAAAAGGCCATCTACCATTAAGCTACAACAAAGTTAAGATATCATCACAACATTGAATATCCAAGGAAAGGTCCTTTCTTCATCTTGACACCAGGCAAGTTCTCAGGAATCTCTATTTCTGGGGAGACATAGCTAAACAAAGCCACCATATATATTGCCAATGTCCTCATCAATCCACTTTCTTCCTGCAGAACAATCTTGGAACCCCTGAAAATATCAACAAGACCCTCTTCCAGGATTTCTGTAAACATACAAGAAAATCCTTCTTCAGGGCTTCTGAACCAACAGCAAGGTTCCAGGACCTCTGCAACAACAACACTGTCTTTCACCAGCAGACAATTCTGGCAAAACAATATCAAAACAAAGAGACAAAATACCGGCATCACAGCCATGCCTCCTCAGTTCTTGGCAGCTCCGGGTTGCAGTTCTGAAAAGTCCTGGGCAGCTCCAACTAGCCCTCAGCAATCTCTCTCTTATCAAGTCTGGCCCCCGACAATTCCTCTCTCTTTCTGCCTCCACGATACTGCTCCCCCAAAGTCCTTCTGGCCTCCTCTGCTTGGGCCTTCTCTCTTCTTGGGCCTTCCCTCTGCTTGGGCTTCTGTTTAAATCCACAGCACCAGCTCCTGCCATTTCAGCCCTTTTGCTTCATATCAACAAGTCCATCCCACAAGTAGGATTAACAAGCTCTGCATTTCAACACTCAACCAGAAAATCAAGCCAATGTAGGGAGATCTTTAAATTCTATTACCATTACAGGAAGACAATGTGGAGATGGGAGATGGGGTTGTGGAGGGAGGCAGACAGCATGGGGTAGAGAATGGGGAGGAAGTGGGGTAGAGAATGGAGAGGAAGTAGAGTAGAGAGAGTCACTTATATAAACTTAGATCAGAGTTAAGAGCATTTGAACAGCATGGACCATGTTGTAAAGAATTTGAACCAAAGGGAAAAACCATGAGAAAGAAAAAAAATAAAAATAATATGCTTCAATTTGCATTCAGACTCCATATTTCTTTCTCTGGATGTGGTTAACATCATGACTCTTGGAATTGTCTTGAATCATTGTATTGCTGAGAAGAGCTAAGTCTATTAGAGTTGATCATCACACAATCTTACTGTTGCTGTATACAATGTTCTCCTGTTTTTGTTCATTTCACTCAGCTTCAGTTCATGTAAGTTTCCTGGTTTTTCTGAAATCCATCTGCTCATCATTTCTTATAGCACAAGAGTATTCCATTACATTCATATACCACAACTTGTTCAACCATTCCCCAGCTGATGGATATCCCCTCACTTTCCAATTCTTTACCACCACAAAAAGAGCTACTATAATGATTTTGTACATGTGGGTCCTTTCCCTTCTTTTATGATCTCTTTTAGGATATAGACCTAGTAGTGGTATTGCTCAGTCAAAGGGTATGCAAAGTTTTATAGCCATTTGGGCATAGTTCCAAATTGCTCTCCAGAATGGTTGGATCAGTACACAACTCTACCAGTAATGCATTAGGGTCCCAATTTTCCCCCATCTTCTCCAACATTATTTTCTTTTTCTGTCATATTAGCCAATCTGATAGGTGTGAGGTGGTACCTCAGAGTTGTTTTAATTTGCATTTCTCTAATAAGTAGTAATTTAGCTTTTTTCATATGTCTATGGATAACTAATTTCTTCACCTGAAAACTGCTTGTTTGTATCCTTTGATAATTTATCAATTGGGGAATTATTTGTATTTTTATAAATTGGACTCAGTTTATCATATATTTAAGAAATAGGACCTTTATCAGAAACACTGACTTTAAAAATTATTTCCCAGCTTTCTGCTTTCCTTATAATCTTGGTTGTATTGGCTTTGTGCAAAACCTTTTTAATTTAATGTAACTAAAACTATCCATTTTACATTTCATAATGTTCTCCATCTCTTGTTTGATCATAAATTTTTCCCTTCTTCATAGATCTGACATGTAAATTATTCCTTGCTTTCATAATTTTGTTATGGTATCACCCTTGTCTAAATCATGGGCCTATTTTGACATTATCTTGATATAGGGTGTGATATATTATTCTATGCCTAGTGTCTGCCATATTGTTTTCTATTTTTCCCAGCAGTTTTTGTCATATAGTAAGTTCTTATCCCAGATGACTGTCCCCAATGTAGCACATAGTCTCAGTATATTTTCAGTTAATTTATGTGGCAGTTGCCAGTGGCTTCTATGCTCCCCTAATTTTTGAGATAGTTTATAAGTAATTGTTATGCCCCTTAATTTAAGGGACAGTTTTTAAGTGTCCCCTTTTGCAATCTTATTTCTTACTATTGTTACTGTTACTGTTGTTGCATTATACTAGTTACTTATAAACTTACTATACTAACTAGGGAAGTTGAGTGGTCAGGGGGACTAGAACCAAAAAACAATTTCAACACACTATACAATTATTCAGATAACTTTTCCCAATCTTGTCCATGAGAAAAGCAGAAGAGACTCTCAAATGCTTTGCTGAAATCTAGGTAAACTATATCTTCAATATTCTCTTCAATGACTGGTTTTGAAACTGTCTGAAATGAAAATGACATGACTTATTCTCTTAAAAAAATAGGAATGCTTTTTGCACAGTGGCCATATTAGTCATCTCTGTATTATTTCAATTTTAGTGTATGTGCTGCTGAATGACCCTGTTCTTGATGAAGCCCTCCCGGCTATTTGTGATCACTGCTTCCTTTGCTTTTGATTCATTAACCATGTTCTTAGTAATCCAGGCTTGAGTTTTGCTAGGAATTAAAGATAAAGTTGTTGGTCTATAATTGGCAGCTTTTATTCTGTTTCCTTTTCTGAAAATCAGTGTATTTTCTCTTTTCTTATCTTTTATTATGCCTCCCATTCCCCATAATTTTTTAGAGATTACTGACAGGCCATGTCATATGTCTAGAATGTATTTTCTCCTCAAGTTCTATTCTGATTCCCTCTGTTCCTTATGAATTCAGCTCAAGGGTCATTTCCTCCATAGGGCCTTTTCAGATGCCCCTGGTGCTAATGCCCCTCATCAAATTACTTTGTATTTACTTTGTATGTATTTTAGATTCCTACTTATGTTTATGTGCTGTTTGACCAAATTAAATGTCAGTATCTTGAATGTAGGGACTGTTTCTTGTTTTTCAAGTTACATGCACCTACCTCTTCCAGTGCCTGGCACATAGTAGGCATTTAAAGTAGGTTTGTAGATTATTGGCAGACTCAGCAGCCATACCTGTTAGTTCTTTCAGTATTTGAGGCTGTAATTACCTAGGATTAGTAAACGGAATTGAAGGAGGTTGCTGTGAGGTCCTTTTTGACTCTCTGCCTGCTTATCTTGACTCTCCGTTCCTGATAAGTCATGTCTTTTCTGACCATTCCAGACCCAAGATCATTCTCCTTGTCAGAGAACACATAAGCTAATAAGAGTTTATCCTTTTTCTCATTGGTAGTTAGTACTCCTATTTTCCCCCAAACAACAGTTTGAGACTGTCTTTGTTTTTTTTTTTTTTTTTTTAAAGTATACCTAAGGATTGATCATTCAGGTCAAACCAACAAACATTATATAAGTACCAACCATGTTTAAGGTACTGTGCTAGAGGCTGTGAATACAAATACAAAAGTAGAACAGTTCTTGCCCTTAAGAAGCATACATTCTAATATGAGAGACCACATGTCCATATCGAGACATGTGTCACACACATACAAAACAGATGCAAGGTACGAGCATCTGGGATGTTGGGGGCAGAAGACACCTAGGAGCAGTCTCAGACAGAATGTAGCCTTTGAGTTAACTCATGAAAGGAACCAAACGTTTCAAGAGGAGGAGGTGTAGAGGGAGTGCGTTCTGGGCAGAATGTACAGCCAGAGCAAAGGCACAGACAGAAGAGTGTACTATGTGAAGAGTAAGAAGAAAGCTAGTATAACTGAACCATAGAGTGTATGGAGGAGAAAAATGCATAATAAATATGATAGGTTAAAATGGCTCCAGTTTGTGAAGGGCTTTAAGATCCACACAGAAGAGGTTATATTTGTTCCTATAGGTAATAGCTAACTACTAGAATTTATTGAATAGGGAGTAAGGAATGATGTGGTTAAATCTGTGCTATAGGAATCTCACTTTGTTGGCTTTGTGTAGGGTAGAGAGATGGATGAGAAGGCTGTTTACAGAGGTGAGAGTCATAAAGACCTGGACAAAGCAGTACCTATGTGGGTGGAGAGAAAGTGATAAATGCAAGAGATGTTGCAGAGCAAGAAATGACAAGATTTGACTGTTAATTTCAAGTGTGGGGTGAATGAGAATGAGGTATTCGTGATGATAAAGTGACTGCAAGGGCAACTGTGCCCTCAACAGAAATAGGGAAGTTTGGAAGTGGATGGACTTGGGGGGGAAACGATAAGTTTTGTTTTGTATATATTTAGTTTGAGATGCTTGTTGCACGTCCAGTCTGAAATGTACAAAAGCCATTTGGCAATGTAGGACCAGAGCTCAGAAGTGGACTATATATCTGTGAGTCTTCCAGATAGAAAGTCTAGTGAAATTCTTGGGGACCGAAAAAGTGTTCAAGTATAGAGAGAAAAGAATAGAGGGTACACAACATAGCCCTGGAGACACATACAGTCTCATGCCCACATAGTTATGGGGCGTGAGACTGATGATGACTGAATAAAAGAAGTCGAGAGGCAAGCATGTATGAGGAAGAACCAGAGGAGGACAAAACAATAACAGCAATAACGTTTTTGCTGTCCTTAACATTTCTTGCTAGCCTGAGCTCATTTGGATATTTAGTGTTTCTAACACTGTTATTAATGTTCTTTTTTCTGCTTCTTTTAATAACACTTTTATTTTATTTTCTGGGGCTTTTTCTTTTACATTATCGTAGTATCCTTTTTTCCCTGTTCCCCTCCCAGATAGATGTTTTATATTATATAACATGTATTATTTTTTAATACAAAAAAGAAAGAGAAGAGGAAAAAGATTAGCATAACTGATCAGTACACTGAAAATATGTATGATATATAACAACTGGGAACCATTCACTTCCACAATGCTGTGCATTGGGGATATCATTTCATATCTCTTTATTCAAATTATAGATGATCTTTATACTTTTGTGAACTTAAAATTTTTTTCACATGGTTCTTTATGTTTACATTGTGAAGTCCTTGTGTATGTTGCTTTCTTCACTCTGCATCAGTTTATATAGATCTTTCCATGCTTCTCTGTATTCATAACACACATCATTTCTTACAGTACAGTAATGTTTTGTTACATTTGTGTACCAGTTTATTTAGCCATTCTCCAGTCTATTGGCATCTACTTTGTTTCTAACTTCTTGCTTTCACAAAATAGTCTGTTATAAATATTTTTGGTACAAATGAGGACTTTTTCATAGTGTCTCTAGTTCAAAGGGCTTAGATATTTTAGTCATTTTATTTACATAATTCCAAATTGCTTTCCAAAAGCGGTCGTATAATTTCTGAGCTCCACCAATAATGTATTAGTGTGTAGACTATTCCACAACTCTTCCAACATTGACTATTGCCATTTTTGTCATTTCCTCCCCAATTTTCAGGGTGTGAGGTGAAACCACAATGTAGTTTTGATTTGGAGTTCTCTTATTAGTAGTGATTTGGAACATTCTTCATGTGGTTATGAATACTTTGCAATTCTTTTGAGAGTTGTTTGTTCATATCTTTTGACCATTTATCAAATGAGGTGTGGCTATAAGTCATGTGTATTTGTGAATTGTTTATATATCTTTGATGCCAAACCCTTATCAGAGAAATTTGATATAAAGATATTTTTCCTGTTAAACCACTTCCCTTCTTTTCCTAAGTGCATTAATTTTGTCTGTGTAGAAGCTTTTCAATTTCAAGTAACCAAAATTATCTGTTTTATCTTTTGTAATTACTTCTATCTCTTGTTGGTTAAGAATATATCTCCTTCCTATATGTGAGAGTTTTATGATCTGCTTCTCTTCTACTTTTCTTATAGTATAAGCTTTAATATTAAGGTCATGTGTCCATTTAGAATGTATTATAGACTGTTACTAAGATGTTGGCTTAAACCTTATTTCTGCTAGACTGCTTTTCTGTTTTCTTAGTAGTTTTTAAAATCATAAGTAATTTTTCCTAGGTAATTTCCATTTTCCATTTTATCAAACACTAGATTATTGAATTGCATTATTTCTGCTTTCCCCTTGTCTAGTTTATTTCATTGGTCTGTTTGTAGTTTTTAACCAGTACTAGAGAGTTTCAATGACTGCTGCTTTATAGTATAGTTTGAACTTGAAGTGCTATTCCCCCTTTGTCCTTACTCCTTTTCATTATTTCCTTTGATGTTCTAAAATTTTTGTTTTTCCAAATAAATTTTATTATTATTTTGTCAGTTTTTGTAAAATATTCTCTTGGTAATTTGATTGGTATAGCATTAAAAATATACATTAACTTTGGTAGTATTATCATCTTTATTCTAATGGCATGGTCTACCCATGATCATTGAATATTCTTCCTGCTATATAGGTTGTTCTTTAATTCTTTATGGAGCAATTTGTAATTAATTGCATGCTTTCCTATTCACAGTCTTATCTGTTCTTGCTTCCATTTTCTGTACATGTCTTTTAAAAACCTACAGTGATTAATGGATTCCATGTGTTTCCAAATCTGTATTTTTTTATAGACAACTCCTTTTCCTCCTAATTAGAATCCTTTCTGTTTTCAGAATTTCATTCTTGACAACTCAGATCTCCTGAGTTAAATACCTCTATAGAATTTTAGTTCATGTGATCCTTTCTCTTCTTTCTTTCCCTTCCTTCCTTCCTTCCTTCCTTCCTTCCTTCCTTCCTTCCTTCCTTCCTTCCTTCCTTCCTTCCTTCCTTCCTTCCTTCCTTCCTTCCTTTCTTTCTTTCTTTCTTTCTTTCTTTCTTTCTTTCTTTCTTTCTTTCTTTCTTTCTTTTTGAGGGGAGAAGAAATGACAAAAATGGCAATAGTCAATGTTGGAAGAGTTGTGGAATAGTCTACACACTAATACATTATTGGTGGAGCTCAGAAATTATACGACAACTTTGGAAAGCAATTTGGAATTATGTAAATAAAATGACTAAAATATCTATGCCTTTTGCACTAGAGACACTATGAAAAAAGTCCTCATCTCTCCTTCTCATCTCTTTCTGAGGGGAGAAGGATTCTGAGGTTAAGTGACTTGCACAAGATCACATAGCTAGTAAGTGTGTCAAGTGTCTGATGCTGGATTTGAACTCAGGTCCTCCTGACTCCAGGGCCAGTGCTCTGTTCACTGCACCATGTAGCTGCCCCAATCTGTTCTCTAACTCTTTGAATCTCCTTACATGAAATTTAGGGTGCCTGTTAGATTATTCCTGTTTTATTTCTCTTTCCCTTTCACAAACTCTAAGATAGAGTAGCCCACTAAAACAAACTAATTGAAACAATTATCATCTTTAGCAAACTTTCAGGATAGAAAGTTAGTCCACATTATATACTATCAACATTTCTGTGTATTATGAACAAAGTTCATCAAAAACAGATGGAAATTCCATTTGAAATAACTGGAAGTCTACTTGCCAAGACAAACCCAGACACTACATGAACACAATTACAAAACACTCTGCACACAAATAAAGACAGATCTAAATAAGTGCAAAAATATTAATTTGTTTATACACAGGTTGAGCCAATAGAATAAAAATGACAATTCTACCTAAATTAATTTGCTTGTTCAGTGCCATGCCAATCAAACTACCAAAAATTATTTTAAATAGCTACAAAAAGTCATAACAAAAATTATCTGGAAGAATAAAATGTCAAAAACATCAAGAAAACCAATGAAGAAAATGTGAAGGAAGATGGCCCAGCAATGCCAGATCTCAAACTATATTATAAAGTAGTAATCATGAAAGCAATCTGGTATTGGCTAAGAAATAGAGTAGAAGATCAGTGAAATAGTTGGGTATACAATATACAGTATAAATGGCCATAGTAATCTAGTGTCTCAAACTTTTGGGACAAGAACTCAGTATTTGACAAAACTTGCTGGGAAAACTGAAAAGTAGTTTGGCAGAAACTAAGTACAGTCTAAATCACACATCATATATCAGATAAGGTTAAAATGGTTACATGGTTTAGACATAAAGGGTAATATCATAAGCGAATTAGTGAATGTGGAAAAGTTTACCTATCTGATCCATGGATAAGGGAAGAATTTATGATCAAATAGAGAGGCACATGAAATGTAAAATGGATAATTTTGATTACATTTAATTAAAAAGCTTTGTACAAACAAAATTAAGGATGCTAAGATTAGAAAGAAAGTGGAAAACTGGTGAAATTTTAAAAATAATTTCTCTGTATTTCTCAGTATTTTTCTCAAATATATATATGTGTGTACACACATACATACATACATACATATACATATATACATACATGTATATAGGGGAGAGAGAAAAAGGGAGGGAGGGAGAATAAGAGAGAGAGAGAGAGAGAGAGTGAGAGAGAGAGAGAGAGAGAGAGAGAGAGAGGGAAATGAGTTAAATCTATAAAAATGTGAGACATTCCCCAATTGATGAATGGTCAAAGAATATGAACAGGAAGTTTTCAGATAAAGAAATCAAAGCTATCTATAGGCATATGAAAAAAATGCTCCATATCACTACTGACTAGAGAAATACAAATTAAAATACCTCTGAGGTGTGACCTGATATTTGTCAGATTGGCAAACATGACAGAAAAGGAAAAGGACAAATGTTAGAAAGATTGCGGGAAAAATTGGGACACTAATGCATTGTTGGTGGAGTTATGAATTGATAAAACCATTTCTAGAGAACAATTTGGAACTTTACCCAAAGCTCTATAAAACTGTGCATGCCCTTTGGCTCAATGATACCAGCACTAAGTCTGTATACCAAAGATATCAGCAGAAAAAGCAAAGGACTTAAAACCATTTGTAGCAGCTCTTTTTCTGGTGATGCAGAATTGTAAATCAAGGAGATGCCTGTCATGTGGGGAATAGCTGAACAAACTGTGGTGCATGGCTGTGATGGAATACTGTTGTGCTATAAGAAATTCTAAGCAGGATGGTTCTAAAAAACCTCGGAAGGCTTATATGATCTGCTTCGAAGTGAGGTAAGAAGAACCGAGAGAACACTGTGCACAGTAACAGCAATACTGCATGATGGTCAGCTGTAAAAGGCAGCTATTTTGATCAACACAATACTCCAAGACACTTCTAAAGGACTTCTGCTGAAAAATTCTGTCCACTTCTGCAGAAAATTGGATGGAATCTGACCTAATATTGAAGCATCATTTTCACTTTATTTTTCTTAACTTTTTTTTGAAATATGGCTAATGTGGAAATAAGTTTTGCATGATTTCACATGTATAATTGGTATCACATTTCTTGCCTTCTTAGTGGATGAGGAAGGGGTGGAAGGGAATGAGAAAAATAGGAACTCAAAATTTGAAAAAAAAAGAGAATGTTAAAAATAAATTTAAAAAATTAGATCAATAGAAGTTCCCTTTGTTGACTTTTTAAAAAATCTTTTCTAGGATAAAAGTATAATGTAAGGCCAGAATTGTTTCTTTGTGTTTGTATCCCTAGTGCCTTCACAGCGCTTGACACACAATTGGCCTTTGAGAGAAGAGAAGCAGCATTTATTATCTGTTCTGTGCCAGACACTGTGCCGAGTGTTGTACAATATTTAGATCTCGTTTGATCTTCATCATATCCCTGGGGTAGATGTCCCATTATTATCCACATTTTATAGTTGAGGAAACTGAGGCAGACAGAGGTTTGAAGTGACTTGCCAAGGGTAAATCAGCTAGTAATTGTTTGAGATTGGGTTTGATTGAAATCATTGAATTATTAATTACTCTCTTTGGGGCAGAGAAAAAGTTTTAGCAGATGACCAAATAATCTCCAATCATCAAACCTATAGAAGCAACCATAGCTAGGAGACCTCAGAAGCCAGCTAGACTAAGTCCCTCATTTTATAGATAAAGAAACTGAAACTGAAGGAGTCTAAGTGATGTACCAAGCACAAGAATTATCTTTCGAACTCAGGTCCTCTGACTCAAAAGTCATCCGTTTTTCACTGTACCATTATTTTTCTTATGTCTTTACCAGGATTCTGATATTTTACAAATCTGTTATATATTTTCTTTCTATGTTTCTGTTTCCATTGGTCATAATCCAATTATTCTCTTTTTTATTTCTTTCTGGTTCCTGAATGTTCATTTCCCATCAGTTTTCCTTCCTTCCTTGCCTCAATTTCTTCTTCTATAGCAGAAAAATAGCTCCATATTCCATGTTTGAAGAGAACTTAGGAACTGAATAAAGAATCTGCTGATGGATTTGAATTGGATATTTTCCCTATTTCTCTTGCAACAGCATGTAAGTTCCCTTAAGCTTATGCTCTAATGACAGATATGTGAAGATGAGCCAGCTCACTAAGAACTAAGCATAGGACCCTAATGAGGTTCTTACAGACGTAGTAATTTTAGAAACAGGATATTTTCCAGATTTTCTGGAATTTACTATTCACTCCAGCCTTCTCTTTCTCAAAGCCTCCTTCCTGTGGCCACCATCTTCAGATAATATAAATTTCCCTTAATACTGAAAGAAGGCCTTCTTTTAGACTCCTTTAGGACCTGTAGCTTTCTTTGCATTGAACATCTGATACAAAATTCCCAACTGAGAAATGCCAGAATGATTCCCCATCACTCTGGGACAGCAGCAATAGAAAGAGACCCAGCTCTGAATGAATTTTATTCCCACTTTGATTGACATGATTGGTTCTATGAACAAACTGGCTTGGACGGCAAATTTCAAGTATCTAAAATTTGGCTTTAGTTTTTGTTGTGCTCTCGAATCACAGTTTACTTCTGTGTAAAGGGGTATCCTTTCCCAATTAGCTTTCCTTTTCATTTCCTCTAAAGGCTCAAGGTGGCGTTGCTTGGTAAGTGTTTATTAATATGTATATTATATATGTATGTATATATACATATATGTATGTATTTCCATTCCATCCTATTCACTTATTAGTTCTTTCTTCCCTCTTGAAACTGTATTTTCTATGTGGCAGTTGCGGCCATGCATCAGAAACAGCAGGTGGTGCCAGATGCCAGATGGAGTGGGAAGCCACTACCCCAGTGAGAGTGAGAGAGAGAGAGAGAGAGAGAGAGAGAGAGAGAGAGAGAGAGAGAGAGAGAGAGAGAGAGAGGGAGAGAGAGAGAGAGCTGTGTGCTTATTGCAGACAGGAGCTACTATATTCTCTGCTTCCAGCTTACTGTTAGTAGCTCTTGGATTCAGGCTGCTACGCCCAGGAGCCCTGTCCCTTCAGCACCATCAACCCGAAGCTCTTGATCGAAGGAAAACCATCCCTGCTCTTCAGATTGGCCTGAATCTGGCCTGACCCTTCCAGCGTGGTTTGCAGTAAGTATGAGGGTTTACTTTGCTCCATTCTCCCCCATCCCACCCTACCCCACCCTCTTTCATTATGACACCCCTGTTTTTTTTTTCCTCATCAACAGGACTGATAAGTGAAATCAGGTCATGCTAAGCTGCATTGTGGTCCTAAATGGAGGATTCTTTCTTTGACTCAGAGTGAGCTAGGGAGGAAGAAATGCAGGGTATCTATGTAGATAGGTATTGTGCAGTTTTATATTAAAAACATGTATAGTTATACTATGTTGGAGTAAATCCAGTGGCTATTGTGTTGACTGAATCAAAGAACCAGATTAATAAGGATAAGAATACTAAAAAAATGTAGGATATGAATGTATTTTGATGGAAATGTGCATATGCCTTTATAAATCTATACACGGACACATGCACATGCAAACAATGCACTTCTTACTAGAAGGTTTGCTGAGAAGAAACTGTAAACAAAAAAAATAGCGATTCAAATAGTGAGGTGAAATTTATCATACTGTATGATGTTTGAGAATATTATAACCTTATTCTGCTTTCTGGTTATGTCTTTTAAATATGAACAGCTTACATTTTTCAGCTAATGTTTTAAGTGATTTCTATTTTGCCCATATTTTTAAACCACATTTTACATTTGTTTTTGGCTTTTCCCAGACTGTGGCTGTTCAATCCTATGTGCATTAGGGCAAGGGAAACATGTTAAATGAGTCTAGTTTTACAATTCAAATAGTATTTGGAAACCTAACAAAGTTATCCCCAAAGGATCACTGAAGGGTCTGAAAAATTATGTCTCAACCTCAAAAGAACAGGGTTCAAATCCAAGCTCTGATACTAGCTGAGTGATCCTAGGAAAGTCACTGTACCTCACCAAGTCTTAGTTCCTTCCTCTGTAAAGTTGGGATAATAATACCTGCATGGTTTATTTACCTTAAAGAGTTGTGGGAAAAGGGCTCTGTCATCTTTTAAACTCAATAGAAACGTAATCTCTGAGCTCTGAGTTGTGAGCTTTGATGATAATGTCAGGCAGAACAGAGCTATTTAGGAAGGAACTATTTCCCATGACTGTAATCTTCCATTTTTCGTGTGCTCTCCTTCTATTGTCACCTTGTTCATTTGGACTGTTTCAGGTCTGGGAAGTGAGGTTCAAGAATGGTGAAGCTGGGGAGTAATTTGAGTGACAAGAACAGCAAACAACCTTCTGGTGAGGATGGTTTTCAGACTGTTCCTTTGATAACACCCTTGGAAGTAAATCACCTGCAGTTTCCTGCTCCAGAAAAGGTAACACCAATCATCTCCCCTATTTTCCCAGAAGTCAAAAGGATTCTTTTCTTACAGAATTTGTTTACTTTTCTCATGGCATCCTCTGAATCATATCAATGAGATATAAATGAAATTTTTTTTTCTTTCTTAAGGGGGGTAGTTAACATAGCAAATTAATACATAGGACCACAGCTTTAGAGCTAGAAAAGACCTCAAACAGCATATAATCCAACAACATCATGTTGTATATACTTAAACTAGGTCTATAAACTTTAAGTGACTTGTCTAGGTTACACAGGGGATCAGGAATTGGCCCCATTTCCTCTAAATCCAAATCTAGCTCTCTTTCTGCTCATTCCCCAGTACCTCCATGGAGTTGGAACAAACATTGAATATTATAGTGCAAAGGGATTTTATAACAGAACATAGATGGAAATAGTTGGAAGGGACCTGAGAGATCACATTTTATTGAAATGGACTCAGAATGTAGAGTGTCAGAGCTTTCAAGGGCTGTGGGGATCAATTACCTCATTTTATAGATGAGGAAGTCAAGGCTTGGAGAGGGGGGAGTGACTTTCTGAAGGTCTATCATAACTGGGACTCTAACATTAGATCCAGAAGGAAACTGAAGAGTAGTTGCCTACTTCAGACATCCAATTTCACAGAGAGGGATGCTGAGGCCAAAAGAAGGGAACTAAATTAACCAACATCACATATACATTTCTGAATGTTGTAAAGAGGAAGAGTCCAGCTAACTTTAAGAAATGGGTTTAGTCATAGGAAAGGTTTCAGGTGCATCTAATGGAATATCAATCAAAAGAAGGTGGAAGCTGTTGCAGAGGAGACACAGACATTAATTCTGCATCCAGGGGGAGACTTATCAGATTCACAGAGGTGAGGCAGACTACTTATTTAAGTTAATGACATGTCTGGAATTTTTTTTAGCTCAGTTTTCAATATATATTTGAGTAAGATGTCTTGAATATCTTGGAAGAAAACAATGGAATCCTCTACAGGAAAGGTAAAAATGGAACATTCTATTTATTTTTTCAACAAATATGAGGGAACAATGATAGTTTTAGCCAATCAGTTAATTAAGTGGAATCTCAGAATGATCTGAAGAGTATTGGCTGACTCTATTTTTAAAGTGCAATAGATATTAATGTAAAATCTCTGTCATGGTAGCAAAAATAGTCTCCAAAGGCCAAGAAGTTCATGGTTCTTTTTCCCAGAAACAGTGTGGCTTCTAACTGGGTTTATAACTTCATATGATCATAGATCATAGGATTGTAGATTTAGAGCTGTAAAAGGCCTTAGAGGCCATCACATCTGGTCCTCTCATTTTACAGATGAGGAAACTGAGGCACAGACAGCATAAGTGATTTGTCCGGGGTCACATGGCTGGTAAGAACTGAGGTGGGATTTGAACTCAGGTCTTCCTGATTCCAAGTTCAGTGCCCTATTCATTACTCTTGCTACTGAAGACTTCAGTCATTGAGCTTGTTTTTTCATCTGTCAAACGAGGCAGTCTTGGATTGAACTATATGAACTCTAAAGTCCCTTCTAGCTTCACTGGTCTGTGTTCTGTGGTGTTAAAACCTTTTCAGATCCAACATTCTGCTCTGTAAGGTCCATCCCATTTCCAAGAATCTGTTCTAAAGTCTCTTCCAGGATGGACGATTTTTGTTCTGCATTCTGAGTTCCTTTTTAACTCTGATATGCTGTGCTCTGTGTTTAAAAGTCCCTTTTAGTTCTATTCTGTGTTTTTATTTTTAAGGTATCTTTCACATTTAATGTTGATGAATCTCTGATTATGACTTCCTGTAATCATAAGATTTTAAATTATGAAAAGTAAGAGAAAAAATGCCTGGAAGAACTCAGCTTTCCTCTGCACACAAGGGAATGCACATTGCCTGTGAACAGAGTGGAGGAAAGCCTGCTCCAGGCTTTGTCAGGCTTCATGTGGAATCCTTCTCCCAAGGCATCAGTCTATCCATGGTTCTTGTATTCCACTATCTCTATAAGATAAACAGAAAAGAGATGGTAAGACAGTAGTAATCTTGCACCCTCCCCAAGATAAATCCTAGTTCCCTGCTGTAATTCTCAGGGGATGGCTTTGGGACATCCATGCTTTTGAACAGGCTCTTGCTCATAAGAGCTGTGATTTTATTTCTGATCTCTCTGTAACACTTAAGGGGGTTTATATCCCCTATCTGCTCCCTCCCCAGCTTCTAGTCCATGGGGTTAGATATTGAGGTTGATGGTATATTGTGTTAGCAACGTGGCCCATCTGGATGTGGACTTCCATTTTCTCACACTGTCTTCTATGGTCATGATGGTAGAACCAGTCTGACCAAAGGATTTGGTTGATTCCATTTTACTGCAGCAGCCTTTGACCATGTATTGAAAGGAAGAAGCCAGTCACCAGGTCACAGACCTTATAGTTGGAAAGGCACTCTAGAACTGGAGGATCCTCTGTCCAACATCCTCATTTTAAGATAGCTCCTAGTTTATATAACTGGCTATATATATATATATATATATAACTTATATAATATACTATATAACATATACATATATAACTTATATAATATACTATATAACATATACATATATAACTTATATAATATATATATGTAACTTCAAAAATTGAACCTCTTGAATTTTTAATCAAATCGGTTCTGCCAACGTATGTAGTTGTGCTTCCACTAATATTCATTACTCCTGAATGTTGCATATACAATATTAATAACTACACAGTACATGTGTTTTACACTTGGAAGTTTTCAAAGCAAGTTTATACCCATTAGTTCATTTGAGCATCACTGCACCTCGTGAAAGGAGGGGCAGGGATTTTGATTCCCATTTTATAGATGAAACAGCTAAGGTTCAATAAGTGAGAAGTCACTTGCCTTAAATCACATACCTAATTAACGGGGGGAGCCTGGACTCAAACTCAGGTCTTTTAACTTTGAGTTCACTGCTCTTTCCTCTACTTCGTGCTGCCTCTTCTAAGTTACCACAGTACTGTAGCATTTTTACTAGGGACTTAGAGTGGGATCTTGGCATCTAGTCCAATCCTGTCTTACAAATAAGGAAACTGAGGTCTGGGGAGACGAAATGACTTGATGGTCACTTCTAGAACATGTAGCTATTTAGTGGTAGACCCAATATTCAAACCCAGTTCCTCTGACTTCAAGTCCAGGGTGATAGATCACTCTGTCTCTGAACTGGTTTGGGCTATATCTTG
Source organism: Pseudocheirus occidentalis (assembly GCA_028646575.1). Lineage (NCBI taxonomy): Eukaryota > Metazoa > Chordata > Mammalia > Diprotodontia > Pseudocheiridae > Pseudocheirus > Pseudocheirus occidentalis. The sequence continues at coordinate 47,261,817 of CM053595.1, read as the reverse complement.
TTTTGTTTTTTGGTTTTTGGAGGGCAGTTGGGGTTAAATGACTTGCCCAAAGTTGCATAGCTAGTTAATGTGTAAAATGACTGAGGCCAGATTTGAACTCTGGTCCTCCTGACTCCAGGACTGGTGCTCTACTCACTGCACCACCTAGCTGCCCCAAGGTTATATCTTTAAAAATAAAAAAGAAATAAAAATTACAGAGTCCTTTAACTAAGATGAAACAAGATTGCATTTCTAAGTGACTTAATCCTTCATGTGAACTCAGGAACTAGAAAGCACCTTGCTAAGTCCTGTACTTCTTCTGACTGCTGTAGTTTAAGCTCTCATTTAAATCATCTTTAAACAAAAGTTAAGCCCATGAGCATTTATCCAAGTGAGTTATTTTTGTTTTAGAAGGAAAATAGATGCCATAACTCTTTTTGGCAATTCATTTGCCCTGGTTCTTGTGACCCTCCTCAGAAGAATCACAACAAAATTTTGTTAGAGAACAAAATTAGAAGTTCATGTGTCTATGAGAGAAATTAGAGAAATTTTTACTTTATAGCTATCTTTAGGCCTCAGTGCAGTTGCTAGCTTCTCTCTTAGTCCACTTGCCCTGTCCCTGCCACAACCTCACTACTAGTGAAACAAGAGAGATGCTTAGGACACCTTGAATTTGGTCTTTGTGCTTCAGGGATTAAAATTATTAGCTCACTTTAAAGATGGGGAAATTGAGTTACCAAATAGGTAAGTGTTTCATTCTATGAAGGTCATGGGAGTAAGTTCATAGCAGAGTTAAATGTCTGATCTCCCTACATTTGGTGCCTTTAATTTATCTACCAAGTACCACCAATCCCTATTGTCCAGTTAGGTAGACCGCGGATGTGAGTGGAGAGAGTGTGTGTGTGTGTGTGTGTGTGTGTGTGTGTGTGTAGGGTGGTAATTTGAGATAAGCTTTTGAATTCCTATCCTTCTTTTTAAGCCTGACTCAAATAACACCTCTTTCATAATATATTTCTGACTACCCTAGTCCTCAGATCTCACATTAGCACTATGTCTACACTTAGCTAGTGCACTTATCATGCACTATTATATATTATACATATCATCCTTTTACCAGACTATTTGGTCCAGGATTAGATCTTATCCAAACTTTGTGTCTTTTCAGATTTTAACCAAGTTAAGATCACAGATCAGCACTCAGTAAGCATTAACATTTGATAAACTGAACTGAGTTAAATATAGTTTCTCCTAGACGCAGGTGTCCAACATTTATTTGGCCTCTACTTTGTAAAAAGCACTGTTATAGACTCTGAATATACAAAGAAAGATTTTATATAGGCTCTGCCCTCAAAGCACTTACCATCTGTGGGAAGGATAAGAGCAGAAGGATAAAGAGATAACTATGTCCCAAAGGTGATTAAGATAAATCTAAAGAAGAGTCAGGCAAAAAAGTTAGGAACATTTTGAAGTAGAAGAAAAACTTTCACCTTAAGGAAGGTGGTGGTCAGAGAGGGTGGAAAAGCTTTTTGGAAGAGGTATCTTACTTTGGCCTTGAAGGAAATGAGGAACTTTACATGGGGGTGGTAGGAAGAGGCTGGGAAGGAAAATATTCCTGGCATTGGACATAACAAAGGCCTAACATTGGAGATTAGAGAATGTAAAATAAGAATACAAAACAGGATGGTTTAATTGGAGTATAAAATACTTAAAACATGTAAGATTAGGCTGCACAGGTAGTTTGGAACCAGATTATAGAGAGCCTGAATCTCCCCAAAGTCTGCATTGCTGATCAATGAAATAATATTTGAATATTAATGAAAGACAAGCTATTTACTACTGTAGACTCTTCATTAACCTCAGGCCCTCCTCTCTATCTTCCCCAAGCACACGCGTGGTAATGCAGGTGCACACACACGTGCACACACACACACACACACACACACACGGTAATACCTGAAAAGCAGCACTATTAGTTAAAGTCATTGTAGAAACAATTACAGCACTTGATTAAAAAAAAAAAACTAACTTATTGAGTTAAAGTCCAGAACTTGGAAAGAAGTATATTTATGCAGTTGTTTATTATGAATCCCCAAACCTTACTGACCTTCTGTACCTAAAGGAATAGAGAGAACTCAAGCTCTGTAAAATAGTCTAGAAATGTAGAGAAACATTCCTTCCTCTCTCTCCTCTCCTCTCCTCTCCTCTCCTC
>CM053595.1:47234819-47259129 GCA_028646575.1 Pseudocheirus occidentalis | reverse complement strand
CACCGCCCCCCCCCATCCTGACTCAAGGACAATTTGCAGGAACTTCTTCTACCATTTTACTCTCTTCATCTCAAACTTATAGAAAGATTCCCTCTGACAGGTCATGTGATATAGAGTAGAAGGCACAAGGACCTGAAAATGACAGTTTTAGAGTTCAAAGGCCTATGGAGGGGATCTAGTTCAACCTGTAGCCCCCAAAGAATCCTTAGTGCAGCATATCTGACATGTAGACATTCATCCTCTAATGAAGGTCCAGTGCACATTAATACTTTCTGCCACAGCCTGTTCCACCTTAGGAAGTTTTTGGTCACATCAAACTTAAATTAATCTCCTTGCACTTTTCGTACACAGCTTTGAATTTCTGTTTCAGAAAGATATTTCCTAAAAAATGGAACCAAAATAGACTATTCTTTTCAATCTTATTCCTTTTAGGGAACTAGCAGGTTGTCTCTGGTGTTTTGTACCAGATTAATAATAATAAATTAATTAATTAATAATTTTAACTTAATAATATGAATAATAATGACTATTTCCCATTGATAAATATCCTCAGAGTCCAGCACACAGCAGACACTTAATAAGTACTTGCTGGCTACTCTTTAATTTTCTTGGATCGTCTTACATCAACATATTTTACACACAGTACCTGTTTGATTAATCTCTATGGCACCCTTGTAACTTTGGGGGTCAAACAGAATAATCTACTCCATCTTTTACATAGTAGCTTTTCAAGTACTTGAAATCAGTCAACAATTTGTCCATGAGTCTTTTCTACTCCAAGTTAATCAACACCATTTCATGAGTCAGGAGACCTATCTATACTTGAGTTCCAGTTATGCCACTCAGAATGAGTCAAGCACCTTTACCTTTCTGGGCCTCAGTTTCCTCCTCTGTAAAGTGATCAAGTAGAACTATAGCTCTTAAATATCTTTTGCATTCAGTGGTTATTCAGATTTTCTCTGAAGACCTGGGATTTGGGTTTCTCTCTTCAGTTCTAATAATGAATTTGCTGTATTATCTCAGGCAAATTACTTAGCTTTTGTGAACATTTTTCTTCCTTACAAAATGGGGACAATAATTCTTGGAATATCTTACAGAGGCGTTACAGGAGCATCACACTGTAAACCTTAAAGTACTATGGAAATGAGGCATGTTAGTGGTAAGTGGAATTGGGGGGGGGGTCCTCATAGTAATTTTTTCTAGCACCGTTTTAGCAACTTAGAGAAATCTTAGTAAAGTTAGATGTTGTTCTAATTTTGTTTCAGTGTTTTCTGTTTTCTACTAACCCAGAAAATACTGCCACAGAACACTTAAAGGATCATAGGATTTTGAACTGGAAGGAACCTTAAAACTCCTCTAATTCAACATTTTCATTTTAGAGTTGAGGAACCTGAGGCCTTGAGATTAGGTGACTTGCCCAAGGTCACATAGCTAGCAAATGGCAGAGCCAGTATTCACATAGATTGTTTCTTTGATTCTTAATCCACAATTCTGGAAGGAGAATGTTTTTATCTTACATGTCAGAGAATGTACCTGGGCCAGCTTCTCATGGTAATCCATCTCAGTACTTCAGTATCAAGCCTTAGAGCTTTAGCTTACTAAAGAGAGAATCCTTCCTTCCTCAGCATTTCCACATTTTATTTATCTCAACTGCTAGTCCTGAGGCTTCTTACACTGAAGATCTCTCTATTATTAATAATTCTGGGAAGTAATATTTTAAATTTTTATGATCTGCACTTTGCACAGTCTGAACTGCAATGTATTATATGAGCTTCTCCCTAGAAGCGTAGAGTTACATCAGGGCAATGTGGTCTTTTCAGAATGAATAATTTACAGCATTTTCACAATGCCAATTATGTCAAATCATGTTACTTATTTCTTTAGGGACACTGCTCATGTAAATATGAAATTCTGAGAAACCCCCATACATTTGAAACCTGAGGGCTTATTTGATAAATCACTATTAAAATACAACTTTTAATAAAATCTATGAAGATAATTTATTCAGTACACGTGCACACACACACACACACACACGTTTAGTTGTTTCAGTCGTGTTCAACCCTTCATGACCCCATTTGGGGTTTTCTTGGCAAAGATACTAAATGCTTTGTTATTTCCTTTTCCATTTTCCTTCTCTCATTTTACTGATAAGGAAACGGAGGCAAATAGAGTTAAGTGACTTGCCCAGGGTCACACAGCTAGTAAATGTCTGTGGCCAGATTTGAACTCATGATGATGAGTCTTCCTGAGCCCTAGATTAGGAACCTGCCGACTCCAATATGTCACTTCTATTTGACCTTCAATTTTCTCATCTGTGAAAAGAAGATGAGTAAAAGGTCACTCACAGCTCTGTCTTCCAGCTCTAGTTTCTACATATATCATGGAGAGAACACTGGACTTGAGAGTCAGAAATCAGTGTTCAAATTCAGGTTCTGAACCTTCTTGTCCTGGTGACCAAGACATATCAATTTCTCCGAGCGTCTTTGCAAAGTGGGGATCACATTCACATGACCTGCTTCACAACATTGTTATAAGGGAGGCATTTTGAGTGTTTCACATCCCTTATCCCATTTGGTCCTTACAGCAGTTCTTCGAGATGGCTTGTGATCAGTCACTACCGTGGATGTTCCAAGGTGTTTGATATGATGGTTTTTATGACCCCTTCTAGTTCTGAAGCCTACAGTCCTTGTTGTCTTCATTCTTTTGGGGGTGGGGCAGGGACTAATTAGTGTAGGAAAGTCCTGGGAGAGAACTGATACTATTACTGTGAGCAAGTCCTCGTTGGCCTTGGGGTTGGGGGGGGATTTTCTTTTAAAATATCTTACCCCAAATTTGGCATCAGTTTGAATCTTGGGTCTGATACTTATTAGGTGTATGACCTTGATCAAATCATTTAACATGTTCTTGCTTCAGTCTCCCCTTCTGTAAAATGAGAACATTGGACTAGTTCATCTCAAAGTTTCCTTCCAACTTTACATTTCTATGATTCTTCCTGAAGTACAAAACTCACTAGTTGGGGAGCAAGGAAACTTGGGTTTGAATTCTGTTTCTGAAGCTGCCTGACCTTGGATAAGTCATTTCTGCTCTCAGAGGACCTTGTTCTTCAGCAAAATAAAAGTAACAATTAAGAGTAAATAAGTAAAATAAGAGTAACTTTCACCTTCCCAGGGTTATTTTGAGGAAAACATTTTGTAAATCTATATAACCCTATAGAAATTTGAGCAATTAATACCACTGTTCTGGTCCTGATACTTATTATGGGACTTTAGGCAAATCCTTTCCATCCTTTGGGACTTAGTTTCCCCAACTTTATCTCATCTCACTCTTCTTGTCCTACTGGGCTCATGACTTGTCAAATTCTATCCATGGGTGACTACCATCATTTACTTCCTCTGTTCCTCCTCCATGTGTGCTACTGAATGGGGCTGGAGGAAGGAAGTCACACAGCCGGTTGTCTCTTCTCAGATGGGTCTACACTGCCGCAGAGTAATCCTTCATTCTTCCCCAACTGACTCCCCAAGGTGACTGTTTTAAACCTCTACTTCTTTCAAGTCTCCCACTTTTCTCCTTTTTCCCTTTCACTCAGAGATCCTCAATTACACTCATCTTCCATATTCCATTTTAAAATAACTCCTTGACATTATCTCTCATTCTTTCTGTCTTTAGTCCAATGTATATTGTCTGTATGTGTATGTATCTGTTTCCTGTTTGAGGCTAATATAGAATACAAACTCTGTCTCCTGGTTATTAAAGTCCTTCAAAATTTGCCTGGAGTCTGTCTTTCCAGATTGATTTCACATTATTCACCCTGGACTTGAGCACAGAGAAGAAATAGATAGTATCTCTATAACTTCCAGCCATTTCTGTTACACAGTCTTGGGGACAAGCAGAATCCTTATGTGTGGCAGCTCTTCAGATACTTGAAGATAGTGTCCATGTCCTCTAGAAACTTTCTCTTTTCTAGAATACCATCTTCAGTTCCTACAATTATTCTCCAATGGTATATTCTATAGCCCTCTTATTCTGGCCAACTATCTCTCAGTGTTGTCCAGCTAGTCTATAAATGTTCTCAAAATGTGACATTCAGACCTGACAGAGTACTATAGATGTGGTCTTGTCTGGGCTGGAGATGACAGGATTATCAAAAAGCAAATGAGACCTTGAACAAAACCCTCCCCCCCATGTGCCTTAGGAGACTGAAGTAAAACAGTGACTACTTCTAATTACTTAGTGAAGTGTTCCTCTAGCCCACACTGCCTGTTGAATGATTGCTTCATAACAGCCTATGGCAGAGCAATGAAATGACAGACGTTACCTTGGCTTCCTTTTTCTTCAATTTGATTACCTTCCAAGATGCATAATTCATTCATCCACAGGCATGATAAGACCGAAGACCTCACTATCACCCAAATGTACGCATGTCAGCTCCATAATCTGGAATGTTGAAGTGGTTTGCTATGATCGTAATTTTCCTATCTTCTCTTCCATTGCCCGATTCCTCCTAAATTTTTTATTTCTTCATACCACAACCTCCAGTCCTTTTCTCCTCTCCTGTTCTCTTGGTTTAACACCCCTGGCCTTGCTACACTTTCCTATCAGGGTCTTGACCCGATAGTTACTCATCATATGTACTCACTTCCACCTTGAATCTCTTTCCCCTTCTTTATTTCATACCCTGCCAGTTCTCAGTCCTAGATTACTCCGACCACCTACCTTTTATATTCCTATTCATGTCCAGATGACGGAAGTTACCCAGCTAGTTCCACTACAGATTCTTGTTATGCCTTCATGACAATCCTTTATCTTTTCTTTTTTTGGTCACTGCAAGGGACCCTTCATAACACCACTGTTTACTATCCCCTTCCACTTTTTACTAACTTTTAACCTCCTACTTGGCTGAAAAAATTAAGGCAAGCTATCATGACCTGCCTTTGTTTCCCCTGCTTCATATCTTATAGCCTTCCTGTGTCTTTGTCTTCACTCATTTCCTCTTTCTTTGCTTATGTATCTGATGAAGAGGGTGCTCTTTTCCTTGGCAAGGTTAATTCTTTTGCTTGTGTTCTTGATCTCATCCATCTCCTCCAGCCACTTGTAGTTCTCATCTAATTAATCTTTTTTTTTAAATTTGCTGACTTCTTCCCCACAGCCTGTAAACATGCTTAAGCCTCCACTTTCCATAAAAAACAAAAAAGACCCCCCAAAACCAAAACCAAACTTTTATTCCACAATGTAATGAAGTCGTTGTCCTAACTCTTCTTACCCCTTCATGGCCAAACTAAAAATGTGTCATCTGTACTCGGTGTCCCTGTTTTCTCACTACTGTCTCATTTTCCAATCCTTTATAATCTGGCTTTTGACACCCGACACTATACTGAAGCTGCACTGTTAAAAATTACCAATAATCTCTTAACTGTTTAGCCGAATGTTCTTTCATCAGTCCTCATCCTCTTTTTATCTCTGTGTAGCTGTTGATACTATTGCCTATTCCCACCACCTACTTTCGGTCTTCCCTTTGATTCTGTGTTACTGCTCTTTCCTGGGCTCCCAGGTCTTCTCTTCTCTTTCCCTTGATGACTTCAGATACTATCATGGATTTAAGTTATCTTTTTTACACAGATAACTCTTTTTGTTCTTTGGTAAAGAGCTGGCTCTCTGGAGAAAAGAGTAGGAGGGATATAGTCGGAAATAAAGGTGATAGAAAACCAAAAGATAGATTAAATTTTAAAAGAAGTGTGTGAAGTCTTTGAAGACAGGAATTGCCTCATTTTATTTATTGTATCCTAAGCCCTTGGCATAGTATCATGCATGCAGTTAGCACTTAATATATATTTGAATTGACTTAAACCATTTTTTCCTATAAATGACTTCAGTGTATTCTCTGCTTTATACCCTCTTGAAATCAGCTAGGTGGTTATAGTAGATAGAGCGGTAGGCCTGGCATCAGGAAAACCTGAGTTCAAATCTGGCCTTAGATACTTTCTAGATGTGTCATCTTGGGCATGTCTTTGAACCTCTGTTTGCCTCAGTTTCTTTAGCTTTAAAAAGGGAATAACGGTCCCTACTTCATAGGGATGTTTTGGGAAAGTTCTTTTTAAGTACTGAAGTGCCATATACAAGAAAGCAGTTATTACTATTAACAACTTTATGACATCAACCAAATAATTTCCCTTCTCTGGATCTCAGTTTCCTCATCCCTAAGTAGAAGGAGCTGTATTATATGATCCCTGAGACACTTTTCCATCTCTGATATTCCAAGATCAGATCTATGAAACTATCTCATTATCCATTCCAACTGACTTTCCATTCTTTCTGTCAAATAATATAAGAGAGTTCTGTTGTCTTTTTTGGTCAGGCAGACAGTCTCATCATCTGATAATATGTCTAATAGAAAGAACATTTTGTAGGAATTATTGGATAAAGCGATGATACGTACCAAACTGACTCACAATAAAAAGAAACTATACAAACGGAAGTTAATGTACTGTAGGCCATAGGGAGAAATAGCAGAAGCAGCTAACATGAGAGTTCATATTTGGGGCAGAAACAAGCTGATACTGTTGAATGTAAGAATTCGTTCCTTAAAATAGGAATGAATGTCACTGTATGAAACATTTTCCCCAGACCTTTTTCTAGACATTTACTTTGTTTCCTTTTGAGTGTTTTTGTCCCCCAATATTGAAAGCTCTCAGCTGGTTGGATGTCAGAACCTCAAAGCTGCAGTTGTAGACAGGCATGGTAAAGATGTGATGAGCGATGCTACGGCACAGACCAGAAGTAGTTTATGTTGAGAAAAGACTATGAATCTTTTCTTTTCTAATTTGTCCCCTCTTCCTGGGCTCTACCAGACAGGTGTAGAGAGAGAAATCATTTGTGTACCTCAAAAATTTATCTATATCTAGGATCTATATTAAGCATATGATTAGAATCAGAAAAGAAGAGAATAAGGTTATATAAAAATATGGCCAACTGCTTATATATGGCTGTGTCAGAGCCATAGGGCACTGACAGACTGAGAGTAGGGTTTGTCTTTAACTGTTTCTCTCTAGCTCCAAGTCTTCCTCCCTGAACTACCCACATTCTATCTTTGAATCTGTTTGCTGTTAGGGCAGACCAAACAACTGGCATCTGAGAGAGGAAGAACCTCTGGGCCATCTGGTCCATTTACAATGACTTCAGCCCTTGCCTTTCTTCTTGGGGGAAAAAACCATGGAACCTAAATAAACAACAACGAACTAATTGATTGTCAAGAATTTATTAGGCACTTACTATGTGCCAGGCATTGTTCTAGGTACTAGGGACATAAGTACAAAGAATGAAATAATCCCTCCTTGCATTGGGCTAATGGGTGTATCTACACATATCCGAGTTAGATGAGATAATATCAAAGGTCCAACAATCTACATGCCATGGTCCTGAAAACTCTGACATTCTATGAGCCTCTGTATCTGTGGCTTTCCAGGTCTAGATGATGACAAAATTGATGGATCTCCATTAGCCAGTTCTGCTTTGGTTATTTAAATGTGTCCAATCCCAACCATATCAAGTTCCATTATTTCTGATATCCCTGACTTGTGCTCTTTCCACTGTACCATGCTCCTTCCCTTCATCTACCATGCTCTATCAATTCTCCTGTCAGGCAAGTGTATTTATTGAGTACTTATTCTGTACTGAGTATCACACTAGTTGACTAGAGGTGTGTGAACAAAGAGGGCCAGCATAGATAGAGGGAGAAAGGAAAAGTGGATATGGAAACAAGAAAATTAAAAGAAAGCAACCCCTGACCTCAAGGATTTTAAAGCTAATTTGTTTCCTTACCTAGACATAAGGGGAATAAAGACAGAAATAGTACAGGAGATACTATGAATATTCTTGCTGTCATTATAAAAAAATAGAATATAAGCATACTTTCTCAAAGCATTTTGTAGGTGCTAATGGGCTGTCCTGCATAATTACTAGCACTTTCTTTCCAAAGGGCATACAGGAAGGAGATTAGTTGCCACGTTAAGCTAGAAAGAATTACAGTTTATGTAATTTAAGCAGGATTTCTCTCTAAACATCTTGCGTTTTTAAAAATTGCTTTCTGCAAAAATGGGCTATAACTAGTATCTTGTCTTCATTAAAGGCTGCTCTTTAGTATCTAAATATCACTGACTAAGACCAGGTGCTGCCTTCAGGACATGTAGTGCACTTCCTAAGTGTACCTCTTCGTAGAATATCAGCAGTGGAAAAGACCTTTGAGGTCATCTGATCCAGCTTCCTTATTTCATGGATAGGGAAATGCAATGTCAGAATCGTTGAATTTCTGTCACACAGCTTGTGAGTGACAGACACAAATCCAGCCAGTGTTATTATACAGTATTGCATTATAATTAGACCAAATTAGACCAAAACCAAAGTACTATGTGAGGTCTGTGGGGAAGCTAATTGAAAGACCAGGGAAGGCATCAATGAAGAGATGACATCTGGATGGCTTACAAAGAATGGGTAAGAATTTGATGGGTGAAGGATGAAGAAGGGTAGAGTATTCAAGGTGAGAGTTTGGGAAACAAGAAAAGACCCATTTGGCTAAAGCATATAGAGGGTATATACTATGAGATAAAATTGAAAAGGAAGAATAACAAATAAACAGATCCTTGAATGCTAGATAATGGACTTCAGAATCTGACACTAGGAAGATTTATTTGGTAACTATATAAAAGAAGATTTGGAAAGCAGAAAAATGGAAGATGATAGGAAGGTAGGCCTGTCAGGAACATGTAGACCTCCCAATATACATTGTACAGACAAACAGGTGAGGAAGGCCTGTATTAGAGTGGAGAAACAAGAACAGAGAGGAAGGGACAGATGGTAGGGATATTGCAAAGGTGGAATAGACCAACACACTTGAAGGGTGAGAGAGAGGGAAAAGTAAAAAATAACCTCAAAACTGGAAATATGAAAGACTGAACGAATGGTGGTACCATAGACTCCTACTCTTTTAAGTAAAGCAATTCTAGTGGTAAAAATAATAATGTTTAATTTGGGGCCCAGCTGAAGATGAAGCATCAGTGGCTACAAGTGCAGGTCTGGCTCAGAAGAGATGTTAGGGAGGAGCAGATGGATTTTAGAGTTATTGAATAAAAGAGTAGTTGAGATTGTGGGTAGGATGAAGATTGTATAGTATGAGAGTGTAGAGAATAAAGAGGACCAAGAACAGACCATGGGAAACATCTACTTTAAATGATATTAGAATTAAAGATAAAAGATATTGAGAAGATATTAGGCCATCATGGAAAGGAATAGAGAAGGAATGATTAGACAGGTGAAAGGAGAACCAAGAAAGTATGGTGTGGGGTTCATCACAGCTCAGAACTCTTAAGTTCAAAAGATCTGCCAACCTCATCCTCCATGAGAGTTAGGTTGACAAAGTGTTCACCATCAAGCCTGCTTCTGTAGTTATTTTAAATGGAGTTTTTGTTTTTCTGTTGGGTTTGTTTGCAATGTGTGTGTGTGTGTGTGTGTGTATACATACTGAAAATTTATGTTACTGTTTCAGTTAATAGTATAGGGTTCTCTAAGAAAATCATTATCATCTGTGAAAAGGTATAATTTTGTTTCCTATTTGCTTGTGCTTGTTCCATCAATTTCTTTTTATGCTACACTTAGCATTTTTAACACTTTATCAAATAGTGATGGTGATAATAGCCATCATTGCTTTACCTTTGCTTTTATTGGAAAGACCTCTACTTAATCCCTATTACATTTAAATATGACTGTTAGTTTTTAGGACAAGTGTGTTTCTTCATATATTAATTTTTTAAAACCAATAAGGATGTTGTATTTTTCATAAGTTTTCTGCATATGTTTACATAAGGGATCTCTTTCTATTCTCACAAAATTCATGTAATATTAGAATTAATTTTTCTCTAAGTGTTTGACAGAATTCATCAAAATCTATATAGTTCTGGTATTTTTTCTTCCTTTGTGAGTTCATCTATTGTTTGTTCAATTTCTTTTTTTCCTGAGAGTAGGTTACTTGAATTCTCTATTTTTTATTCTGTTCATCTGGTTATTCTATATTTTTGTAAGTATTTAATCATTTCATTTAATTTGTCAGTTTAATTGGCATATCAATGGATAAAATTGCTTTCTAATAATAGCCTTGATTTCTTCTTCATTTGTTGTGAATATCCTTTTTTCCTTTTTATATTTGTAATTTGGTTTTCCTCTTTTAAAAAATTAAATTACCTCATGGTTTATCTGCTTGATTATCTATCTCCTTGATAAAACTCCTACTTCTGTTTACTAGCTCAATTGTTATTGTTTGCAGTTTTATTCGTATGTTCTTTGATTTTTCCAATTTCTATTTTGCTGCTTAACTGGATTTTAAAATGTGATGGTTTTCTAGGAGTTTTGTTATTGTTCAGTGCTCATTTCTTAATTTGTCATTTTAATGATCTTTAATTGATTAAAGAATTTATGGATATAAATTTCCTACTAAGGATTGGTTTGGCTGCATCCCACAAATTTTCATATGTTGTCTTATTGTTGTTATTTTCTTTGATGAAATTGTCTATTGCTTCTATATTTGTTTTTTGACCCAGCAGTTTCTTATGATTAAGTTATTTAGTTACCAGTTAATTTTTAATTCTCTCTTTTGTGGTCTTTTGCTTAATAATTTTTACACCATTGTTTTCAACAAAGGATATGTTTAACATCTTTGTTTTTCTCCCAGTATCTATGAAGTTTTTATGTTCTAATTAATATATGATCTGTTTTTGTAGAAGGGCAATGGACAACTGTTAAATATGTGCTCCTTTACCTTTACATGTAGAAATCACCAAAGGTTTGGTGATCATTTCTGTCTATTATTTCTAGCTCTTATCTGTCTATAATTTCTAGTTTTTCTAAAATTCTTTCCAGGCCTTTAATTTCTTTCTTATTCCTTTTTTTCTACCAAATTAGACTAGGTAGGTCTGACAAAAGGTAAATTGATGTTCTCCACTACTACTATTTTACTATTTCTTCCTAAAATTTATTTTGTTTTTAGGTGTTATTTGATTCAATGCCAATGGGTACATATATCTTACCTTCAATCATAATGTAATTTTCCTGTTTATTTCTTTTAACTAAGCCTGTTGTTTCTTTTGACCTGTTCAAGATCATGATTACTATCCCAATTTTATTTAAGGTTAAAACTGAAACATAATAGTTTTCCTAATACCTATTATTTTACATCTGTGTTAAATGCTCTGAATAAATTCTTTGTTTTTCAAGTATATTTCTTACAAAAACATATTGTTTGATTCTGCTTTGTAATATATCCTGCTATTCCACTTTTATGATTGAGTTCATCTGATTCATGTTCATGGCCAGGACTGTTAACTGTGTATTTCTTCTATCCTATTCTCTTGGGCTTTTTCTTCTCTTTGGTCACCACATCCTCTTTACAAAGGAAAGGGTGATGCCTGAGAGGGAGCTTGCACAGAACTAGGGATCTCTCTTCTATGCAATCTACTACTCCATTGTCCTTCTTTTCCTTTTCCCCACACACCAATCATAGGTTCTTACCCTTTATTTCTTCAAATTGATTTATTAAAATCACTTACCTATATTTACATGACTAGTAAACATGCGCAGTGAGATTTGAATTCTGATCTCTTAATCTTTCCATTACATATTAATTCCTCCCAACAAACAATTATCATAAACATTATATTCAAGGTTATTTTGATTTACCTTTTCTTAATATCCTTTTAGTTTCACCTCCCCTCCAACCCTGCCCTATATGATCTATCACCCAAATTTGGAGTTTGTTTTATTTATGATTTATCTTTTCCTGAATATTTGTTGTTGTTGAATCATGTCTGACTCTTTGTGACCCCATTTAGTTTTTTGTTTGTTTATTTGTTTTGTTTTGTTTTGTTTTTGGCAAAGATGCTGGAATGGTTTGCCATTTCATTCTCCAGCTCATTTTAGAGATGAGGAAACTGAGTCAAATGGGGTTAAGTGACTTACTTAGTAAGTCTCTTAACTAGTAAGTGTCTAAGGCAGTGGTTTTCAACCTTCTGAATGCTGCAACTCTTTAGTCCAATTCTTCATGTTGTGGTGACCCCCAGCCACAAAATTATTTCCGTTGCTACTTCATAACTGTAATTTTGCCACTGTTATGAATCATAATGTATCTGATGTACATAATGTAATATGTATCCGATATGCAGGATGTATTTTCATTGTTACAAATGGAATATAACCCACAGGTTGAGAATCGCTGGTCTAAGGCAAAGATTCGAATTCAGGAAGAGTGTTGCTAAGTCCAGGTCTGGTGCTCTGTCCACTGCACCACCTAGCTGTCCCTTCCCTGAATATACCTCTCCCTCTTATTCTCTCCTCTCTGAGTTCCTTCATGCTGAATTGAATGTATTTCTGTATTGAACTCTTTTTTTTTTTTTGCTTTTTGGAGGGAAGTTGGGGTTAAGTGACTTAACTTGGCTAGACTTGCTTTTTAGTGCTTAGAGGCCTCTGGCTATCTCCCTATGATTAACTGGGCTGAAACAATGACCCCTTATAGTTTTTCTTTGGAGTTTCTGGTCATTGTCCTATTTCTCTTCCTTGATCATTGTTGCTGTGGTTGTGGGAGAGAGCAGGGTTATACTGCTTTCTTCCTCCTCTGTCATCTTTGCCTGTCTCCCTCTCTTTTCTCATCCTCTTGCATTTTCTCACCTCACCAAGTTATTACTACTAAATCCAAAGACTTTTTCTTCTTGACTTTCTGACCTTTTTCTAGCTTTTGACACTATTGACCACTTCCTTCCCTTACTCCCATAGCATCCTATCCCCCTGCCACCATCCTCTCCTCCCTGGCTTCAGTGACATTGCTCTTATTTCTCTACATGTAGGACTACTTCTCAGTCTCCTTTGTTTGGTCACCCATCTCCCACATATCATTCATGAATGTCCTCTTGGGCTCTTTCCAGGACTTCTCTCTCTATAACCACCCTTTTGGCAGTCTAATCAGGTCTCATGGTTTTTTTTTCAATTTAATACGTATGACTCTGAAGTTTATTTATCCATATCTAATCATTCCCTTGAACTCCAGTCCTGCATCGCAGGTTCAACCTATCCAGATTGGAGCTCACTATTTTACCCCTAAATTTGCCCTTCCTCTAAATGTCCCTGTTTCCGTTGAGGTAACCATTATCCCTCCAGTCAAATAGGTTCTTTACCTAAGAGTCATCCTTGACTCTTCCCTTTCCTTTTTGAATTTTCTCATAACCAGTGAATTTTCTGGCCTTATTGATTCTACCTTTGCAACATTTGTCCCTTCTTCTCCTTTCACGTGACCACCAGTCTAATACAGGCCATAGTACAGTATGCTACATCATGATATAATAAACGGAACACTATTTTGAATTTGAAGACATTGTTTTTTAATCCCAGCCCATCTACTTTTTACCTGTATAAATGTATTGGGTAACTTGCTTAAACTCTGTTCTTCATGATAAAATGAGTGCGGATTCTGTGACTTGTAGGGTCTCTTCCATCTTTAAATGAATGATCCTACGATTCCAGGCTTGAATTCTCACAATGGACTTCTAACTACTTTTATGATTTCATTCTTTTTCTTCTCTAGTCCATCTTCAGTATGGTTACTAAAATAATTTTCCTCACCACATGTCTGACTATGTCACTTTCCTGCTCAAAAATGTCTTGTGGCCCCCAGTTGCTTCAAATATAATTGCAATGTTTTTTCCCAACTCCATTGCCCCAAGCCTGGTTTTAAAAGTTGTTCATAATCAGGCTCCAACCTGTCTTTCCAGAATATTTCACATGACTTCCTTGAAGGCATTCTGTTTCTTTGGGTCAAAATTGGTCCAGTAGATTAAGTTTATATTCTGTATCCTGTGTTCAGGTCTTAGCATAAAGAGATGCACTCCCTCCTTCCTTACCTCCACCTCTCAGAATCCTTATCTTCCTCTCAGATTCCATTCAGGTGAAACTTCCCACAGGAGGCTTTCCCTAAGAATCCATACCTACTCTAGTGGCTAGTTCTCCCTCCATTCTCAAATTACCTTTTAACTATCTATATACATTTTGTAACCCTTCTCTCTTCATCAGAATGTAAATTCCTTGAAGTAAAGAATTTTATCAGTTTTGGTTTTGTGTCTTTAGCACCTAAAAAGTATCCAGCAGGTACTTGATAAACTTTTTTTCCCATTAAATTAAATGTCTTTCATTCTTTGACCAGAGGACAGAATGCACAATGATGTGCAGTTTTGTGTAATGGGAGAAGGGGTGCTGAAAAAGCTCATATGTTCTCAGGCATCTCAGTGTAAATAAAGGAAATAGTTTAGGGGGAAGGGTATGACTTAGGGAAGAAAAAAGTGGAAAAAAAGGTTGGGAGAAACTTTAGAGATTATGATAAAGAATCAACAAAGCAATAATAAATTGTTTAACAGCATTGAGGTTCCAGATGAAGGTATTCAGCATAACTTTTTAGTGGATGAGTTCAGCTTCTTTTTGTGCCTCAGGTTTGGAAGAGGCTTAGATAAAATCCAATTTCTCCTTTTGCAGATAAGCAATTCGAGGCCCAGAGTAGGTAAGCAACTTGCCCACTGTCACACAATTAGTAAGTCACAGAGCTGGAATTTTGCCCCAAGATCCTTTTCTCTCCAAACTCACTTTTTTTTAGCCTTCAAATTGTGGAATTCTTGCCAATCCTGTGAAACCCAACAGAAATGCCACCACCTCCAGGAAGCTTTCCTTGATGCCACTAGTCAGCAGTGACCTTCCCCTCAAAATCTCACATAGTTTTTGCTGGCTGCACCCTCTTACACTTGTGTATCATTTTTCATTATAGTTATCTGTGTTTATATTCTATTTGCTACTTGAGGTCAAAGGATAAGTTTAATCTAAGCTTTGCATATCTCCTATGGCCTACACATAGCAGGTGCTTAATAATATTTATTGAATTAAATTTAGCCTTAAGAGTCATAGGATAGGGATATAATTCTAGTTTTTGGTGTGTCTTAAGACCTTAATAGTTAGCTTAGCCTTGAATAGCATTTGAACCCTGGAATCTGAAAATAATTATATATAGTTATTTGTATAGTAAATCATAATACTAGCAATGATAATAAGAAAGGCAGCATGGTGTAGAGTCAGAAAGACATCTAACATAATGGCTGTGCCCCCCTGGGCAAGTCATTGAATGCCAGGCAACTCTCTAAGACTGGAAGTTATAGATGGGGTCTGATCTTCATCGCTGGAGGATGCTCCTTCCTTCAATTCATTATAACTCCCATCTTCAGAGAGTTTTCACTTGATCCATCTACTCTTTCTAGCTCTTGTCTCAGATTTTTCCTCCCGTATGTATCTAAGCTTGTTTAATCACATAGAAAATAGAGAAGGCTCTCTACAGGGGTACCTCCATTTCCTTTCCTCTCACTTTCTCCTCGATCTGCAGTCTAGCTTCCTTCCTCATCATTCAACTGAAACAGCATTCTCCAAAGTTACAGAAGATCTCTTAATTGCCAAATCCAATGTTTCTTTTTAGTCCATTCTCATTCTTCCTTACCTTCCTTAGCTTTTGACACTGTAGATCATCTTTTTTTTTTAATTCTAGGTTTTCAGCTCCTTTGGATTCAACTATCGTCTTTATTCTAATGATTCCTAGAGCTTCTTATCCAGCCCAAGCCTCTCTCTTGACCTCCATCTCATACCTACAACTCCCTACTGGGCATATATAACTAGATGTCCAGCAGAGATCTTAAATACCACATATCTAGAACTAAAGCCATCATCTTTCCTTAAGTCCTTTTCCCTTCCTGAATTTTCTATTGCTGTTGATTATACTATCCTTCCAATCCTCCCAGGCTTGCAACCTAGGTGTATGTCATTCTTAACTCTTCATTCTACCCACCTCCTCCCCCTCCTCTGCGATTGGGGAGGGGGAGGAGGTGGGTAGAGTCATTGCCAAGTCTTGTCACTTCTACCTTCGTGTCATCTCTTGTACGCTCCACCTTTTCTCCTCTGACAGCTGCCATTCTAGTGCAGGATCTCTTCCTCAAAAGCTCTCCACACTCCAGGCTATCCTTTATTCAGCTGACAAATTGATCTTCTTAAAGTATAAATCTGACCATGTTCCCTTTGCCAATCAAAAGATTCCAGTGGTTCCCTATTACCTTCAAGATCAAATATAAAACCCTTTCTGGGGTTCAAAGCTCTTCAAAAGCCAGTCACCTCATTTCTTTACAGTATTCTTATACCTTAATCCCTGCATTGTACTCTCTGATCAGTTGACATTAGCCTCCTTGAATTTCTTGTGCAAGAGACTCCATCTTCTGATTTTCATTGACTTTCTTTCTCTCCTGGAATGTTTTTCTTCCTGATCTCTACCTCCTGGCCTCCCTGGCTTCCTTCAAGTCCCAGCTAAAATCCTACCTCTCACAAGAAGCCTTTTTTAATACCCCTTAATTCTAATACCTTCCCTCTGTTGATTATCTCCAATTTTTTCTGTCTGCATTTTGTTTGTACATAGTTGTTTGCATGTTTCTCTTCTCTTTTATACTATAGGTTTCTTGAATCAAGCACTGTTTTTTTGACTTTCTTCGTATTTTCAGGGTTTAGTACAGCACTTGCCGCATAATAAATGCTTGTTGACTGACAATCAAATAAATAAATTATTTTTTGAGTCAAATTTATGCAAAATATGATTATCTACTGAAAAGCTAAAAACAGTAATGATGTATAAATGTTTCAGGTGATTGTGAAGACAAGGACAGAATACCAACCTGACCAGAAGAATAAAGGAAAACTCCGGGTGCCGAAAATTGCTGAGTTTACAGTCAGTTTTACTGATGGAGTAACAGAAAGATTAAAGGTAAGAAGGGTTACAGTCAGCTCTGGCTTCTCTATACAAAAATAGCAGACCTTGGCATAAGTAACACAGTGTGATTAAGATTATCTTTCAGGATTGCCTTAATTCCTCCATGTTAGATACGCTGATAAAGACAAAATTAGTAAGAGAATTTGGTCCTGTTACATCCTCTTCTATTATCCGTTCTCATTTATACACTGAGTCTAATCTAATTCCCTTATTTTCTTATTCATTCATTCAACAATGAAGCAGAGTATAGTAGAAAGAGCCTTGGACTCAAGTCTTATTTCTGTACTTATTAACTAGATGACCTTTTTAGGTCACTTCCTTTCTCTAGTTTGTAGTTTTTTCATCTGTAAAATGAAGGCATGGGACTGAAACCTCTTAAGGTCTCTTCCTGCTCCAGTATCCTATAATTAGGACCTCTGTGACTTCTCTAAGGTACCATGTTTTCAGAATGCTTATTTCCCTTCTCTCTTTTCACATGGTCAACTCCTTCTCCACCTCCATAGTGGTGAGATGTCACACTGACAAATTCAAGTTTATTATTTTTGCCATTGGTCCTGTTCTTTCAGAAAAAAGGTAGAAGTCTTCTGAACTGCCATTCACTCACATAAGAGAGGAGACATTCAGCCCTTAATGCTATCAATCAATCAATAAACATTAGTAAGCATTTACTATGGGCCAGGTACTATTCTGAGTGCTAGGAATAGGAAAACAGACAAAAGATAGTCCCTGCCCAGGAGGAGCTGAATGGTGGAAAAACTGAATGGTGGAGAAAACATGCAAATAAAGATATACAATGCAGACTATATACAGATAAACAGGAAATAATGTTACCTACATATAAATGTTAGAGGATAGTAAGGCCGTGTGGATGGCTCTGGGCCCTGACCTCTTGTGGATTGTGCTGAAGAAGGAGATAGCAAACTTTTCTGTAATACCTTTCATCTTTTTTGCATATATGTGTGCATTATAAATTGACACCAAACTTATCCATCATATTTGACTTGAATTTTGCTATATTTTAATTTATGTTCATTGATATTGTTGCTGTCATGTCATTGTTCTTACAGCTTTTTTCTTCTCTTCCTCTATCAGTACGTGTAAGTCTTACCATACTTTTCTGAATTCTTCATATTTATCAATCCTCATGGTACCATATTCCAGACTGATTATGATACTTGTAAAACAGTTAGCTCCACAGCCTCATTTTACACATAAGAAAAGAGGTCCAGAGAGAACTGGTAACCTGTTCCAGGTTCTCCAGCTCTCCCTCCTCTTCTGATGGTCATGATAAATAGACATCATTTATAAAGGGCTTTACAAAAGCACTTTATTTTCATTATCTCATTATATCTTCACATTCCTATAAGGTAGATGCTACATAATCTTATTCTACAGCTGAGGAAACTGAGGCTCAGAGAAGCTGGCTGTCCATGGCCATACAAGAGGGGGCACTCACATCTGTGCTAGGACTCAACTTCTGCTTCCAAAATCACTGCTCTCTTTACTATCCTGAATGATAATAGTTACAGCCTGGGGGGGGGGAGGTCATAGTTCACAACTAACTTGTATAGAATGAGGAAGAGATTAGAGTTAAGGGGGAGTCAATCTTTCCTGACTGGATTGAAATTAATTGAAAATGTCATCCTCCATAATCTTCCATTATTCTTGAGTCTTTAAAAAGAAACTTCTAATCCATCTTTTCCTCCTTTGTTCTTCACTCATGTCTATCTGATCTATCACTAATCCTGTTGCTTGCTGTGGCAACCATTAGCTTTCTCTACATCCAGTAGCCACAACTTGTACTGAGACCAAGATCACATGCTTCCCAGCTGCCACTTTCTCTGCCCACAAAAATTATTCCTTTCCTCCCTTTTTCCACTACACAAAGCCATAGTTCATTTCTCCAATATCATAGCCTAATAGTGAATTACATAAATGTTAGCAAAGCATGATACATAGGGTATAATTGAATGACTGAGTAATGGACTTGGATTTGAGGATCTAGGTTCTAGCCCCAGCTCTGACATTGACTTATTAAGTGCCTACTATGTACAAGGCATTAATGATACATAGATGAAAAAAATAAAACAATTCCTGCCCTCAAGGAGTTTATAGTCTAATGGCAAGGGGAGAGATAGGGATGGATGTTGGGGTAAGGATGCATGTACACAGATAAATATAATATGGTCGAATGCTAAGAACACTGCATTTGGAGTCAGAAGACCTGGGTTTGAATTCTTCCTCCTGTTATGTATTTACTGTGTGACTTTAGAAAGCCTTTTAACCTAATTTTTCTTAAGTTTTTTTTCTTATTATAAGAAATTTTTTTAACTTAATGTCAAAAGAAGGAATTATACTAGATAATTCCTAAATCTTTTCAATTGATTAAATTTGTGGTATGTTTAAGGTGTTTTACTGCTTGCTTTGGACATAGAAGAGAAAAAAAAAGTCCTTGCCTTCATGGAGCTTATATTCTTTCTGGAAAAACAATATACTTCTGTGAGCATATACTTGATAAATTCAAGATTATTTTTGGGAATGTGAGAAGGAGCTAGCAGGTAAGGGAATCAGGAAAGTTTTCATGCAGAAGGTGCTAATTAAGCTGAGCTCCATGTAGAAGTGAAGCTAAGGAGAAGTGAGGAGGCAGTGAATTCCAGATAAACAATGCAGCCAATGCAAAGGCTGGGATAGGGGAGGGGAATATCCTGTGTGAATAATGACCAAACCAGAGAGTGTGAGAGAGGTATGCTATAAATGAGAAAGACAGACTGTGGCCAGATTATAAAGGGTTATAAGTGCCAGAAAGAGTAACTTGTATTTCCAGCATTAAATGCTATGCTCTTATGATGGAAGCAATGAAGAGACACCAAGAAGGGCAATGAGAAATAGGAGCAGGGAGATATTAGTTTCAACTGAGGGAAGATTTAATGGAGGAGATTGTACCTGAGTTATGTCTTGAAGGAAGGGAAAGATTTAGACAGGTAGGGTTGAAGAGGGAGAATATTCTAGGCATGGAGAATGTTCAGCTCAAGTTCAGAGTCTTGGATGTGTTTGATTTGTGCTTACACTGAGACATATAGATGGAGATCAGTGCTCGGTGGATTGAACCAAGAAGGATAATTTGGCTATAAAAAAGCAGACAAAATAGATTTGAAGAAAATATTGAGACAGGGTTTTGTGTGAAATTTGTGTGAAACAGAAGTTGCTTTCATTTGGGGGTGCCTGGGAAGGCTCAGCAGAAGCGATGGCACCATATTTAGGCCTTGAAGGTAGAAAGAGAAGGACTTTGATTGACATTGCTAAG
Source organism: Pseudocheirus occidentalis (assembly GCA_028646575.1). NCBI lineage: Eukaryota > Metazoa > Chordata > Mammalia > Diprotodontia > Pseudocheiridae > Pseudocheirus > Pseudocheirus occidentalis. The sequence goes on along the minus strand of CM053595.1, from coordinate 47,238,955 downwards.
AAGGCGGTCCATTTCAGGCATAGGGGACGGCATCAGAAAAGGAACGGGGAGACATAAGAGAACTGGGGATGGTAAACAGGCCCACATAAGTAGATACTGGAGTATATGAAAGGGAACAGCATTAAGTAAATTTACTTTAGTCTGGAGATAGTTCATGGAGAATTTTGAATCAAGATTTTGTACTTTGTCTAATAGGGAAAGAAGAGTCATTGAAGCAACTAAGTAGCATGGTGGATAGAGCCCTGGGTCTGCAGTTGGGAAGACCTGAGTTCAAATGTAACCTCAGACACTTACTTGCCTTGTGTCCTTAGCCAAGTCACTTTACCTCAGTTTGTCTCAGTTTCCTCAGTTGTAAAATTAGTATAATAATAGCACCTACCTCCCAAGGTTGTTGTGAGGATAAAATGAAATAATATTTGTAAAGCTCTTAGCACAGGGCTTGGTGCGTAGTAAATGCTTTCACTGTCTCTCTCTCCCCATAGACAGATAGATAAATATAAATAGATATGTATAGATAAATATAGTTATATGTGTGTATGTTTGTTGTTGTTCAGTTGTTTCATTTGTGTCCTACTTTTTGTGATGCCATATTTGGGGATTTCTTGGCAGAGACACTGGAGTGCTTTGCGATTTCCTCCTCCAGCTCATTTTAGAGATGAGGAAACTAAGGAAAACAGGGTTAAGCGACTTGCCCAGGTTAAGTGACTCACACAGCTAGTAAGTGTCAGAGGGCAAATTTGAACTCAGGAAGATGAGTCTTTCTGACTCTAAGTCCAGTACTCTCTACCTATCAAGAGATAGATATAGAGATATCCCAAATAATGATGAAAATACCTAGCATATGTGTCTCTATACCAGTGGTTCTCAGCCTGTGGGTCGCGACCCCTTTGGGGTTGAACCACCCTTTCACAGGAGTCACAGGGGTAGCCTAATATTGTCAGAAAACACATATTTCTCATGGTCTTAGGAACGGAGACACCGCTCCTCTATCCGTCTCCAGGTGGGTCTGCCCACATACGAGTATTAAAGGGTCAAGGCATTAGGAAGGTGGAGAACCACTGCTCTATACATAGATCTATGGTTATAGATATAGATATATAGATATATAGATATGTATCTATCCATCCCTCTCTCAATATATATCTATTTGTATCTCTGTATCTAGCTATAGATTAGTGTGAGATGCACATGTGCTAGCTATTTTAATCATTATTTTAGTAGAGTAGAGTTGTATCATATTTCACAAGAGATAGCTATGTGACACAGTGCTGGACCTGGCGCTGGGAAGATCTGCGTTCAAATTTGGTCTTGGACTCTTAACTATGTGAGCCCAGAGGAATCTCTATCTCTGTTTACCTCTGTTTCCCCAAATGTAGAATAAGGATGATAACAGAGCTTACCTCCCAAGGTTGCTGTGGGGGTCAAATGGGATAATATCTCTAAAGCATGGAACATAGCTCCTAGAACATCCAGGTGCTATGAAAATGCTTATTCACTCCCCCTTATCCTCCCCAGATAAGTGGCAAATACACAGTAGCTGATTACCTGCTCAATAGCCAGGTATCTCCAATGAAGATAAAGTGTATGAAATGTGTTATGTGACACTCGTGTGAGCATTGCTTCATGGTAGTAGCATTGTCGTGGCCTGTGAATTTCTGAGTGAGGTCAGGATGTAGTAAATTTGAGATGGAATGTAATTTCAATGATATTTGCTAGAACACAAGACATTCTGACATTAGCTGTGACTCTAGGTATTATAATGATGTCTTTCCTTTTATTCACATTCATGACTGCGGTGATTAACTGGGGTCCTTTCCATTCATAGCTTTCTAGTTGGGAGAACAGAAATAGAAGTAGAAAGCTACAGTCTTTCCTAAGGGGACTTCAGGTCTTTGAAATGGGATTTCCCTCTCTGATCAAGACATTGGGAGCTTCTCATCTTTGAGGAGTGGCCTTTAAATGCCTGCATATAATTAATGATTATTTGGAGAGGTGGTAAAACTAATCAGATTAGCATGTCATTTACTGTTCTCTTTTGCTTCTGGGTAAGATCACAGTCCCTGATCACACTGTCCTTTAAGAGTAGGAAGGTACCTTATAAACCACCAAAACCAGTGGGTCTCAAATTTTTCCACAGAGTTTTTAAAGTTTAAAATATATTAACAAAACACATAAATGCTAACCCAGGCATTAGAGTTGTGGTTGTGGGGTGGTGGAGAAGGAATGTAATATCTTGGGGAGAAAGGAAGCTCCAGAAATTTTACTGTGTAGTGGATGACAAGCTGATCTTTAGTCAGGAAATCCTCCTATCCCTAACACGTAATGTACCAGCTGTATGACCAGGATCAAGTAACTTTATCTTTCAGTGCCCAAGGTAACTTTCTTAGATAATAAATTACCTAAGAGTTTATGTTTTTATGCTTTGGTGAAAGGGACTTATATTCTGGGAGGTCTTTACTGTTGATGTCATAGCCCTGAAATTTCAGAAAGCACATATTTGCTACTACCATTGTTACTAGCATTACAATTGTCCCAAGTCTTCTGAGAGACAGAGTTTGAGAAACTTTAATTCAGTCAGATCCCTTCATCTTGAAGATGGGAAAACTAAGATCCAGAAAGAGGAGATCATTTTTAGAAACAAGGACAAGGTGGGTCACTTTATTGTGCCCTTATTCCCTGCAGGCACATAATAGAAAGGAATTCATGGTTGCAGAGGAAGAAGAAAGAGATTTAATAAAGGCCTTATTTTTACCACATATAATTACAGATTGAACTAATTTTTTGAAGAGCTTCTGCTATTTTTATTTTTATGATTGTCTTATAAATCCCATTTGTTCTTTTATTTGTAAAATAATTTCTGAATATGTCCCTTTCCTCTCTCCTATCATATTGCATAAGAAATATCTTAAAAAAGAAGAAAAAAAGAAACCAATTAATGAGCATTTATTAAGTACTTGTTATATATCAGGCACTGAGCTAAGTGCTGAGGATACAAAGATAAAATGAAAGTCTCTCTGCTTGAGGAACCTACAGCTGAATGAGGGAAGATCTGGTCATATAGAGAGAGATACTAAATAGATCCAAGATCATTTGGAGGCAGAGAAGGCACTGATGGCTTTTGGGTGGAGGGGGAATCAGGAAAGATTTCTTCATGTAGAGGGGCTTGTGGTGACTCTTGAAGGAAACTAGGGATTAGAAGAGAAAGAGGTGGGGAGGGATTCTAGACATGTGAAGGTACAGTATTGGGAAATGAAGTATTGTGGCTGAGGAGAAGTGAGAAGATCATAGTGTGTATGAAGGGGAGCAATGTTCAGTAAGGCTGGCATTGTATCCTTCAGCCAGGTTGGGAACATCTTAAATGACATACAGAGAAGGTAGTATTTTTTTTTAAAGGCAGATCAGCAAAACTAATTAATTAGCATTTTAACCCTTTTTGAAAGTATGTGAAAATATTCCACTTCCAACGTCCCCTACTACTTCAGTTTAGGGAGGTGTAAAGCCAAACAGCAGTAGATTCCTAAAAGAAGGCTACTGTCAACAGCTTTTAAGATTCAGATTACACAGTATTAGCGAACATTCTGTTTATTCCATTACAAATCTAGACCCAGTACAATGTTCACAGTTTCAACAATTCACAATATTTATATACAATCTTCAGAACAAGGAAAGTCTCAATATTATATCTTATTACAGAAAGAAACAAGGAACAAGAGAAGAATCAACTGGTTTCTCTAAGGGAGAAACCAGCTTCACATTTTAAGATTCAATCAATCAATTAACAAAAGGAATGACCTAGTTTCCCTAAGAGGGATTCAATCAATCAATTAACAAAAGGAATGACCTAGTTTCCCTAAGAGGGAGTTGATTCAATCAAAAATTCACAATATACTGATCTTCCACTCCTGGGGCAACCATTAACTAGTTTTCAAATAAAGTTCTTAGACAACCACACAAACCTTTTACCCCTTGATTTCCAACAAACATCAGTCTCGTCCAAGGGGAAGCCTTTTCTTCATTTTGACTCTGGGTGGTCTCTCTGATTCCCTGGATCCTCTTCCCTGGTCCCAGCTCCCTCCTGAATCTGCCAGACAATCACCTAGATTCAGGAGCTGAAAGCCGCCAGGCTCTCGTTCAGT
>CM053595.1:47162293-47234319 GCA_028646575.1 Pseudocheirus occidentalis | reverse complement strand
TCAAACAAATTGATTACCATTACAGGAGGGAGGTACTTATTGCATGTTGTGTCCCTATAGCAATGTTTACTGTAACCCTTCCAAACCTTAGACAACAGTCTCTGAGAGTGCCTGTAGCTCTAGAATTCCTAGCCAAGTATGCAGATTCCTGTTGATGAGTCTTACCTATTTTATTCTTTGGGCAGATAGAGAGTCATTTGCCAGGCCCACTCTTGAAGGCTTTGTAGCTTGTTAGGATATACCAGAGGTTACATTCTTCTGATTTAGTAGTCAAAAATTCAGGCTTTGATGAATCGTTAGACCAGAAATTTAATAGAAACCATCTGTAGATACTTATCTATATATGCTTTCCTATGAAACCCTGCTCAGATGAAAACAAAGGGTGAAATTCTGCCTTATGTTTTTAAATTCTTATGCTCTTTGACCCTATTCTCCTAATTTATTTTACATAATTCATCCCACTTTTCACTAAAAGCTTACTCCATTCTTCTTTTCAGTTTGAAAGTGAGTGACCTCTGATTGACAAAGTCTAATAGATTGTACCAAGCAAGAATGCCTTTGGGGAATGTCCCAGTGATAGACTTTATTTGCTGTCTGAGGAGCAACCTAAATAGGCCAAAGGGACACAATACTGTTACTTTAGCCTCTAGGTGATATAAATTGTTTAAGTGGCAACCCATGAAACAAAGAAAAATACAAAATATTTCTTATTCTTATTCTACCTACCCCCATCCCCACCCCTGTCATCCTTGTTCTTGATGGCTGACATTTATATAATACTTTATCATTTATAACACACTTAATATATTTTCAAATGAGATCAAATTATCTCATTTGATAAATAAGTGCTTTATGTGAACTCATATAGAAAAAACTTAAAGTGCCATATAACTATAACTTATCTCATTTGAACATCATGATAACTGTGAGGTGAGCACTGTACATTGCCCATACTTTACAGATGAGAAAACTAAGGCTGAGAACATTTAAGTGGGTCACACACATGGCAAGAAAATGTCTAAGGCAGGACTGGAAGTCAGCTTTTTCTGATTCCGACTCCAGGCCTCACTCTCTCCACTACTCCACACTGATTCTCACATGTGCACTTTGAGTGATGGTGTGGCCAAATATGGAACAGGCAGTTTTTAGACAGTCCATCAGCATTAATTTAATACCAGCACTCCGCATGTGAAATCTTTGTCCGGTGACCAGTGAGATAATATGCTGCTAGGAGAACTGAACAATAATTAGATTCATATTCCCATTATAAATGAAGCCAGAAGATATAAAGAAGTTATAACTAAATGAAAACACAGATAGATATTGCACAGGTTTTACTCAAAGAGGCAAATAAAGGAGCTGACAGCATTGTTTCATCAGATGTACCAAGGCAGCCAGAAGATTCCTTCCTTCCATAGGACCCTCATTCTCTTCGTTTTGCAGAGCTCATAATAAGCAAACAAGCATTAATCATGTGCCTACTATATACCAGGACTCCTCCTCCTCCTCCTCCTCCTCCTAGCTAACATTACATAATAATAATATAATATATTAATTAATTAACATAAATAATATAATATAAAATATATAATTGTATATAATATAGTAATAAACACCAGCACTATGCTAAGTGCTTTACAACTATTACCTCGTTTGATCCTCACAGCAGTCCTGGGAGGTAGGTGCTATTATGATTCCCATTTACCATATCAGGAAATGGAAGTAAATAGAGGTTAAGTGACTTGCTCTGGTTCACACAAGTAATGAATCCCTGAGGTCAGAATTGAACTAGAACCCAAAAAAACCAAAACCAAAAAACAACCCTATTTTGAAGATAATTGCCTCTTATGTGCTGATATCTATTGCAAAGCATAAAGTAGTAGAAAAATCCCAAGAACTTAACAAGAGGCTCCAAACCAATTCAAAGTATGTTTTGGTACCCCTTAACGCAACTTTAATATGAAACTGAATTATAAGGGAAGACAGTGAAAAATGGCGTTAAGCTGTGGTTCAAAATGATGTCATGAATGAGGCCACAGGTTTTCAAATATCACTCTTATAGACTTGGATGGAGCTGTTCTCATCTCTTTGCTGGCCAGAAGAGTCTGAATTGATTAAGTATTTTATATGAGACTGACAGGGTGTGACCAACTCTCTTCAGCTAATCCAAATACATTTCCTATGCAGTATCACCCATTTCTCAATGGTTTCACTCATTTTATATCTACTGGGAACTTTTCACATCTTGTCTAATAGCCTTGACTGATTCTTTAGAGATTGTCTCACCTGATAAAAGTATTAAAGAGTAGCAACTTGGTAGTTACTTCATTTGAGCTGGGATGATTGATTACCATCTGTTAAGTCAATATTTCAAATGGTTCTAAGGGCAATGGAGAGATGCATGGTGAGTGTAAGTAGGCTCTAGCTTACCAATGATTTGTGTACATGAAATGGTCTAAATATATCATTGAAGAAATGTCTGATTGTTAATGGTTCACAGATTTAAAGCTGGAAGGGCCTTGAGAGATCCAACCCCTTATTTTGTAGGTAAATAAACTGAGCTCTAGAAATATGCAGTGATTCATCCAAAATTACACAGAGAGTTGGTAGTAGATCTGGATTTAAACCCTGTACCTCTTAACCAAAAGCTGGCCTTCTTTCCATTGTACTAAAGATAACAGATCCCAAGTGCTAAATTTGTACTCATTAATGTTAAAAATGTACTCATTTACTGTTAGAAGATGAAGGATCCCACCATGTTGGATAGATCTTATATAGAGGATCTAATCAATCTAATCGCATGGGTTAAGGAGGCGGTAGGTTTTGATCTGCATTAGTAATACATACCAGGCATATTCACAAATGTAGCAGTCACAACACATCTCTCTCTTCTCCTTAGAATCACCTGTAATTTTGACTGTTTAGAGAGATTACTATATCCCACGACTCAGAGTCATGTAACATTATCAAGAGAATATTGATGTTAAAAAATGGGATCATCTTAGGATCATTAAAAGCATTCTAGTCCATTTTCCTCCTATTCAACTCAAGTCCAGTTCATTGTTCACCTGCAGTGCCTGCCCAAGATACATATAGTGATCTAACATAACTAACATAATGGGTTGCCCACCTAACTAAATGTCATAGTTTGAAAGATATGCCTTCCTTTTCTACAGGCAGACAGAACACTCCCATCAATAAGGTTATGGATACATCCAAGTACAAGATTTTACATATCTCCTTGCTGCTTTCTGTATCCTCCTATCAGCACCCAACCAGAACACGGGTTTTAAAAGTCTTGTTAGGGTCCCATGGCCACTTACTGCCAAAGTCCCATGTTCCCTAACACAGGTCTTCCCAAGAGACTTCTAGGAGAATATGGAAAGTTAGGGAGTTAACAATTGCTGATCTTGGGACAAAGTCAATATTTTCCAGTCCTTCAGTGTGACATCAGTGACCTCAGGAAGCTTCTCATGCAAGAGTTTTCCAGAGATACATCAAACACAGTTGCACACAAACAGGGGGTAAAGTCAGTAAGGTCTTCTTCACAGAGTCACAGAATTTCATAGTTAGAGGAGTCTCATTGGCCAAAAGACATACCAAAAAAAAATCTCTTCTATCACCTATCTAAACAAAAGTTTCCCTAGCTTTTGTTTGAAGGCCTCCATTGAGGGAAATCTGATTGCTCCCAAGGGAGTCATTTTTGGATAGCTCTCCTTGTTAGAAACTTTTTTCTGACCACAAGCCTAAATTTGCCTCCTTGTAACTTTCACCCCTTGCGCCTTGATTTTCCCTGTGTAGTGCAATAGAAGGCTATCCATCTGGATTCCCTGAGTGTTACTGCTCTGCCAGCAGAGCTCTCACCTAGCTCTCGTGCTCATTCTTTCAGCCTAATCTACTCCATGTCCACAGTACAAGAGCCAATGTAGTGGGACAATCTAGAGGCCTGATTCCTCCTTGGTTTTGTCTGCTGGCTGTAGGCAGCCTCAAAGCATGAGAGAAGTGGGCACCCTCATCAGGATTTTTACCAGCAGTTGCTGTCTTCCCAACCCCACAGCTCAGTGTTCTTCCTTTCCTGATTGTGGTGACATGCCCAGTGAAACGCCAGTAGCATCCTCATTTTTAAGGTTCCACAAAGGGTTTCCCCATGGCTAGCTGGTTGATAAATTCCCCTTACATAATGCAGGATCATGGCCTGCTCCATTTTCAGGCTGTTTTTCTTTGTTTAGAATGTGTCTTCATGCTATCCCTCTTAGCTCCCAACTATGCTGATGTCATTCTCTCATTAACTGCCCAAGCCCACTGCCACATTTGTAATGAGAATGGCTGTAATTTATAGCTTTCTCTCCACCTGGTTCCCCTAAAATTCTCTGTGCCATATTACATTCATAGTCTTCTGTTTGCTGACAGAAATGAACCCAGATAACAGATTATATTTTATTACCTCTTGTGCTGGGTTTTTATTACTCTGCACTTTTATTTAGATGCATATTTTAGGCATGTTATTAAAAATCCCTCCCGCTGGTTATGTGCATATCTATTATCTGGTATTGATGAAATTGTTCTGCATGTGCTGTTTGTGGCAGAAAAGCATAATAATGTTTAACTTTTATTATTTCACTTCTGGCTATGATTGTATTTAAAATATGAATGAGAACACATTCTGTGATTCTGGCTGCCTGTTTCTTGCTGCATTTCATCAGGTGATCTCATTGGATTCTTATGGTGACCTTATCTTCATTAATGGGCTGTTGAAAAGCAAAATATGATGGGTTTTGGTTGTTGTTAATTAAAATGAAACATTTTCCACAAGGGAGAAAATAAGCGTAGATTTTTCTCATGTAGAACCCAATCAAGGTTTAGATGAGGGTCTTGTTAAATCCAACATTATCTTTAAAGCAAAGGACCCTTGGGTCTCAATCTTTTGATAATTACTAGATAATTAGACTCAGAAAGGATTTTAGAACATAAAATATAAGAACTGGACAAGGACCTTAGAATGTGGATTATTAGAACTGGAACAAATCTTCAAAAATAATCTACTCTGACCCCCCCACACCTTTAATTTTCATTCTTTTTTATTTTATGGAGTTCTTCTACTTTTCAGTCTGTCATTTTCCATCATATCATCATCATTCCCACCAATTAACATATGCCCTATAACATTAAAAAAAGTTATACAAGACCAACCAACAATTATAATTAGGGCACTTTGGCTAGGTCATAGAGCATGGGGCACTGCATAATATAGGTAGTGTGGAAGTGATATCATCTGACAAAATGCAGCCTTTCTTATTTATAGGCCCCAGCCTCTTGACCAAGAGGACAGAAGGGTGTTTTGTCGTGTAAGGCCAAGACTGGTCCTTATAATTCACCCGTTTTGCCTGTCTTTTACTATTGTTTTTGTCTGTTTTATTGTAACTGCACATTGTTCTCCTGACTTTGTGTCCTCAACTGAATCAATGTATACAAACCACAGCGTTGCAGACAAGGTAGAGCTAGAAAGGACCTTTGTGATTGTCTGGTCCAATCTCCTCATTAAGCAGAAAGAAAGAAATGGAGTCCCAGATTAGTGACATGACTTGTGCAAAGTCTCACAGGTCATAAGGGACAAATCTCCAATTTGCCCCCAGGTCCTATTATCTTAAATATGATACATTTGCCACTATGTTACAAGGTCTTAGCACATTTCTCTGAATTCCTTATATTAATAATTTCTTATGGAATAATAATATTACATTGCATTCCTGTACCATAATTAGTTCATCCATTCTCAGGTTCTCATACATGATCCTCACACTCTTGTCTTTAAAGCTTCCCTCTACCATCCTCCATGATTTATCTTTTGGCATTCTTTTACAAAACTGGGAGAGACTAAACATAGGACATCAAAGCTAGAAGGTACTCAAAACATAAAATAGGGATTCAGAGTTAGAAGGCATGGTGAAACATAAAAGAGATCATATATGAGCTGGATTGAACCTTAAAACATAAAACTTAGAATGTCAGAGCAGGGCCTTGCAACAGAAGTCAAAATGTCAGGGCTAGCAAGGATCTTACAGATTACCTGCTTCAATGTCCTCATTTTCAAGAAGAGGAAACCGAGGCCCCTAGAGGCAAAATGATGGACCAAATGTCACATATGCAGTTGGTAGCAGATTCAGGATTAAAGAATGATTACCTCAACATTTGCTATCTTCACAAAAGCATTTAGAGTGTCTGTGCTAAGACAGGAAGTTGTAATCTTGTGAAAGGTAAGGAGAAATGAAGAAATCTTCCCTACAAAGTAAAGATGAGGAAGAACATTTCAAGTAGAAGGGAGAGCATGTGGAAAGGTAGAGGGGAAAGACGTGGGGAGACATACAGGAGTGAGCAATTAGGGAACTTTGGCTAGATCACAGAGTGTGGGATGCTACATAATGTGAGGTAGATTAGAGTCAGATTGGAGGAACTTTACATGCCAAACCAAGCAGGTTTTATTTTATTTTAGTGGTAATAGAGCCTCTTGAGTGGCATGATCCGATTGCTGTGTGGACAGTGAATTGGAGAAGGGAGAATCTTAGTTGTCGCAAAAATCCAGGTAAGGTAATGAGGGCCTAAAAGAGGACAGTGTTGTGTGAATGGAAAGAAGAGTGAGAGATGTTTAATCAATATGATCTCGTGTTGGTGGTGGTGGTGGTGGTGGTGGTGGTGGTGGTCTGGAAGACTAAGGAGTGAAGCTTGACCTTAAGATTGCAAACCTGGTTGACCTGAAGGATAGTTATATTCTTCCTAGAAATAGAAAATTTAAGAGGATGGGTTGATTTAAAGGGAAAGAAAACAACAACAATAACAAAAACAACACTAATTGCCATTTATATCCTGATTTAAAGTTTGTAAAATGCTTTATATGTGTTCATCCTATTGACCCTCACAACAACCCTGTGAGGTAGGTCACAATGAGTCCTATTTTGGACCTGTTAAGATTGAATGTTCAAGTGGAACTGTCCAGCAGAAAATTTGTGCTGGACTGGAGCTCAGGACAGAGATAAGGGCTGGGTATACAGATTTGAGAGATATTTGCATAGAGGGGACAATTGGACTTGTGAAAGCTAAGGAGGATCGTCAAGAGAGTGTAGAAAGGTATAGGACAAACGAATAAAATGAGAGAACTAAACTAGTCATAACCACTAAGAGTAATGCCTTGAGCATGATGTTTATTGAATTGAATTGAACCCGATGAAGTTTTGTCTTTCTATATTTAGATATGATCAGTCTTTGGACAACAAATAGACAGTGTTTTGCCAGGCCCACATTCAAAACCCTTACAGCTTTGTGGGACCATCCAATGCTTATATTTTCCTTGAAAACCCTCTACAAAGCCCATGATCAGCTCTGAGTCAAATGAAACATTGAAGGAAGGCTTTAAAATATTGGCTTTTAACTATAAGTACATCTCAAAACAAAGTCCTAGAGAGTCCCAACAGGTCAGTAACTCACGCCAACCTTGATTTCCCTCTGTCTTCTTCAAGAGTCTGTAACCACTTGTGTAGTAGAAGTAGAGAGACAAAGGTGTGGCCTCATAGCTACAATGATTTAGTAGTTCATCTCCCATCAGTATTTGAAATAACAAAATATTTACTTAAGAACAAAGCTTCTGATTTTATTGGGTTTTTTTTTTGCTTTTTTTTTTTGGAGGGCAGTTGGGGTTAAGTGACTTGCCCAAGGTCACACGGCTAGTTTTTTTGTGTTAAGTGTCTGAGGCCGGATTTGAACTCAGGTACTCCTGACTCCAGGGCCGGTGCTCTACTCACTGCACCACCTAGCCACCCCTGATTTTATTGGTTTAAAGAACTCCTCCTACCAATGGAAGAAGTTAAGACCTTTTTTTTGCAATTTATAGTGATAGAGAGATGCCTAGCACATTGAGAGATTAAGGGACTAGTCCAGGATTATACAGAAAAAATATGTGTTCGAGGCAAAACCTGAATCCAGATATTCCTGATTCCAAAATTGGCTCTCCAGCTACTATATTGTACTGTCTTTTGATTAAGAAATTGCTGAAACCCAGTATTCACTTATTTCAAGAACATTTTAGCAATGAACAGCTGGATGCTCTTTGGACTGAATTCTAATGAATTAACTGGCAATTTTAAGAGAGAGGGGAATAGGCATAATGCAAATATGTGCATTTTCATGTAAATATGTAGCTCAGTAAGAAACATAGAAATCCATCAAAATGACTTCTAAAAGTTTAGGAAATAATATTTAACAGTAACTCTAAAGAGACAAGACTAAAAATGAATAGAGATCAGTAACTAATTAACACCTTATTTAAAACTTGTTGGGATTTAACTAATTAAATCCCATCAAAATTTCACATAAAGCCACTAGAGAGGAATAGAAAGGTCCAGATGTGCTCCTTTGCCTACCCATAGGAAAAAAAGAAGAGATTATAACCTTCAGAAGAGAAATCTTGTTTCCTGTCCCCATGCCTTTGGTGTCATGCAAAAGCATTGGATTTGGAGCCAGGAGATTTGATTTTGAATCTCAGCCCTGCTGCTTTCTACCTATGATTCTAAATATGGCTCTTGAGCTCTCTGGGCCTCAGTTTCCTCATCTATAAAATTAAAGGGTTGAATGAGGTTAACTCTAAGGTCTCTTTTAGTTTTAAATGCTATGATTTTTATCATTTGGTTTCTGATAAAGGCAGAGTGTCTTAGATCATATTGTGTTCCTTTGCTGATATTTTCTTTCATGTTTTGAAATATATTCATTGAAAAAGAATGAACAGATCTCTAAGTATCAGGCCTTTCTTTTCCATTTGGAAAGATATGCTATGTGCCCCCTCCTGGGTTGTACAATTGTGTTGCAAGGTTTTATTCAGCAAAGGAATAGTAACACTCTCAATAAAATTCTCTGGGTTTTTGACACATAAAACATGTTATTTAACAAATATTTTCAAGTCAATTTACCCTGAGTTCTATGGATTGTCAGAGGATGTTAAGAACTTGCAAAATTCTTTTCTTTGTATGCATGTTGTGCAATTTTACCCCACCTCTCTAAAATTTTAATAAAACTAGTTGCCATAGCAACTGCTGCATTACCACATCCTGGAGTTATTCTAGAGATTCTGAGAAGCTACTGGAAGTTCTCATTGTACTTATTAATGTAAATAGAGCAGTTGGCAGGCAGATCATGGATTTAGAGCTAGGAAGAATCTCAAAGATTGTCTGGTTATACTCTTGTATATTTTAAATGAAGAAACTGAGGTCCACATTCTGGAAACTTTTATCATGATTGTTGTAAAGTGAAGCACCGTGAAATATTAGGGTGTTTTCCCCCTTAGAAAATGAAATAGCTTAGAACAAGTTCCTTTTCATGGAAGCAAACAGGATAGAAACTTAATGTGTTCTAGTAACTAGGTATCATCTCTTAGATTCACATAATCTCAGAGTCATATGGCTCCTTAGTGACCATCTCTTCTTACCTGTACCTCAATCATATCCCAAACAGGTGGTCACCCAGACTCACTATGACCTCAAGTAGCCTTTTCAATTTTTGGATAGCTCTGGTTGTTAGGAAGTGTTTTCCCTAGATTGAGCTAAAATCTGATTTACTATAACCTCCACACATTGCTCTTCATTCTTTTCTTTTGGGCCAAGAAGAACAAGTCTAACCCCATTCCTTAAAAGATAGCAATCATGCTCCTCAAAGGGTTTTCTTTCTAGTCTAATATATTTAGTTCCTTCAGCAGACCCCCAAAATGTCATTGTTTTTATCCCTCCCCTGTCCTCAGCATTCTATTTTAGAGATATATTCCAGTTTGTCAATTTTCTTCCTAAAATACGGTGCCCCAAGTTGAACAAAGTGCTCTAGATTTTGTCTGACTACAGAAAACAGTGGGATTGTCCCTTGCTTCATTCTAGACACTGTTCCCTCCTTGATGTAACCTAAAATTACATTTGATTTTCTTGTTTGCCATTTTATACATACTGAGTTTACACTGCCTTAAACCCCCAGATCCTTTCCTCCTGAACTAGAAAGGTTTAACCATTTTCCCCTCATCTTGTGCTCATGCAGTTTGTTCACTGAGGAAAGGTGAGCCTTCATACTTTACGTGTATTCTTATTTGTAATTTATTAAATTTGGCCCAGTATTCTAGCCTGTCAAGACCTTTTAGGATCCTGACTGATTCTGATATCCAGTGTGTTGAGTATCCCTTCAAGTTTTATGTGATCTTCAAATTGGATAACCTTCAGATCTATGTTTTCAGGTCATTACTTAGAATGTTACATGGCACAAGGACAGATCCATGGGACACTCCTGTAGAGACCTACGTCTGATAGGAAAACTATATTAAAAGATGCACATTTAGATTAATGTGTGAGCAATCCAGGACCATAATTCAGGCATTCTGATGGTCAGACTCATTGAAATTATCGTGTCAAATTGAAATTACTGTATCCAATTTTGGATGCACCATGTTAGGAAGGATATTTGCAAATTGGAGACCATTTAAAGGAACATTCCCCAAATAGTGAGGAATAGTTCCATATCCAGCTTTCCAGAATATCAAATTCCAAGCCCCCATTCCTTTGTAGCAGTAGCTGCTAAATCTTGTGCCAGTACTTGAATTCTTTCTTTCTTGTTACTTGTAGTATTTTCTCATTGACCTGTGAGTTCTTGATTGTGGCCATAGCATTTCTGATAGCTTTCATTTTAGGGTTTCAGAAGGTGACCAATACATTCTTTCAATTTCTACTTTGTCCTGTTATCTGGATTGTTTTTATTTCTAAAACCTTGAAATTTGGTCTCTAGGGTCTTTTCGTGTTCATGATTTTCAAATAAATCAATAATTCTTATATTATCTCTCCTCAGTCTGTTTTCCAGATCAATTGTTTTCTTATGCTGTTTTTTATATTTTCTTCTATTTTTCCAGTCGTTTGATTTTATTTTTATTATTTATTTATGTTTCATGGAGTCATTGGCTCACATTTATTTTCTTCAATAAGGTTTTGTGCCTCTTTTAACATTTGACCAATTCTATTTCTTAAGGAATTATTTTCTTCAGTTTTACTTCTTTTACAAAGCCACTACTGCTCTTTTCATGTGTTTCTTGCATTACCCTCATTTTTCCCTATTTTTTCTCTACCACTCTCATTTGTCCTTTAAAATCACTTTTTTTCTTTTTAAAAGAATCTCTCTTTTTTTTTAACTTTTTAAAGAATTCTTATTGGGTTTGTGTCCAATCTATATTTTTCTTTGAGATGTTGCTTATTGATATTTTCAGGTCATTACTTTCTTCTGTGTTTGTGAATTGAGCTTCCCATACTAGCTCTTTATGTTTTTTTTTTAATTTGCTTATTCTTTCAGCCTCATTCTTGATTTTAGACTTTATGTTAGTGTTAGGTTTTGCTGAGGTTGTAGAGGTGGGAGGTGAGGGTGGTGAAGAGGATATCTGGTCTAAAACACTCTCTTTTTAGGTCCTTCTTCTGATTTCACAACTCAGTCTGGGGCCCTGCAGGCTTTTGGTGCTTCCAAGGTAGTATGATTGGGGAGAAGTTTGTTCCATGCCCTTTTTGTCTGAACTCTGTAAGTTCTTGAAACAGGTTTGGGTCTGTTGGAGTGTGGTTGAGTTTCAGTAGACTGATAGTGAACTTAGTCACTGTTATCCTGCTGAGAATTTCTGCAAGTTCAGAGAAACCGAACTGCTAGCTACTCTTTGGTCTTGCTTTTCCTAACCTTGTTATTCTACTGAAGGCTTGTGTGAGGGGCTAAAGGTTAGAACTGAGTCTTTTCTCTTCCTCTCAGTTAAGGGCTCAAAACTGTACAGCTAAGTTTTTGGAACTTATTTCTTGTTCTCTTCATGGCTAGGCTCTCTCTTGCTCCTGCTTCTCTCTGTCCTGGAACTGTGGTCTAGGACTAGGCAATGAGTGACAGAGCTGCCAGCTGGCACCCATTTCCCTTCCTAGCACTTCCCTTGTTCAGGAATCTTCTGAAATTTCTTTGTTTCCCAGTGATTCTAGCCCTGGTGTTCTGTCTCAACTCCCTCACCATCTCTGGGCACTCAAATGCTCTCTATCACTCCTTCTGCAGTACGGCGTTAATGGCCAGCCCTTTCCTCATTGTCCATTGACCTCTCTGTCTATCTTCTTAAGCGGCTCTGTGTTAGGAAAAATGACTCACTGTAACTTGATTGTCCTAATCAGAATTGGGTCTGGTGTATTTTCTAAGTTGTTGCAGAGGGGGCAAATTGGGTAAGTTGGGAAAAAAATGCTGACTCTTACTCTGCCATCTTGACTCTGTGTCCCCCAAAACTCCTCTTGATGCTTTTGAAGATGCCTAAAGACATTGGCTTCCCTCCATAACCTAGTGCATTGATGATTTGCCTTACTTGTTTGTTCTCATGGCATCCTTGAGGTCTCAGACCAAGGTGATTGATTGTGTGTCTGTTACTTAGGGATCAGTCTATTCAACTATGGGGACTGAGATCACCACAAGGTAGGCCTCAGTAAGATGATTTTTTTTTTCTTTCATATCAGCTCATGAAGACAGTTTACTAAGGCATATAAGTGTTTAGATATGTGATGGTAGGTGGAACACACATGCTAATGAAGCTGTGGATGCTTGAAGTATTTTTTTTAAATTACTGTGTACCTAGCACAACTTGAATTTCATAACTGAGCATTTGATTTTCTATATTACTAAATAATAACAACAGTGCATTTTTGCTTTGCTTCAGAGCTTCACATAAATATATCTTTTCTTTCCAAGCAGATTCTCAATGTCTCAAGAACAGATACTATGTCTATGATCCTTTATTTTCCCCATAGTGCCTAGAATAATGTTGTGAATACTTGTTGACTAGATGAAAAAGTGTGGTAGAGTGAAAAGGAAATTGGACTTGGAATCAGGAGAATTAGCTTAGATTTTGGGCTCTGTCATTTATTAGCTGTATATATTTTTGAACCAGTCACTTCCATTTTTCTAGGACTCAGTTTCCTCATCTGTATGGACTTAGTGACCTTTAAACCACCTCCCAGTATTAACATTCTGCAATTTTGTAATTTGGATTCTGAGCTTGAGTAGATCCAGTAGGCAGTTCTTGGAGCTTTCCCAAGTAGAGAGAAAAAGATTTTGTAATTCCTTCTAAGATAATAATGGGTGAAGGCCAGGGAGGATTCCAATTTGGAGCTCTGAAAAGTACATGCATACAGCTGCCTCTATTTCTGTACCCACCCTCTCCAAAATCAGCCTTTCTAGGTCTCTGAGCCCATGCTGTGAATTGTGCATTAGTCTGGAAAGGATACTTCCAGAATATGCCTCTGGCTCTCTCCCAGAAAAAGTGTACCCAATGGAGCTGCTATGTGAATTCTAAGAGACTGCAGTAGGTGTTGGTTGACCATGAAGCCCTGAGAGATTTTGTTCAGCTGTACAAAGAAAAAAATATTTATTTAGCTTTGGGTTACATAATAAAATATGAAAGAGATATCATTCTATTTCCATTTCCCAAGGCAATCTAAGGAAATAATTCTTTAAGAACTAAAATGGGGCCAAAAAAAATCAATTTCATTTTATTGCAGCCTGAGTTGAAACAATACAGGAATGCACTAAGTATTCAGAGCAATTCACTATTAATGACAAACCAAAGGCATGATCTATGTGAGTATGTTTATTCAGTAGCTAGGATGGGACTCACTACACTTACCACACCTGAAAGGCAATTTTAAAAAAGTATCTAAGGAGCATTTAGACCATTTCATTTCATACTATCCTAAATTCATAGCTCTAAGGTTGGAAGTAATCTTAGAGGCTGTTTAATCCAACTTCCTAGTTTTACAGATGAGAAAATGGAAGTTTTAGGAGATTGAAGGACTTCTCCAAGGTCAGACAGCTAGTACATAACATATGTAGGATTGGAATAGAATTCCTCTGATTTAAGAAAGGATTCTTTCCCCCTATACTATGCTGAAAGACTTGAAGGGCCATCCATCACAATTTGTACCTGAGTAGAACTGTCCTCTACAACATTTCTGACAAATAATATTCCCAGAGTTTGCTTGAAGTAGGATTACCCATGTGTTAGCCCATTCCACTTTTGGACAGCTCAGCCAGTTAGGAATTTTTCCCTCTAATAATAAGCCATCATTTCCTCTCTGTTCCACCTATAGTTTTGCCCTCTGGGGCCAATTAGAACACACTGAATCTCTCTCCAACCTGACAGATATTCAAGGATAGTGGTCTTGTCTTCTCCCCTCCCCCTTAAATCTTTTCTTGACTATCAGTCTCTATTCCCTTCAACTGATTCTCATATGGCTTGTTTTCTAATCCCCTTACCATTCTGATCACTATCCTCCGAGCACTTCTCAGCTCATCAATATTATTTAAAAAAATGTAGCCCCCATCATTGAACCTAATATTCCAGGTGCACCCTGACAAGTACAGAGAACAGTAGGACCATCATCTCCTTAATTCTGAATCTGACCAGCTCCCTGAGGCAGGAAGTGACCCTTGTGTACTGTTCACTGAGCCACTGAGCCTCACTACTGGAACCTTTCCAGGTTCTATCTGTGTGTCAAACTAAGCTTTAGATCTTGAGACCACCACAAAGCCCTTCTAGAAAGCTGCTTTCTGCCTGAGAGAGTGTTCTCCTCAGGAATTTCGATGACTTCTTGCTGTTGATTTCTTCTAAGCTTTTAAGAATAATCCCTAGTCAATTTGATAACTCTCTGCAATTAATTGACGAGCTTCCAGGGCATGGGCATTTGTCAGGAGGCACCTCCCATGGAGGTAGACTTGCACAGTCTACTCCTAGTTCTATGGTCCTAGTCCTGGTCCCTTACTGAGACAACAACAGAGCCCATCACAGAAAATGCACAAGACACAAAGGACTAACCAATAGTCCTGAACAAATATATAAAGCACTTAAACTACCCTATAGAACAGTGGTTCTCAACCTGTGGGTTGTGACCCCTTTGGGGATGAAACGGACCCTTTCACAGGGGTCACAGGGGTAACCTAAGACCATTGGAAAACACATATTTCTGGTGGTCTTAGGAACTGAGACAGCTCCTCTATCCATCTCCCGGATGGTCGAACTACCTGCCCATACGCCCACATACATGGCATTAAGAAGGTTGAGAACCACTGTGAAGGTATAGATTCCCCCTAGAATGTAAAAACACTTTGTGAGACTGCTGAACAAATATTCTCAATTTACCTTGGACTCACAGTCAGTCAAAAAGCATTTATAAAGCTCCTGCTCTATGTCTGGCACTGTGTTGAGTGCCAGGATACAACACTGTCTCAGCATCTCAGAACAGTGTCTTGGAGGGTTGGCAAAAAACTGGTCTTACCATAACTCTACCTTTGGGGAAAATCTAATGAGTTTAATTGGCTATTTGGGCCCTTTTTGTTTCTGTAGTTGTTCATAGTTGCCAGAGGTTGAGGACCAATACTGTCCTTTATCTGTACTTTGTGAACCCTCCATTTTACTGCTGAGTCATGCAGATGGTACAGATTCAAGATAAATGGAGAGAATTTCTTATCCAGATGTCCCACAAGGAGTTCTAATGAACCTAGTAGGCTATTTAAGTGGTTTTGTTTGTTTCTGTATTTGTTCATGGGCACATGCGAGTCCTTTGTATCATGTATTTTCTGTGGTGGTTGAAATAAATATTATGCCATATCCTATAATTGTACTGTACATGGAGTGACTGCAGGAGTTGAAGACCCTGTTACTCACATTTAGGATAATTTAGAGAAGAGTTATTGCTAAGCCTTATTCAGACTTCCCCATAGTCTTATTATACCTGGGTAGTGGCAATGAGTTAAAGAAAGAAACTAACTCTTTGGGATTAGGCTTCCAGGATCAAATCTGGTCCATTTGAGTCAAGCATCCATGGCCCTGTGGCATGGGGCATGTCTTTGAGACTCTTCTGGGGTGTCCAAAATTGATTTTCTATTCACCCTTGGTGCTTAATCCCCTTTTGGGAGCCTCATTTATCTTTGGGGTTTATCAGAGTTTAATATGTTTTTAAAGTTGGATTACTAAGGATGTTGTGAGTTATGATAACTTGTCTAGATGTATATTTGGATTGCTCCATGTGTTGCAGGGATCCATTGGAGAAGTTTTATTTGAAATTCAATTTTAGTGTCAGCACCCATGAATTTTAATAAAGAATGAAAGGAAAAAAATAATTCTGACTTCTCTACTTTCATCATTGCCATCTAAGATCTCGTTAGCCTTTTTTTGGCTTCCATGTCACACATATTAAGTTTGGAGTTCACTGAATTACCCAGGTCTTTTTTAGAGAATTGTTTTGTAGTCATGTCTCCCTCATCCACATTTGTGAAGTTTGTTCAAAGTCATCTCTTTATAAAAGGTTATCTCCTTGGATTCAATTCATCATCTATCCAGTGCTCCTTCCAGTTTCTTGTCATTTTCTAATTTCATATTTATGCCATCTATGCCTTAATCCAAGTCATATTCCTGTATTCTTCTCTCTTTTAGATATTAAGGAACATAGTACATACCCATTTAATGATTTGGTGCTATTTAGTATCCAAGAATCATTTAAATGTGACAGCTACATGTTGTTACTTTCTTCAAAGAGAAATTAAATAGAACAGTACATTTTCTTTCACTTCTTAGTTGATGAAAGAAAAAAAACCAGAGAAGCTCCCAGATTCAGGGAAACTAAGGGCAAATGTTAATCTTGATGTTCTGGATCAGACAATATGATACTGCTCTAAAGGCCTTAGACAAGAAAATTCTCCTGTCCTCTAAATCTCCTCCCTTAGCTGACTTCTCCAGAACATTAAGCCGGCTCAGGGATAATAAGGCACTCTGAACTCTTTCTACCATGAACTATATAGCACAGAAAAGTGGGAGCCCCAGGAGGGAGATTGCAATTGACCCTCTTCCCTTCAACATTACATACAGTATTAGTGCTGTATGGGTTGGATGGGTGAATGGGTAGAGGAGAGATGGATGGAGATCATGACTGGACAAACCTGCCCACATTCCAGACACAATAGGGGACTCAGTTTGTGGAGTTTGGGTAAATGCTTTAAGTTATGAACCTTTGGCCCCAGCTTTCATGTAATAAGTCTCTTTGCGGCATTTTATTTTGTCATTTTTTTAGTTCTTGCTGAGTTAGAGGAAAATTTGATTAGAGAAGCTTTTTCATCATTCTAGCCACAGATAGTGGTTAGGAAGCAAGGAATTGATGCTGCTGCCAAAACAGAGCTAAAGGTAAAATTTATGGAGGCTGTGGCTCCTCACACCAGAAAATTTAGATTAAAACTGAAAAATCCATTGGCTATTAGCACCAGAAGGGACTTTAGAAATCACCTAGAGAGGCAACTAAGGGATACCCTAAATATTGAGCACCAGCCCTGGAGTCAGAAGAACCTAAGTTCAAATCCAGCCTCAGACACTTAATTATCACTCACTAGCTGTGTGATGTTGGTCAAGTCACTTAACCCCAATTGCCCTGCCTTCCCCCCTCCAAAAAGCAAAAAAAAGAAAAAAAATCGTCTCAACAAGTTCCTTTATTTTTTTTTAAATGTGAAACAGAGACCCACAATATCACACAATAGGTTAGTGGCCAAGCTGGGATCTGAAATAAGATATATAAGTCAAGTGCTCTTTACACATCCCGCTGCCCCATTTGAAGTCAATCATCTGGAAGTTTATAAACAATGTTGAAATATACAAATGCGTCTGTGACATAATTGACTTGGATTCTGCTTCCAGGGATGCAGGCCCTAACTAATCTGTGCCTGCCCATCCTCTGTGACACATTTGTTTATGTCTCTTCACAGCACAACACAGGGGCTCCACCCAGGATGCTAGAAGCTTCCTTCACTTTCTCCTAAGGTCATGAGGACTCTTGTAGAGCCCTCAGTCTGTCCATCTGTCCTCCCTCATCCTTACCACATGTCTAGCCCATCTTCTTTTCTTGTATGTTTCTATGATGAAGTTTTTACTTCTCATCTTCTTTGGAAGTTCTCCTTGGTTACATGTACAGCCTGCTCATTCCCATCATACACTTCTCCATTGTTCTCTTTATGAAAGTTATTTTCAGTTTTTTGGAGACTCAAAAGCTGTATTTTATTTTGTTTTGTTTATTGTCCCTAAACACAGGAAAGACTGAAGTGGATGAAGGATTACTCACATGTAGTTGGGTGAACAGCCTATAGAACTTGTCCATCAACATGCATATTTGGCACAGATAATATTAATAGACAATGAGTTGGACTTTTTTATTTATTAAAGAGGAGTTTCAGAGCAGGCTGGTTTCCTTTAGGGAATTGTAAAGCTCCTCCCAGAAACAAGGACCATCTTTTAAATATCAATATTTGACTGAGGTATGGGGGCCCATGTTTGTAATCCCTGTTACTGAGGAGGCTGGTAAAGCTTTTGAGCTTAGGCATAGTAAAGTCATTGAGTGAAGCCAATCTGTGCTTACACTAAATGTGGCATTAATATGGTATCAAGTTGCGTAAGAAGGGACAAACCTGCCCAGATCAGAAATGGAGCTAGTCAAAGCTCCCACGCTAATCAGATTGGGAGTGGATTTGTTAACAGCCCCTGAACTTCCAGCCTGGAAAAGATAGGGAGATCCAGTCTTACCAAAAAAAAAAACCTAATATTTCATTCATGTTATATGGATATGAGATGTAGAGCACAGCAATCTCTGAAGAATTGAAAATTAAAAATTGATGAAATATGTTTAAATATTCAAAATCAGACAATTGAAGCATTTCACTGATTTATTCATCGTTTAATTTTCTTCACAATAAATTAAAATAGCCTAAGCACTGTTATATAAACTTCACTTTCCATTTACCATGATACTTCAGAATCTTGTGAAGTAGTTGGTGTAGTTACTCCCTCCACTGGTGCCAATCAAACGTCTCCATAATGTAGTTTATGACTTCATGAATTGTCTTAGCCAGAAAAATATATTCTCTGGGGGAATGAGCTTTTTCTCACTGCCCTTTTTTGGAGGACAGAAGTTCAGTCTGGCAGTAGGCTCATGATCTTTCCAGGACCTGTCAGAACTTGGGTTTCATTGACTTGACAAAATCTTCAAGAATTCAGGGTGCCCTCCACATGAGGGGCTTCAGAGGACTGAACCCTAGGAATCTGAGATGGAAGAAAACTTAGCATTTAGTCCAACTCCTCTATTTTACAGCTAAGGAAACAGAGAATTAGAGGTGTGAAAAGGTCTGCTCAATATCACACAGGGTGCGCAGAACTGAGACATAAAGGAGGTTCTCTGACTCTGCAACCAGGCTGCCCAGCTAGCCTAGGCTGCCTCCAGACTACAGACATAATTTATTTAAGAAAATTTTCTTACATGCCAGACACATTTGTAAATCACCATCATCACCATCATCACCATCATCATCATCATCATCATTGTTTACATTAATATAGTTCCCTAAGGTTTGTATTGTCCTTCCTTCCCCAAACCGTGTAAGATATGGGGTATAAAGGCTATTGCCATTTTACAGAATAAGAAACTGATGCTCTGGAAGCTTATGTGGTTTGTTCATGATTATATCACTAGTAAATGTCAGAGGTGCAATTCAAACCCAGGTCTTGTGAGTTTAAGTGGGTCCTTGAATCCTCTATGCTGTAAGTGCCACCTACTAACATAGTTAATATTTATGTAGGAATTAGATGTGCTGGATCTAGCCCTTCAAAGAAATGATCCTTTAATAATCTCATTCTCTTCCCCCACACCCCATGCCTGCCCTCACTACCTCTCTTATCACTATGGGAGGTTTTTGTTTCTGTTTTTGTTTTTTCTGGAAATATCCAGTTTTTTTTGAAGAAAGGTAGAAATACAGGCTTAACTATCAGATACCAGGTATCTGACTGATAAATCCTGTCTCTCCTCACACGGTCAGTGTCAAAAGGGTACTTGATTGTCTGTAAGGGAAACTAAAGGAGTGGAGAAATGTCTCCTATATATCCTAGTCTGTATTCAGGAGGCACGGCCCACCAACAAAGGAGAGCATCACAGGGTGTGGTGGAGAAGGGACCAGAAACAAGTGTAACCAGGGAAGTGGTAGTTTGATTCATTTTACTCCTGCACTGCAGAGTCTATACCTACTCGGGGATGCCCAAACAAAAGCTCTTTTGTACATAGTAGGATCGGGCCCTAGATCAGCTTTGGAGTGATAAAAACAATCATTTCTCTTTCTGTCATGCTTACTTTTAGGCATACACAGTGATTTCCCTATAACAACAACTCTGTGAGGAAGGGGGGCCATGGGAGCTTTTAGGAGAGATGAAAAGAAGAGTCACCCCCAAAGTATGTTTGATAGCCAGTGGGAGTGGAAATCATAGTATGATACTATGAGTCTTGGTGAGAAGGGCAACTGCGTAGGCCTGTGTAGGGAAAGAGGGACTCGCTAGAATCTGGAAGGGTTTTCAGAGGCAAACCCTAGTTGGTATGAGTCCTTCTGTATCTTTTCTATTTTCTGTGAAATGTTTATATGGGAGCGGAAGACCTCTTTTACCCATATTTTGGAAAACTTGGATATGAAGTGTTATGCTGAGATATGTTCCTGAAGTAACTATAGATATGGACAGTGAGCCAGAGAGAGAAAATCATCCTCTTCTTAGGGTCAGGTCCCTAGGTTTGAATTCAGTCCATGTGAGTCTAGAGCATCGGTTCTCAACCAGTGGGTTGTGACCCCTTTCACAGGGGTCGCCTAAGACCATTGGAAAACACACATTTCCGATGGCCTTAGGAACTGAGACACTGCTCCTCTTTCTGTCTCCAGGTGGGTCCGCTCACCTGCAGATACACCCATAAACGAGTATGAAAGGGTTGCAGCATTAGGAAGGTTGAGAACCACTGGTCTAGAGCTTTGAAGGGGGAAGGAATAAAGAGTAAGATGGGTGTAGAAGGTGTTAAGAGCTAGGCCATAAAATTACACAAGTATGAGAGAGCAAACTTGTTTTTTGGCCTTTACTTGATCACATGCTTTCAACATTAAAAATGAAAATTCATAAGCAACAGCTCTTCCAGTGTGAAAAACTTCTGTCACTTAGCAAGAAATGGAGGAAATGGGTTCATGAGACAGGTGTGGGACATTGTCTGTATCAAGTAACAAAAACTAATCCACTGACCCTCACATGCCCCTCACTCTTCACCGGGTTCTTCTTTGACATTGGCCTTCACTGATCTTTCTCTTCTCTGAATCTCCCCAGCACTTGTACGGCACAACTGCTAATTTTGTCAGTTGTCATGTACTGTCTTGAATTGGTATTCCTTGGAATGTTAGAATCATAGATTTAAATCTAGACCGGACCTCAGAGGACTTCTGGTCCAGCTACCTCATTTTATAAATGTTGAAACTGTTCTAGAAAGGAAAAACAAATTTGCCCAAAGGTAATAAGTAGCAGAGCAGGGGGCTTCAAAACCAGGACTTCTGACCCAGTCAGCTCATTTTCCACTGTATAATGCTGATTGCTTCATGTGTGTTAACTTCCTGATTAGACTGCCCCTGTAGGGCAGGGACCTGTGTCATATAATCCTGGATGCGACGTAATTTGAGGCACATATTTCAGCTGGATCATGGGATCAAAGGCTTGAGAGCTAGAAAGGACATTAGAGATCATTTAATTTAACCTCCTCGTTTTTACAGCCAAGGAGACTGAGGCACAGAATGGATATGGGAAATAATGTGTGTGGGGGTGGTGTTTGTGGAAAGCCTGTGTGAGGTCCTGGGGTCTGTTAGTGTGGCCTTGCTGCTGGTAGCATGTGAAGTGGGGGATAAAGGCTGTGGGAGCTCAGGGTCAGTCAGTAAGGGTTAGTTCATGGGTTGGGGTTTTGTTTTTTTTTTCAATCCTTTTTTGAGGAGGAATCTGGGTGTCCTAGACCATGGAGGCAAGTAAAATAGCTTTATATTTGGTGTATAATTTCTATTCTGAAGAAATCTGAGAGATTAGAGGAGTCAGAGAAAATGTCTAGCCCTCCATCTTATTGTTCACATGACCTGGAAGTATGTCATTATCATTGTAATTATTATTATTGGAGCACAGATCTAAATTTGGAAGAAATTTCAGAGACTCTCATCTAGCTATTTTATTTTACAAATTAGGAGACTAAAGCCTAGGAAATCTAAGTTATTTGTCCAAGATCACACAGGTAGAAGGTGTCAGACCCAGGTTTTGAACCCTGCTCCTATGTCTGAAAAGCCAGTAGTCTTTCCACTGTTCCACCGTTGTGTGTAATATAATCGGTTTTATTTATGTCTCAGTTTGATCAGTTGGATGAATTGTTCATTTTGATTTTGTCTTCATTCGTCTGCTGTGGGTTGTTGTCTCAGTTTACTTATATTAAAATGTGAGCAAATATTGTTGTTTTCTTCATCCACATAGATATTTTTGGGTTTTAGGGGCTAATTTGACAAGTCATTGGAGCCCTATAGTAGCACAAAGATTTACGTTCTTTTACTGAACCTTGATGATTTTTTTTTATTATTAGTAAAACAATGGAAATTTAAAGTAGAAAATGCTTTATCACTTAACAATACTTACCACATAACATGGTGCTTTGTCTCTTCCAAGGCCTTCACCAGTGTTAATGAAATCCTGGCTCCAAATCTTTGGCTCCTACTCTCTGACCATCCCTTTCTCCCTCAGGGAGCTTCTGAAAGCAGTTCCAAAAAGAGATTGAAATTATTACTCATAAAGTTGGAGGCCACAGATGTTTCATTTTCTCCCTCCTTTCAAAGCACAATTTATTAAACAGTATTCATTGGGATCCTGGAGTTTGGGCTCCCTTAATTAGATTTTCGGTAGCTTGATGTTAGTTGACCAAATAGTGCCCTACTAATAATAACAACTTCATTTTGGTCTGGTATGAGAGAGAAATTATTTTGCTGCTTTCCCCAAACTTCACATTATAATCAGCCATTTCAGCAGCTAGGAAGGGATTCACAACTGCTACAGATAGCCTACAAAGGAATGCAAAAGGGTCCAATTAATCAGAGAAATTCATTTAAATTCAGAATTTCAGGCTGCTGGACACAAATTGGCTTTTAAAACCACAGTAAGTGATGAAGACTTGGAAATGTAACTGTGTGTTCTTCATTCAGGGTTCTTGCCTTGGCACAGTGTTATGTTGGGTAGGCTGCAGCTGGCACCGTATGCCTCTAAACAAATCTAAGCCTATTACTGCCTAAATAACTCCTCAAAAGAAAGGCTGTTGCAAGATGGAGACCACCTCAAACAATCAGTCTGTTGGGTTATTGCACACATAATTTAATTATCTAATGAACCATTTGGAATCTGGTTTTGCATTCATGCGGTGTTCAGATTGGGCGAGGGTTTCATGGAAAAAGCACTGACTGAGATCAGAGAACCTGAATTAGAATCCCACTTCTATTTACTACCTGTGAGACTTTGGACAAGATATCTGGCTTTTTGAAATCTTAGTTTCCTCATGAGTAAAATGCAATGATAATGTGGACAGAATCCCTTCCAGTGGATTTACAGTGACCCTGTAATCTATACTAAAATGTGATTTACACACAATTAGAGACCGGTGAAAACAGTTCTCTTATGGTAATACTGCCCAAAGTGGGGTGAAGGCTTTATCGTTTCCATTTAAAATAGGTAACCTGGAATCAGAGTTGGAAGGACCGCAATCTAGTCCAAATCCATCATTTTAAAGAGGAGACAGTTGAAGCCCAGAAAAGAATTGATTTGTCCAAAGTGATACCAATAGTAAGAAGAAGAGAAAAGATCTCAATACAGGTCTTCTGACTCCACATTCATTGTCTTTCCCACTATAATAAGAAAGGCTCCAATTACTTCCTGTCTTTGTCTTGTCTTTTGGAGTGATGACTTATTGAACTCCCAAGCTGGAGTGTAAATTGAACAATAATTTTGGAGAAGATTATATTTCATCTAAAATTCAGCAAAGGGGTTTTGCCAGTGGACAGAATAAAATAACTTTAATTAAAGGCTGGATAAAAGCAGAGAAGTCTGGGTTGAGTTTTCTGCCTGAATTTTAAAATAATCTATCTGGACCATTAAGATGCACAGTTGTGGGTTTCTGTATGACTAGATGAGATGCAGCCTTGCTGGGTAATTATACACTGGGAAAAGTTCTGTGGAGTTAGTGTTTTATAAAGCTCACTCACACTTTTCAATGTCAGTCATAAATCTTTTTAAAGAAATCATCTTGGATTAGAAATGTGATGGCTCTGGAGCCAAAGTGGCCTCACACATTAGCCAGAAGCTTCATAAAGTAGCCCCGTTGCAGAGTGAAGGATGATCTGTTTTTATTAATCGGGTGACAAAAGCTTCAGCATGTTACTAGTAACTACTTACAGGACTTAGATGTCCCAAGTGGCATAAAAGTCATAGGATCAAAGTAGCATAAGCTGATTAAGAAGACATGGCAGGCCCAGCATAACATGGCTGGTCATGTACAGAGAATGAAGGTGAATAATGGTTCACCAATCCTGTAGGGAGACTGGGCAGCTGAATGGGGAAGAGGACTGAAGCTTTAGTCAAAGGAACTGAATTCAGATTCAGGTTTAAATTCATCTGTATTTTTTCTGACATTGGGAGAGTCCTCTCTGGAAATTAAACCTCTCTGGAAATCACTTTCTTTATTTGTAAAATGCAGTTTGTTACACCTATACATACGTAAATGTGAATATAATATATGACATGTGATATATATGCACATTCACACATGTAAATATGATATATTATGCATAATATTTACATATTTTTACATATTTAAAAGATCCAGAGGAGAACATTCTTACACAGGACAGATCCTCTATGATTATGGGGGAAAAACAAACAAATGAACATATACAAGAATCTAAAAGAATGAGAAGTTGTGATTGCATCAGTGGTGGGAGAGCTGACACCCATGAGACCACGGATTTATTGGACATAAGAAATGAGTAGCAAACAATTTTTTTATTGTTGATGATCTAACCAGATCTGCCATGTTAACCAGAGTTTTCTATTACTTCGGGGATATTATCTTGACTATAAATCTTCAGATAAAATTCTAAAGGCTGAGATTCTCCTTTGTATTTTCTCCTCCTTGTACTTCAGGCAGCCTGTGGTAACTTTAATCTTAAATGTGCTCATTCCCCACTCTCCAAAGGAAGCTAGCTGAGAGTCAAAGTTGAGGGCACCAGGAATGCTTTCAGTGTGCCTGGGAATAGAATTGAACTTGAGATTTCTCAAACCCTACTAGACCAAGGGCTTTCCATTGAATTCAGCACATTTATTGAGCCTCTTTTTTTTTTAATGTTGCACTTATATACTTTATGTTCTAGCTACACTGGATTATTCTCTGTCATCTTTCGTTTTCTCTATGGCTTTGCTCATGTTTTCCCCAACACCTGAAATGGATTCTTTTCCTCCCTCTTCTCCTGTCTCATTTCCCTACTCTCATCTTGTTTTGTTGAAGTCCCTCCCTTCCATGAAGATGTAACTCAGATGTCAAAGACTTTATAAAAGCTTTCCTGATAACCCCATATTTCCCACCTTCTCTTCCCTTTCCTCCCTTTTCTGGCCAAGCTGAGATCAATTTTTCCTCAAAGTTCTCATGGCACTTTACTTGGTTGGGCTTCTCCTTGATAACAATTTCACTCATCCTTGTATCGTAGTTATCTGTATATGTTATTTGTATTTGGCACATATTCATGTTTCCACTTTTACAATTGTTAGCTCCTTGAAAGCCTGGTCTTTTTATTCCCATTACCCAACACACAATATCTTGACCATAGCATACGGTTAACAAATGTTGGTTGAATTGAATTGTTCTGCACCTCAGACTGTAAGCTTTATAGTCACTTTGGGATGAATAAAAGAAGCACAAGACACAGTCTCTTCCCTAGGGATGCCTACAATCTAGTTGAGAAGGCTAGACATAGACACATATATACTCAATAACAACAACAATAATGTGACATAGAATAGAATTTAGAACAAGAAGGGACCTTCGAAATAAATTAGTTCAATCCTCTCATTTTATAGACGAGGAAACCAACTCCCAGAGAAGAGAAAGTGACTTTCTAGTCCAGTGACCTCGGAGCAAATAACTTCTATCAGTCCATTAACAAGCCTTTTATTAAGCGCTCACTCTATACCAGGAATGGTGCTAAGCAATACAAAGAAAGGTAAAAACAGTCTTAAATGAACTCACATCCTAATCACAGAGACAGCATATAAATAACTATGTACATATAAGATCTATACAGTGTATTTGGAAAGTAATAGAGGAAAGGCACTGGAGGGGGTGAGAAAGAATGAACAAGAAAAGGTCTTTTGCAGAAGATGGGAAAAAAGTTGAGTCTTGAAAAAGTCCAGGTTGGTAAGGAGGGGATGGAGAGGAGATAGAACCTTCCAGGCAGAGCAGTCAATGAAAAGGCTAGACGATGGAGTGTTAGGTGTGACTATTTGTAACTCAGAACTAGCCATGACATTTTGAAGACCTTGCCTGATATTTCACTGAGAAAATAGAAGCCTGGTGCCATGATCTTTCTCTTCTCTCTTGCTCTCTAAACTTCTCAACATCATCCCTCTCCTTGCCTCTGATCTCTGATGAAGAGGTGCTCCTTCTCCTTGCCAAGCCCACCCCCTCTCCATGTTCTCTAAATCTAATTCCCTGTTGTTGTGGGGTTTTGGTGGGGGGAGGGAGATATTATCCTCAACTATTCATTGCCACTTTTCAAATGAAGGACTTGATGAAATTGTCAGTTGTTTCTGTGATTTGTTCTTTGACTCAAAGATTCTTCTCCATTTAAATTTGAATCCTTTCTTTAAAATACTTTTAAAAAATATTCTCAATCTCATCCCTTCTTGTCTTGTCTTGGCTCACCCTTCTGCAGCAACCTCAGGTATCCCCTTTCTCTCGTTAATCTTCATCCTCTCCCTATCTACTGTTTCCTTCCTGCCTGCCTTCTGAACTTGCCCAAATTTCCCTCCTCCTTAAAAAACCTTCACTGGATCCTCTCAAGCTATTGTTCTATTTCTCTCCTCTCTTTCTTAGCCAAGCTGCTTGAAAAAATTGTCTATTCTAGGTGCCTCCATTTCCTCTCCTCTCACTTCTTACGTCATCACTCAATTGAAACTATTATCTACAAAATTTTCATTCATCTCTTAATTGCCGTGTCTTCTGATGCCTTCTACTCAGTCTCAATTCTTCTTCACCCTTCTGCAGCTTTTTGACACAGCAGAGTCAAGCAAACCATCCCTCCCTTCTGCACACTGTCTCCTCTTTGGTTTTTTGAGACATTATTCTTTCTTAGCTTTTTTCTTATCTTCTGGCAGCTTCTTCTTGGCTAGGCAGCTAAGTGGTATAATGAATAGAACACTTGTCAAGAAGACCTGAATTTTAATCTAGCCTTAGATACTTATTAGCTATATGACCTTAGACAAGTCATTTAAACCTCTGTCTGCCTCAGTTTCTTCATCTGTAAAATGAAGATAATAGTATTTTTTCCCCTAAGACTGTTTGAAGAATAAAATGTAATAATGTTTGTACTTTTCTAATCTCAGAATGCTATAAAAACGCTTATTCTCTTCCTTTTCTTTCTCCTTTTCCTCCTCTCTCTCTTTTGCTGAATATGTCCATAGCCTGCCCCCTAGGAGTGGGTATACCACAAAGCTCTTTACTCTGGGTCCTTTCCTCTTTTTCCTTAGTGACCCCATTTTCTTGGATTTAAATATTATCTCTAAGCAAATGACACTCAGATTTATATCTAGCCCCATCCTCTCTCTTGAACTCCAATCCCCAATCCCCAATACACTATTAAACATTGTGAACTGGATTCTCTGTAGGCATTTCAAACAATATGACCAAAACAGAACTCATTATCATTCCTTTAAAACCTACACTACCGGGTGGCTAGGTGGCGCAGTGAATAGAGCACCGGCCTTGGAGTCAGGAGTACCTGAGTTCAAATCTGGCCTCAGACACTTAACACGCACACACACAAAAACTAGCCGTGTGACCTTGGGCAAATCACTTAACCCCAACTGCCCTCCAAAAACAAAACAAACAAACAAACAAAAAAACCTACACTACCATCCTCCTAGTGATGTGACTTTGCAACTTTGGGGTGATCTTTGAATCCTCATTTGTCAGTGATGCTGTAGAGAGTATTCATGCCTTGGAAGCTGGTTAGACTAGCTGACCTCAGGTCTGTTCTAAATTAATGGCTCTCCTTAAAATCTTATTACTTGTAGCGTCCTACTTTTTAAAAACATTATTTCATTTTATTTTTATTGTCATTTCCAAGTTTGCTCCTCCACCTCCTCCTCCCTCCCACTCCATTGAGAATAAGAGGGTCCTACCTTCTAAAGACTTAAGTGTTTTGGTATAGGAGAAAGAACACTGAAAAAAATAAAATAAAATAAAAATTAAAAAAAAAGAACACTGGTCTTGGAATCAGGACATCTAGGTTCATGTTCTAACTGCACCTAACAAACTATGTGACCAGGTCCGTTTATCTATATCTTTAGCCATTGTGCTATTTAGCTGCCCTAAATTGGAAATATTTCTAGTTATACTGCCTTATTGGTATCTCAACTCAGGTCCTCTGACTCCACATCTAGCACTCTTTCTACTTAAGGGGCAATGAAGACTTCTCACTTGTGCAGGGGGTTGTTGGCAGTTTGACCAGGGACAAAGTGAACTTGTGAATGCCCTTTCCAGAAATAATAGCCCACGGGGGGATGGCAGGTTGGGAAGAGGAGTGATACAGTGAGGGCAAGTAGTAGTTGTAGTAGTAGTAATATTAGTGGTAGTGGTGGTAATTGGTGGTGATGGTGGTGGTGGTGGTAGTAGTAGTAGTAGTGATAGTAGTGGTAGTAGTAATAGTAGTAATAGTAGTAATAGTAGTAGTAGTAGTAGTAGTAGTAGTAGTAGTAGTAGTAGTAGTAGTAAAAACTAGAAATCTGTACCAACCTCCATTTCTGCAAATGTTCTAGATGAACTAGTGATGCTTCATCCTAACTCAATAAATTGGTACGTTGCTTTCAATAATCCGCGTGAGACTGAGAAGGTAATATAGCAATTTGTCATTTATAAGGTGTCCAGTCTGGACAAAAGCCTACCATACTCCAAAGAAGCATTTGCTGCATGCATTTAGGTGGCCAGAGGATAGAGCACTGGACTTAGAATAGGGAAGACCTGAATTTGAATCCAACCTCAGATACTTCCTAGCTATGTGATCCTGGGCAAGTCACTTAATCTTTGTCTGCCTCAGTTTCCTTATCTGTAAAATGGTGATACTATCACCTAACTCCCAGGATTGTTGTGAGGATCAAATGCAAAGAGCAGGGCCTGTCACATAGCCGAATGTTGGTTCCCTTTCCCCCTAATTAAGTCACATATCATACTGGACTTGGTAGTATTCACAGTGTAGCAAAGGAAGAGAACTATGAAATAAAAAAGAAAATGATAAAGAGATACAGAATGTTCAGTATAAACAACTATCAAGTCTCCTATTGTGGTATTCAAAAGAGCTGAAGTCAGAGAGAAGGTGTCATAAATGGTTTCTAACCTTGTGTGGCTATGTAGGGTCACAGACTATAGAGCTGGAAGAAATCCTAGTGATGATCCGATACAACTTCCTTTGTCCACAAGGGAGGAGAATGAAGCCAAGAAAGTCTGAGTCATTTATTCAGAGTCATATAGCTAACCCAGGGGGATGAGAAGATTTAGCTCCTCTGATGCTTGTATCTTGTTCAGATGGACACTTCAAACATTCTGTTTAGTACAGCAGTATCCCCGGACTCTGCAATTAATGGTAATGAGGATGATAACCATGATTTGCATTTCTTACAACCTGAAGGTTATCAAATTCTTTTCTATTATTAATAATTAATAAAGATGATACCTCACTTTTATGTGGTGTTTTAAACTTTATAACTTGCTGTGTCCATAACAACCCTTTAAGGTATGTGGTGCAAATATTATTATCTTTATCATTAAAGTCCCTTGCCACTTAGGGATTCTACAACAATATGGTTTTAAGGTTTTACTTAAGGAAGGGGAAAGGAATGAAACAAAATGCACTAAAGGACACTTCAGACTTTTTGATTTGAGGATCCTGGGCTTCCATCAAGCCTTCTTCTAGCTCTTTATCCCTGTAGCCTTTAGGGTCCTGTTTGGGGAATGTGTAAATGTTAATTCTTCCTCCCTTAAGTCCCCAACTTGCTGCCACTTACAAAAGATTAATGTCTGTTGTGCATCTATGTTTCAGCTCCTTGCAAATTTTGTTTCCCCTGTGTGAGTGTTTTTATTGCTCTGAGATTTCCAGAGTTCATGTTATTCATAAGGAAGTTGAGGTTTATTGGGTATTACTGAATTGAGATTCTTGACTATTTGAATGCTAATGGCTAATGAAGCATCATATTTTCTGGAATAACTAGAGCACTATATCTTCATTCAAAGATCGGCAGAATGTGGGTGGATCTTTTCTTCTCCTTTCCTACTCTGACTTTTCCCTCTGGGTTTCAGCCACATTTGTGACATATCAGCTCAGAAGAAAGAATTTTATATTAGTATTATAACATAGTGGAGAGATCATTGAATCAGAAGTCTGGAGTGCTGGGTTCGAATGGCTCTGACACCTTCAAACTGGGTGACCCTGGACAAATCACTCGACCTCTCTGAGCCTTAATTTCTCCATCTGTAAAATGAGCGTGATAACTACTCGTGCTACACTGCTTCACCAGGTTGTTACGAAGAAGACATTGTGTAAAGTTTAAAACACTGGAGAAACGTTAGTTGATCTTTTTATCACTATATATGATAACCATCAGTTATGTATCATCAGGGATCACAAGCTGTTGCTCATCAAATGCCAATATTCTTGATCTGATGCTCTTTGGCTTCTAATGACAGAATAAAACTGTCAGAAAAATCACAATTGCACAATTGCACATAGGGTGATGGAAAGAGTCTATCAGGCATAAATAGATACAGCATGTTACCACTAATGGCTTACCTATGAGGGGCGGCAGAGAGGGCATCAAGGGTATTTAAGACAGGACAAGGAGATGGGCCAGTCCTGTAACAAGAATGAGGGGTCACTAACAGTCAGTCAGACTGGGTGTTGTGCAGGCAACTGAAATACGAAAACTATCAGAGCAAGGCCTCTAGTGCATTGGATATGGAGGATTTAAGGGAAGACATAGAAGAGAACAGTATAAGATAAGAAAGCATAGGGGATTGTGAGTTGCTCTGATGGAAGAAATTCTCACAAGGTTGAAATCCTAGATCCAGTTAAACATTGAGGTATAATACTGCCTCACGCTGCAAAGTTGAAATTCCATGGAAATGCAAGTGAGCAAAGAAAAATGAATGCTTGTGTGAGTTTGAGCCAGTCTACTAAAGAGCCCTGTAGCGATCTCTGATTTGAGAATACAGTGAAACTAGGTGTTTATAGAAAAACAAACAACAAAACTTACTATATTGTTTTAGAGGGTCAGTGGACAGACAAGAAGCAAATCAAGGAATATGACTGATTATTACTTTCCATGTCAGATAAAATACTATTCAGATTGCTCTATTAGAATAAGATTAGAGTATTAGAGTAAAAAGTCCTATCAGAAGATTGGTTTGTTTACTTCTGTGTTCATTCTGCCACAAACCCAACTAAGTCAGTGCCTTCTAGGCAGACAGAGAAGCTAATGTTTGTGTCTAAATAATAGGTATGCTTATGGTTGAAGGAGAGGGATGTTTATAAAATAAACCAAGTGTCACTTAGTGCTTATTCCAGCTACCCATCTTTCACATTGGGCTTCCAGGATATAGGGGAGAGGACCCTGGATTTGTATCTAGGTTAAAATTCTGATTCTGCTATTTCCTGGGTATCCTGGGTACTCATTTAACCTCTTTGAATTTCAGTTTCTTTACCTATTAATTGGAGATAATTATGATTATACATGGAGTACTGAGAGTCTTACAGGTTTTTCAAGATTATCACATGAGATAGTACACGCTAAGTGTTTTGTAAACTCTAAAGCATGGTGGATATGTTAGTTGTGGGGATGACTATTGTTCCTCTTCCCATTCCTCTTCAATTTCTGTACCTCCCATAACTTTACCACTTCTATGGGAGGTAGAAGTATAGTTAAAACTGAACTTGGGCATCATAGGACCTGAGTTTGAATCACAATTTCTCTGCCACTTACAATCTGCATGATTTCAGGCAAGACACTTAGTCTTGCTGGGCCAGAGTTTGCTGATTTATGAAATGAGTAAGTTGTCTAAAGTCCTTTCCAACTCTGGATCTGTGATCCTTTTGTAGGGTGCTATGAAAGGAGACTATCTTCCTATGGTGCTTAGGTTCCATAAATGTACCGATCCTATCCTTTATAGCATTGTGATCGTCTGAATGATAGAGAAATTGAGTAAAATCAAATGAGTCTGAGCAGGCCCATTTCATTCCGTGGCCTTATCTCTGAGCTAAATATTCCTTCTGCAGATCAAGTATCTTCTGCTTATTTCTCTAGGAATAGCATGGTGACTTAGAATTATGAAATTTTAGATATAGAAGGTAAAGCAATGCTTTAAGTGTTACCTAGTGTATAAAACACTGTGCTGTGTGATGAGGAGATATAATAATGTTTAGATAAAGGGTGATCCCTGACATCAAGGAGCTTACTATCTAAGGTACCTTAGGAGGCTATCTAGTTGAAACCTCTCATTTTATGGATGGGACAACTGAGGCTCAAGGTGAGAAGGGACTTCCTCAAGATCAGACCACAAGCTAGCACCAGAGCTCGAACCAGCTCGTTTTATGACGTTTCTTGATTCCCAGACCAGGGCTTTTTTCCCCATACAGCAGTTTGTTAAAAATATTATAAGAATAATTGACCATCCTATATAAGGTGTAGCTACTTATAGGAGTCCTGACCTAGTAATATAGAGCCTGAGCTAGTAATTTTCTCCAGATTTTAAGTGGCCTCAGCCCCAGTATTCCTTTAGCTCATTCCTTACTGGAAATCTTGCTCCTAAGCCAAAGCTTCCTAGCCAAATTAATGTATTCAGTTAAATATAGATTCAGACTAGCCTTTTATTTCCTCACAATTTTCCTCCTCTTTTGGAGTTGGGGGCCTGAATTGTCAGGTAAATCCTCTTCCAGAGGCTCTGGGATGGAATCCTAATTCTATTACTATCTGTGTGACTTTTGAACTCTAATCTCTTCACCTTTCTGGATTTTGGTTACCTCAATTGCAAAATAAGAGTATTGACCCAGATGATCTTTAAAGACTCTTCAAACTCTCTTCTAATTTCAGCTAAGCAGATAAAGAGCATGATGATATTATATTTAATCATTCACACAATGAACCAGTATTAAAAAAATGAAACCCTTTACCCTCTTCAGATGGTGTACCTAGGAAATTCTTAAATGGCATCTCCCTCTCCTCTTTATTTCTGTTGTATTTTGAAGTTTATAAAGAGTATTTCTCACAAAAATATCTATGCCAGCCCTATGGTCAGGGGAAGGGAGGATGTAGTAGTAGTAGCAGTAGCAGTGGTGGTAGTAGTAGTAGTAGTGGTAGTGATAGTAGTGGTAGTGGTAGTGATAGTAGTGGTAGTGGTAGTGGTAGCAGTAGTAGTAGTAGCAGTAGTAGTAGTAGTAGTAGTAGTAGTAGTAGTAGTAGTAGTAGTAGTAGCAGTAGCAGTAGTAGTAGTGGTACTACTAGTGGTACTAGTAATAGTGGTAGTAAGACCAATCAGCACCATGGCTAGGAAATACACTTTTCCTAGAGTATGTGACACTAAGAAATCATGGAAATTGATTGAGGCAAGTTCAGAGAAAAAGAAAAAGGCCATTTGGTTTATGAAAATTTTCTATAAGAACACCACTAAAATCTGGAATGAAAAGCCCAATTTCCAAAGTGACAAAGGATACAGGAGTGGCATGAAGGTGCTGCCTCTGATTGGGAATGGGAAAGCAGCAAATGGGGTTGTGGGCTGTGACATGAGATTTTATAAGGAAGGTGACTTTGATGTGCAAGTTTAGTTTACTTCAGTACTTCTATAAGCAAAGAGCTAACTCATCTACAAAGACAGCTAGTCATCAAAAGCATAGACTTCTCATTTAGCAGTGCGAGCAAATATCGCCTAAAGTTATTTTAGATAGTAATAATTTCCTCTCAAAGTTTAAAAGCAGGGACTTTTCTGAAGTCCTTTCTTTACATCATTTTCCCAAGCAAGAGAATGTTTTATTTTTTTTCTGTGAACAAACATCTCATTTTACTATGAAAAGAATCTTCTTTAAATTTCACAAGTAAATTACATTGTCTCATTAAATCATCACAGCACAACCTTGCAAAGTGGCTTACTTATTACTTACTATTTACCCCATTTTATAGATAAGACCACTGAGGCTCAGTGAGACCACCAATGCCACATAGTTAGCAAGGTAGGAGTTGGAATCTAGCCCTCTTTTAATTGCAAATATAGTACTCATTCTACTGTACTAGACTGTCAGAGCTACTGCCTTAAGAGCTAAAGAGCTAAGGGTCCTTAAATATTATCTGCTTCATTCCTCTCATTTTATGAGGCTGAGGGAGGAGAAGAGATTTTCCCAAAGTCACATAGGTAGTTAGTAGCAAAACCAGGCCTGGAACCTCACTTTATAGACAGGCAGTCTGGTGCTCTTTAAGAAGAGTCAACAACTTCTGGTCTAATTCAGCAAGAACTTGTAATAATAATTACCTAATCAACTCATAATTAGGTTTCTTCTCATATCTGGATTGGGAGTTAAATAATCCCAATTCATAGTGTTATGTAAGTCACAAGATTTCTTCTAGAATGCACCAGCCTCAATTCATTTAAACAAACATTGATTAATTATCTACTCTTTCAAGGCCCTAGCCTCAGTATTGGGAATGCAGGGATAGATATGGCCCAGATTCCCCTCTCAAAAAGGCTTGGCTCATACCAAGCATTTGATAAAGGTTTATCGCACTGTATTGTATTGCCTTGGCCATTCCCCTCATTTTACAAGCAAGGACACTTTCTGAGTTTGAATTCTTTCCCCCCCAATTCTTTTGTCACCCTCAAGGGCTTGCTCTCTCTCTGAGCTGTCTTGTCTATTCACAACATATACACATATGGCAGAGACAGCCTGATTTAGTTAAAAAAACAAACAAAAAACATTGGACCTGGCATTGGGAGCATTGAGTTTTAATCTCAGGTTGATGTTTACTAGCAGGGTGATTGCAGGCAAGTCATTTTATCTCTCTCCTCAGTTTACATGAGTAAAATGGGTGCAGTAATCCCTGTGCTGCCTACCTCACAGGGTTGTTTTGAGGAAAGCACTTTTAACCCTTAATGCCGTTAGAAATGAAAGTTATGATGATGCCCCTGGAAGCCTAGAGTATTTCTTGGGTTTGCTCAGTGTTGAATATCATGGTCAGGGCAGCTGGGAGGCATGGGTGTGGAGCCAGGGCAATCATTTTCCCAAGTTCAAATCTGGCCTCAGACACTTCCTAGCTGTGTGACCCTGGACAAGTCGCTTGACCCTGTTTGCTCCAGTTTCCTCCTCTGTAAAATGAGCTGGAGAAGGAAATGGCAAACGCCTCTAGTATCTTTGACAAGAAAACCCCAAATGGGGTCACCAGGAGTCAGACAGGACTGAAAATGACTGAACAACAACAAGGATATCACGGTGAAGTTTGTAAAATCTCAGAGAACGGTATAAAATGTTTTTAGATATCTTCTGTATTGTTGCCTTCATGCCCTTCCGGTGCTTCATTGGACTTGCAGTTTGCCATGGGTTCAAATCCTGGCCTTGCCACTTACGTATGACTTTGAGCCTTAATTCCCCTATTTTTCAAATAAAGAATTTTCACTAAATGCTCTCCAGGGGCTTTTGAAGGTCAGGATCCCATGATTATCATTTCAGTGATCTTTCTGTTCCCCCATATTGTAATGAACCCAGTTCTTCCTGACTCACATCTGCTATTCCCAGTTACCTTTACAAAAGTAAATAGTTTATTCCATCATGATGGGTGGGATGGAGGGCAGTTCTTGGTTTCCTTATTACATCAGGATCCTATTACTCATCCTTCTTGAAATCCTGATTTTTGCTTAGCCAATCATTTTTACCATCTCCACTGAGGTGTGTTAAGGATTTGGCAAAGTAAAAGGGTGCCTTTTTAAGCAAGGAAACCCCTTTGGCAAGGCCTGCAGGGACATGACAGGCAGTCTCAAAGAGTTGGACAGAGTTGGAGGGATACATCATATACTCAGCTGTGTTCTAAAAATGATGCGAAGCTGTACTCACATAGCAACAGATCTGAAAAGGAGCTCGAAAACTGGAGCTTGGAATGTCAAGGCTGAGAGGGTCCTTGGTAACTATGATGTTTAAAAAAGTTTGAGAGATATAGTTTATGGATAATTTAATCATTTTGTTAATAAGGCCAGCAGGTTATTCATAAAAAGATCAGCCCTCTTAGACCAAAGGCAATCATGGTGGCAGGACTCACAGTTTATATACCCTTCAAAATAGTAGGTGGCCCATCAAACAGCAATCAGATCTAATTGGTTAACTGATTGCACAACAGGCTTCCCCACCCTAGATTAAATTCCAGGCCAGGTAGGGTGGGGTCTGACCAAGAGAGTTAATGCAATCTCATTGTCAATAATGTCCTTAGGAAAACTGAACTTTTTGAAATGAGGAATTTAGGAAAAGGGGAGAGAGCCTCTGAATCTACCCAGGATATTGGTTATTAATAATCTTTTCTCACAAACCTTATACCATCAAATGACCAAATTAGAAGGAACTTTAGGATGCAGAATAAAAAATGAGGGAGTTAGGAGGCATTCTAAAAAAGATATGTCTAAATTAGAAGGAATGTTCAAGATTATTTAATTTAAATCCTTTCATTTTGCAAAGGAGGTACCTGAGGTCCAAATAGAAATTGATTTGTTGGAGGTCACACTGCAAGTCAGCAAGTGGAGGAAGGATGTAAAAAGGCAAACCTCCCTACTTCCAGCCCAGTTCTCCTTTCCCCAACATCCCCGGCTTCTTAACAATCCAGTGAAGATGCAAACATGACATTTAATTGTCAGGTTGCTTTGATGTATCTATTCCCTACATGGAGACTAACAGCACGTTTCTCTCATAGGTCACTATTCTGGTCAGCTTGGCTCTGGCGTTTCTTGCCTGCATTGTATTTCTGGTGGTTTACAAGGCTTTCACCTACGACCACAGCTGCCCAGATGGATTTGTTTATAAGGTAAGGGATACTAGCCAAAGGAGCTGCCTGAGCTAATTGGGGCATTTAATTGGGTGTCATGTTATAGGCTTGTCTCCATTGGCATCTGAATAAGGTAAATGGATTGGGCCCCAGTGGGTCTGGGTTCTGGGTGAAAAGTTACCTGTGGTCACGTTTATGTTTGTCTTTCTCCCTCAGCACAAACGGTGCATCCCAACCTCCCTGGACGCCTATTACTCAGCACAGGATTCTAGCTCCCGGGGCCGATTCTACACCGTCATAAGCCACTACAGCGTGGCCAAGCAGACCAGCTCCAGGGCCATCGCCCCCTGGCTCTCTGCAGCAGGACCTATAAGCCACGAATCAAAGGCTGTGAAGACAGATGGCCATTAAAGATGCCCATCAGTGGGGGAAATGAAAAGGGAAAGGGAGGGGGGCGGGGGGAGGGGACAGGGGCTCGGCTAAACCTGTGCCCCGGGTACCTGACAACACTGTCCTCCCAGGGTTCTACAGAGGGAGGAGCAAGCCTAAAGGAACACACAGGAGGAGTTTGAATCGATATTTACTTTGGTCCATTGTTATTCTCGTTGATTTGTAACTTACTGAGTCGAGCTCTTGTACAAAGGCATGTTTGGTGTTGATTGTTACAATGTAAAATATTTTTCAAAACATTGCTTACTATTTGTTAGGGAAAAAACAAAAAAAAAAACAACACAAAATGAAATAAAAAACAAGTCACTCTCCCAGAAACCTGGCCCAATCCCAGTGACACCAACAGAAAGGGCAGGATCTCTTAAGGTCCTGTTAGGTGAGAGTATGGCCATGGCCTGGGCAGGCTCAGGAGAATGGATGCAAAGCCAGTTTTCCAATGCGTGGGGGGTGGGAAAGGGTTAGGGAGGCAGGGGGGAATCTTTCATGCCGTGTGTGTGGTAGGGTGATCTGTAATCTTCCGTCTGGGCCTGAACTGGCCTGGCCTCACTGCTTCATAGAAACTACAGGTACCAAGGGGAGGTCATTAGAAGAAGCAAGGTAAAGTTGATAGTGGAAGTGTTTCAAGCTCAGTTAGTGACCAGGAGAAAGAAAACCTTACCCACTTATCAAGTTGTGGGAAGACTTTGTGACTTGTAGTATAAACCTATCTTTTCTCTGAATGAGATGAAGTTTTTCCCGAAAGATATTGCCCAGAGGGCCCTTGGTACAGATTCTTAAACCTGGCTTCTGCCTGCAGTACTCATTCCACAGCAAGGCCAGATTTTGCACGTATGTATACTGGGGACTGGATACCATTACTGACCTGTTATTTTTCTAGGCCTCCCATCTGCTAATATGTCCTGGGCAGACCACAGTGAAGCCCACGTACCATACATAGAACATTCATGTAGGAAAGATAGGAATAGAGTCAGGTTAGCAAGACTGAAGTGTGGGGAAGGGCTTCTCGATCGATAATCTCTAATGGGCTGGTTAGAAGGGTAATGCAGAAGAGGCCTAGGTCTGGTGAAGCTATCAATGCCATTATACTCAGCAACTATATAGAGAAAATAGTATAGTGAAACTGTAATGCCAAAAGCTATCAGCTGATTTTCTGTCCCCGCCATGATTCACCTGTAAATTCATCTGTCACTAGAAATGGGAAACAAACAAAAAAATGACCCCCAGCAAACTGCTAAATAATTTATAATTTTGTGGCGTATTTTTGTCAGTAGGTAGCAAAGACTGAAGTATTTTTTGGTGTAATTCTTGAACTTTTCTGAGAAGAAAAAAAAATAAAGATAGATGTGTCTGAGAGTCCTCACCTTTCTTGACTCCCTGTGTTTTTTGTGCATCCTAATGCAGAGTAGAAGGAGCTAGGGGTGAGTATGGCAACTAGAACAGAGGAATCCCAAGGTACTGAGCCTGCCATTTAGTGTGGACTGGATCAGGACCCTGTGGACCTGACTTGGAAACATGTTTCATATGCTAGTGATCTGGAAACGTTGGTGGGGTGGGGGTAAGGGGCGGGGAGGAGGAATGGGAACTGGGTCTGTGGAGGCCCGGTCTTTTAAAAATAACTAGCATTTAGATAGCACCTACTATGTGCCAAACTGCTCCAAGTGCCTTACAAATATTATCAACCACCCTGGGAGTATGGTGCTATTTATTATTCCCATTTTAGACGTGAGAAAAGCAAACAGAGGTTAAGTTGCTTGCCCAAGGTCACAGTTTCTTTTCCAACACAGAGTTTCAAGATGATCTTGATTCTAAAACAGGGGTGAGAGGTATTTACACTTCTACAATGATCAGTAATGAAAGGTCAAAATATTAAACGGTTTCCTATATAGGGCTGGTCCTCGGCAAAATTGAAAAATAGAATCTTTGCCTCTGCAGAATGGAAAGGGAACTCAGAGAGCATCTGGAGCAACTTTACTACCTAAGGCAAATCTCCACAACTCATATGTAAAATATGATAGATAGATAGATAGATAGATAGATAGATAGATAAGTAGAGACAGAGATGATAGATAATAGATAAATGATAGATAAGTAGATAGAGAGAGATAGATATAGATATAGATCATATCTAGATCTGTAGGATCTAGACCTGGAAGAGATATAAGAAATAACCTGAGGCAACCTCATTTGACAGATGAGGAAATTGAGGCTTGTGAGAGGCAAAATGATTTATCTCAAATTATGTAATCAGCAACTGGGACAGCTGGACTTCAAATCTTGACTTCCAACTGCAAATGCCAGGGCTACTTTTCAATGATTAAGTCTAGCCTTGAATACATATGCCATTTCTTAGCCTAGAATATTTCTTCTCTGTAAAATGGGGCTAACAATAAAAGTGAAGCCCTCTCTCTCAAAGGGATTTTTATTCATTTGACAAATGCTTACTGAGCACCAAGTTTGTGTTAGGTCTTGTGTCTGGACCTGGATTTGGGGAGAGTAATATAAATAAAATAAAAATATTTATAAAATAATCATAGACTATTATATATCAATGTGAAATTATTTTCAAGGCCTTGGCTAAATAAGAATTGGTAATCCAGAGAAATGATATTTTTCTTCCTCTTTTTTTTGTCCATGAACACATAGGCCTGAGGTTTGTTTTGTACTTTTGTTTCTTGGGGTGCCATTGCTCAAACATTTATCTCCTAGTAGATGACCTTTTGGCAATAAGCTTGATCAAACTCAGTGAGGCTGGTCCTTAAAAAGCAGGTATTCTTGATGACAAAAAAAAGAGGCAATATCAAGGGAATGATGATCCTTTGTTTAGATTTGCTTCACA
The DNA here is from genome assembly GCA_028646575.1 of Pseudocheirus occidentalis. Classification (NCBI taxonomy): domain Eukaryota; kingdom Metazoa; phylum Chordata; class Mammalia; order Diprotodontia; family Pseudocheiridae; genus Pseudocheirus; species Pseudocheirus occidentalis. Next base: position 47,193,808 of record CM053595.1, on the reverse strand, counting down.
ACCAAGGGTCTAGGAGGTGAGATCAAGGTAAGTGGCATTATGCTGCCAAGTCTGAATGCGGGACCCCTCTGTCCTGTGCACACTTAGGATCTAAGAGAAAACAGAGTTTCAGCCTTCAATAGCCATTAGTGCCCAGCTACCAGACCTTCCACAAGCAGGACAATAGGACCTTGTCTGAAACCAGAGTCTCTAATACCAGGCCCAAACAAGAACCAAGGCTTTATATGGATGGTATCTTCTGGATGTATATCATCCACCACCATCTTGGGATGAATTAGAGGAACTGGCACCAAGCAATTAGATCTCGTGGGTTCAACCCTTGTTTCCTAAGACCCTGAAGGGTAGGAGACCCAGTTAACTGGTATATACCCTATTATATAACTAGCTAACTAGCTTTCATTTCCTCCTTCTCTCTTAATTTTTGTGATTTGGAATCATCATTTGCTAAGTTGAAAACCTTCTCCTAATATCCTGTCTCTCTCATTCCCATTCAGTACAGTCCTTCCTTTCCCTTGTGCCTCCTAGAACTGTTCTCAGTGGATGTCCTTCCTTTCATCATGCACTTTTCCTTAATCTTCCATCCTGTTTTCATCTTCTTATGCTTGCATAAGCCTAGATTGCTCTGGAAGACACTGTATCCTTATTCACTCTCTAGTACCAGGTCTTCCTCCTATCATGGTTCTCCAGCACAATTGGCCCTTATGAGGAAAAACTATGTACTATGTTTCTCACTGTTACTTACAGACCCTCCCTTCATTCCCTTCATAAATACTACTACTCTGTTTGTATTTCTTTTTTTCCTTTTACCCTTTTTCCAATACATAATGCTCTAAAGTTTTCACAGCATGTTGCATCATTATCTCATTTCAGCCTTACAACAATGCTGTTATATAAGTATTAGAGGTACTTATTTTCTCATTTTGTTGCTCTTCAGCTGTTTTTCAGTTGTGTTCAACTCTTTGTGACCCCATTTGGGATTTTCTTGACAGAGATACTGGAGCGATGTGCTGTTCCTTCTCCAGCTCATTTTACAGATGAGGAAGCTGAGGCAAAATAGAGTTAAGTGACTCACCCAGGACCACATAGCTAGTAAGTGTCTGAGGTCAGATTTTAATTCAGGAAGATGAGTTTTCCTGACTCCAGATCTGGCCCTCTATCCACTGCTCCACTTAAAGATGAGGAAGTGAGGTCTCAAAGATAAAATGTTTTGCTATGATCATAAAGCTAGGGTATCTTATCCAGCACCCTGTCCACCATACCACACTGCCTCTTGATCACTGATGCAGTCATTTGCCATTCTCAGAGTCGTTCTTTAATTTTCAAGGAATTTAGTCATTGATGTTGCCAAAACCCAACCCTGATTTAACCTTCTCTGCCCTATTTGTATGTTACTGAATAACTCTGCAGGAAGTCCTATAACTAGATTCATTACAGATTTATGTCATCTAATTTCAACTGAGATCTCACTACTGTGTGGCAATCCTTTGACTCTTCCTGATTGTTATGTGATCAAACAACCATAGTTGATGTTCCAAATCTTCTCCTGTCTCCTAAACCTTCTTAACTCCTAAGCCTCTCTCAAAAGAGGACCTTATCTCTTTTTTTTTTACTGAGAAAATAAATTCCATCCGTCATGAATTTCCATCTTCTCTTCCATTATAGAGAAGACTGCTCAACTACATCATCATAATTCTTCATTTTCTCCTTCTTTGTTCCAGCCTCAGATGAAGATGTGGTCCTTGTTGCCAGTGGCAACACCTCTGTGGCCTTGATCCCATCTCCTCTGAGTTTACCCCTTTAATCATCAACCCTACCATCTTGAATTTCCATTTACAAGCTACCTCCCTTTGACCTACAACACACTCAGGTCTCCCGGACCCTCAAAAAGTGAACAAAATACTTTTCTTGACCCTGTCATTCCCTCATACTCTTAACCTATATCACCTGTCCCTTTTATAACCAAACTCCTTGACAAAGTTATTCCTCACTGCCACCCTTTCCTTACCTCCCACTCCTCAACCCTTGCAATCTGGTTTCTAACACTGTTACTCAATGAAAACTTTGCCTTCTCTAAGGTTAGCAGTGTGCCCTTAAATACTAAATCCAATAGCCTTTTCTACTTAAAATCTCTCAGCTTTTGGCACTGCTCTGAATGTTCTTTCTTATTTTGGCTTCTGGAATGATGAACTTTTCTTATTCTACTCCTATTTCTCTGACTGCTTCTCAGAACCCTTGCTAGATCATCACTTTCTCCAGATGTCTATCTACCACTGTTCTGGACTCTTTCCTCTTCTTTCTCTATAGATTCTCTGTTATCTAAGCACCCATGGAGTCTATATGCAGATGATTCCCAAATCTATAAGTCTAACTCTAAATAATCTTGAATCACAAGTCTGCCTGTGTCAATCACCTGTGGAAAAAAATCTACAGGCACTCCTTATGCCTGTAGGAAGCAGCGGTTCTCAACCTGTAGGTCATGTTCAATTTGTAACAATGAAAATACATCCCACATATCTGATATTTACGTAAGATTCATAACAGTAGCAAAATTACAGTTATAAAGTAGCAACGAAAAGAATTTTATGGTTGGGGGTCACCACAACATGAGGTACTGTATTAAAGGGTTGCGGCATTAGGAAGGTTGAGAACCACTGTGATGGTAAACTACAAACATCTCAACCTGGTATTTGAAGCCTGTAACAATCTAGCCTTCTTTTTCAGATATATTTTACCTTATTCCCCGTCATTCACTCTGCATTATACCCAGACTATGCTCCTTCAAACTCAACATTCTGTTTCCCAATTCTGTACCTTCATACAGGCTTCAGTCTCCCCTCTTTCCCCCAACATGGAGCATGTATTTCCTTCTTATTGTCATCTCTTGTCGTTCTTGGTTTCCTTAATGCCTCAGCTCAGGTGCCCCTTCATCCCTCCCCACTTATATCAAATTATCTTATATTTATTTAGCATCATAGAATCAGAGCTGGAAGGGGCCTCTGAGGAGATATACTCCAACCCCCTTATTTAACAGAAAAGGAAATTAGGGCCTGGGAAGTGAAATGATTTTGTTCCTCCTCCCATGGGTAAAAACTGTCAGCCAGGATTCTATATGCATATTGTAACCCCTGGTAGAATGTAAGCTCCTAGAGGGCAGGGATTGTTTTGTTTTTGTCTTGGTATTTTCAGAACCATGCTTAGTGCCTTGCACATAATACATGCTTTAAAAATGTCTGTTCCATTGAATTGAAATGAATTTACAAACTTCTTTCCTCATACTATTCTCTAAGGTAGATAGGACAAACTTTATGATTCCGATTTCATGGATGAGGACATGAGGCCAAAAGAGTGACCGCCCCCAAGTTACAGAGTGAGTTAATGGTGGATCTGTGGCTAGAATCTAGAATCTAGAATTCTGAATTTTGGTCCAGCACTCATTTTTTTTTAGCTAGGCCTTGACATTGAGTCTATTTCAGACTCTTCTAAGGACTGCTAACATGAGATCATTCAGTCTAGCTTCTCAATCATGCAGCATTCTGGGAACTCAGTCTCAAGGAACTTGTTTGAGTAACCCAGTAGCTATTATACAAAAATGACCCAGGATGCTGAGGAGGCCACCAGAAAACTTTTCCAGGGCTATATTCAGAGATCAAAGATGGTTTGCCCCTGAAGTTGTATGGAGAGAAGGAAAGGAAGAATGAGGAGGCAGAGAAATGAGGTTTAAAATTAAACATTAATAATATTTCAATAGCATTCTATGTCTTACAAATCACTTTCCTCACAATGACCCTGGGAATTAGGCTGCAAAAGTGTTTTTATATCCATTCTATGTAACTAAGGAAGCTGAGGTCCAGAATCAGTGCAAAGAGCACTAGATTTACAATCAGATCCATCTCTCATCTGAGCTTTGCTACACACTGCCCAGGGGGGTAGTAGGCAAACCTTCACTCTCCCAGCTTTGGTTTCCCTTCTCTGTTAAATGAAGAGGGCTGGAATAGAGGATTTCTAGTTTCTAGTCTCCCATCTGTGATTCCATGGCCAGCGTTCTTTTTACTATACAACATGGCCTCCAAAATATGGTAGCGGTGCAGCATGCCCTCAATCAAACCAAAATAATGAGAGGGTAGAATCCTTCTGCAGGGTAAGTGAAAGTCCATATGGCTAGTCTGGGCACAGTTGAGTCATCCCTTCCCCAAAGCAAAACTGAAATATGCAGGGAGAATAGGGCAGGCCTATGTGAAGAAAAAGAAAAAGAAAATTCTAGGGGATTTATTTTTTTTGTAAAGGCAGATGCTGGACTTATCACAGAGATTTTAAAAAATAGCTCTCTTTAACAGATGGGTACAGGCATGTTACCATGGCAACATCAATGTCACTTTCCATGCATTATCTTTCTTCCCACACTGTTGGGTGTCAGTGTTTTTGGCTTTGCTTTGCCTTGCATTCTTAGTAGCTAGAGAAATGTCTTGCACACAGGAGATACTTAATAAATGTTTGTGAAATTGAATTTATTATTATTAACATTATAATTATGAATCACAACTCTCATTTCCAAACCCTTTCAGGTACATAGCCCTTCCTTCAAAGCTTTTTATGGGAGTTAATTCAGGCACTATAATCTCCATTTTACAGATGAAGGAAACTGAGCTTCAGGGAAATTAAGAATAACTCACAATTCTATGGCACTTTAAGCTTGACAAAGTGCTCTCCTTCCAATAAACTTTGGGTAGTATAGATATTAATATCCCCATTTTTCAGATAATAAAGCTGAAGCTCATGTAAACTGCACCAACCTGCTTATTTGCACTTCAGTGAGTTTCAGACTTGGAACTTGAACTCAAGGCTTCACTTTTGATTCCATCCCTCTTCCCTGCCCTTCCCCTCATATTCTAGAAAAACGACTGACTTTTTAAGCATATATGTGTGTGTGTGTGTGTGTGTGAGTGTGAGTGTGTGTGTGTGTGTGTGTGTGTGTGTGTGTGTATGAGTGTTGAACCAAAATTCGGAATACCTAGTCCAACAGCCCAGTCATAAATCCACCATTAACTCACTTTTTAATGTTGGAGTAGTCACTCTTTTGGCCATATACCTAAGTTTTATCTTGAATTTACTTTCATAGACTGACTTCCCTGTTCTGTCCATATAATCAATATTTTCTTCTCTTCCATAAGAATACTTTTAGGAAGCATTAGATTTTCCTTATTTTAATTCATTGCAACACTAGGGGTATGGATTGTTGACTTACTAAGAGTCAACATGACTGGTACTGGGAGTTCATCTTGATTGAATCAATCAAAAGTAAACTAGGTGTGTGAATAAGTCTTTAATCAATATGAAAGGACCATAGGGGCTTTAGGTCATTGGCTGGAAGAAGATAATACCACACAAGAAATAACTTGCATTTGATTGAAAAGAATTAGTCATGCTTTGTGGGGCTATGGATAAAAAGGCAAGTGATTCTGGGAGTTAAGAGCATTTCAGTAAAGAAACCAGTCCAAGGGTAGTCAGACTCTATGGTGAAGGGCTCCTGACAGAGAATTGCCCTTGAGGAGGAGAAAAAGAGTGTTCTTTCTCTTCATCCCCTCTCTCTCATAGACCAAGTGACAGACAACCTTGTAGACTCCAAAGAGCTTCAGTGTCTATATATAACTGTCTATACTAGGCTACACCAGACCGAGGTACTGAATTCCACCTCCAGATATTCATCTTCCTACTTTCATGAAAGAATAAACACAAAAGAAGCAATGGTACCATATGTTCATGGACACTGCCCCTTCTCCACCCAGCCCCCCACAGGCATCTTTCTGCAGGAAGAGTGTGAGAGATCCTTTGTTTGAATCTTTGTTTGCACTCAGATCAAGGTATCTCTCTACTGGGTCATCAATTCCTCTGGCTTCTAAGAGCATTAGAAGACTTTTTAGCACCACATAGAAGATGGGTAAATACCATACCACATAAGCAGTATGGGTAAATGAATTTATTTGTGCTCAATGAAGGGTTCAGTGGAATGTGATCTGAGCCTTGACCAGAAATCTTTTTCTAGCCTTTTACATGCCTTTATAGTTGGGGATGGGGGAAAGGGTGAGGGTGGCAGAACAGAGAGAGAGAGACAGAGAGAGAGACAGAGAGAGACAGAGACAGAGAGAGCCAGAGAGAGAGAGACAGAGAGAGAGAGAGAGAGAGAGAGAGAGAGACAGAGAGAGGGAGAGAGGGAGGGAGGGAGGGAGAGACAGAGACAGAGACAAAGACAAAGACAGAAACAGTTTATTTCTCTTTTTGCTGATATCAACAGGGGTCTCTGGAATTCAGGAAGACCTAGGTCCAAATTATGATTCTGCTACTTATTTCTTGCATGACCTTCTTTAACCTCCATAGTCCTCAATTTCCTAATCTGTAAAATGAAGAGATTGTACCAGATGGATTGTAAGACTCTTTCCAGCTCATGATTCCCATGACGAACTTCACCACTGAAGTTACCCGTACCAGTCAGAGCTTTCTAGAGATCCTGGAGAGGTAAACAAAATGAAATACCCAGTTTTATTCAATAGTTAACACTAGAAAGTTTACTTACTCATAGTATGAAAAGGATGCCCAGTAAGGGCACAGCTCCTAGAGCCTACCCCCTCTTAAAAAAAAGTTGTCTTTATTAGTTGGTTTGTTTACTTTTAGTTTACAAGATTCAGTTCCACAACCCCTTGAGTTTCCAATTTTCTCCCCCTCCTTCTTCTCCCCCCACCCCCAGGAGGCTACTCCTTTCTTTATACAGGACCTAGTTTACCAAGAAAACTCCAAACAGAGTCATGAAGAGTTGGACATGACTGAAGCAACACCACAACAACCCTGGACAAGTTGCTTAAGCTCTGTTTTCTTTGGAGGTAGCTAGATGGCACAGGGCATAGAGGGCTGGACATGGAGTCAGGAAGATCTAAGTTCAAATCCTCCCTCAGATACTATCTGTGTGACCCTGAGTAAGTCACTTAACTTTTGTTTGCCTCAGTTTCCTCAACTATACAATGATATGGAGAAGAAAATGGCAGAGTACTTCAGTTATTTGCCAAGAAAACCCCAAATGGGGTCATGAAGAATTGGACACGACTGAAAAAATGATTGAAAACAACAAATAACTCCTCTTCCAAACTTCTTGATTATCATCAAAGGTGCTGTCATCCTTCTAACAACCCAGATTTATAACCTCAGTGTCATCCTGAATTTTTTCTCACTCACCACATCTTAGACAGTCTATTTCTCTCATATGTGTCCTCGCACAGCCATCTCCCTAGCTGAGGCCTCTTCTCCACTCCCTGGCCTCTCACAACAGCCTCCTCTATGGTCTCCTGACCTCAAATGTCTCTACATTCCTCTCCATCCTCCACACAGTTGCCGAAGCAATTTTCCTAACACCCGGCTCTAATCCCTTTCCTCTTCCCCCATTGGTTCCCTATATCCTTGAATACAAAACTCTTTATATATTCATTTCACCATTTAAAGCCAGGCCCCTTCTTTCTTTGCAGTCTTGTTACCCTTCAGTCTCCTCTTCTCACTCTGTATTCCAGTCACACCGACTCACTTGCTGTGCTACACATACAACAAACACTCTATCACCCATTTCTTCCCCTCTCCTTTTTTTATTTAATTATTTAATTTTAAAAATTTATGGAATAAAACAAGCATTTTCATAACAGTGCAATAAAAAAGATGATTACACATGAAACCACAAATCCATTATGTACAATTTGCTGTTCCTTTTAAATACACAACAAAGTTATCATGTAAATTTCCTTCTCCCCTTTTTTCTTTCCTACCCCCCAGATAGCTACCATTAGATGCAAATATATATATATAAAATGTATGTGTATATGCATATATATCTACATATATGTATGTATGTATGTAAAATTATTCTATTCATACTTGTATTTATCAGTTCTTGCTCTGGATACAGATAGTGTTTTCCCTGTGACTTTGCACTGTCTTATCTCCCGTGCCTGGCACATACTGCCCTCCTCATCTAGGCTTCTTAGAATGCCTGCCTTCCTTCAAGGCCCAGCTCAAGTGACTGCTCCCTTCCTAACTTGGCCCAGCTGCTAGGATGCCCCCATCCCAAAACTCTCCAGTGTTCGTCCTGCATAAATTCTGATTATCTCTGTGTTGTCTTCCTGTACATGGGGCCAGGACCCAGTTTGCTTTTGTATTTGTGTCTCTGGTGCTTAACAGCATCTGTGTCTCCCACATAGTACATCCTTAATAAATGCTTATTGATTGATTGACTCCTACGCTGACAAATTGGAGGAGTAGGAAATCTCTCTATGGAGAAAGTACTAATTTTATAATTTATCTAAATCTTCGAGAGTGTTCCAAGGCACATAGAAGTTAAATAAGTTGTCTATGGCCTCACATCTAATAATGATCAGAGGCAGGATTTGAACCCAGATCTTCCTGACTCCAAGTTCAGTGGTCTAGTTCATTATTCAACCCTGCCTCTCGTGCAAAAAAATAAATTTCAGCTCAATTCACATGGGAATGGTTATAACTTCTAAATTAGTGTGCTCTGAATTAATGAGGTTTTACTATAAAAGTCCATTAGTATTCTACATGCACAACTATCAAGACTTTTGAATCATTAGTGTGAAAAATGAATGATTTCCAGTGCATTATTTATAGGACAATGAATAAAATTTGATCAAGATCAGACAGTTAGGTTAAAGCTTGACAAATCTGGCAGAATTGAACCTTTCTTCTTGGTTATGATGGCAAGAAGCATTAAAAGAGTGTCTCGGGTCAACTCAGAACTTGAATTTTTTCTTTTTCCCACAAAGTTAATCTAGATTTGGTCAAATATTTAACTTGGAGTCAAAATAATAAGTTAAATCCAGGCTCTGCCATTTACTACCTGTGTGTGACCTTGGACTCAATGATCATGTAATTAGAGTTGGAAGGGAGCTTAGAGTCTGATTCAACTACCTCACTTTTATGGATGAAAAAGAGAAGAAAATAAGTGTGTCCAAAGGGCCTGCTAGGTGACAGGTACTGTGCTAACTGATTTTTAGAAACATTATTTTATTGGATCCTTACAATAATATTGAGAGGTAGTTGTGGGTTTTGTACCCATTTTATAGTTGAGGAAAGGAGGCAGACAGAGGTTAAGTAACTTGCCCAGAGTTAGTAAATGTCTGAGGCAAAATTTAAACTCAGATCTTCCTGACTTCATATCCTCTATACCACCAGCTGCCTCTAGAAAGCAGATCCAGAGAACTTAAATCAGTTGACTGAAGTCACTCAGGTAGGTGATCCGTGGCAGAGCAAGGATTCAAACCCAAATGTTCCAACTCCAAATCCGTTGTTCCTTCCACAGCACCACATGGCAATGCCTGTGTCTTATCTGTAAAATCAGGGTGTTAGATAGCCCTGAAATCCCATGAGCCTCCTTGTAATTGGAGTCTTTGCCCTAGATGTCCCCTAAGCCATGTCTTTTACAGAATCACAACAACTTTACGGCTAAAAGAGATATTAGAGGTTGTCTGCAACAACTCCCCCTCATTTTACAAACTAGGGGAAGACCCTAAGACAGCGGTTACAGCCTGAGGGTCACAACACCTTTGGGGGTCGAATGACCCTTTCACAGGGGTCACAGGGGTCTCCTAAGACCATTGGAAAACATGTATTTCCAATGGTCTTAGGAACTGAAACACTGCTCCTCTATCCGTCTCCAGGCAGGTTCACCCACATGCAGATATGCCCACATATGAGTATTAAAAGGCTGTGGCATTAGGAAGGTTGAGAATCACTGCCCTAAGAGGTTAAACTATTTTTCTCAGAGTTAATGAGTGGTAGAGACCATATTGCTAGTAGATGCCTCAGTGGATAGAGTTCCTGGAGTCAGGAAGACCTGAGCTCAAATCCTGCCTCAGATACTTACTAGCTGTGTGACCCTGAGCAAGTCACTTAACCCTGATTGCCTCAGTTTCCTCATCTATGAAATGAACTTTAGAAGGAAATGGCAAATCACTCCAGTATGTTTGTCAAGAAAACCCTAAATGGGGTCATGAAGAGTCAGACACGACTGAAGATGATTGAACAACAAAAGAGGCTGTCATCTTCTTTCAGCCAAGATTTCTGATTCCCTAGTCCACTATTCAGGTTAAGCAATGAAGGAAACCTGCCATGAAATGCCCTTTCACTTGGAAAATATATTGCTAATATATTTTCAAATTACCAACCACTAGATTTTTGGGTAGAAGAGGTAGTGCAGATGGGGAAAAGGGCCACAAACTTGAAGTCACACCCTCGTTCAAATAGTGGGGCTGCTGAAAGCCTCCTTCATGGGGTTATTGTCAAGAAAATGGTTTTTAAATCTCAGATGTCCTAACAATACACTCACCTGTGTGACCTTGACCAAGGCATATAACTTCTCTGGGCTTATGTTTTCTCCTTTGTAGAAGGAGGGGGCTGGACTAGAAGAGCTCCCAGGTCCCATTGGCTCCACTCTAGATTCTTTGGTGCTATGGCCACTGTTGGGATCAATGCCAGGACCAAGCTGTAAGACCATAATAATCGAGTTTCTGGAGCTTCTCTTTCTCTCCTTTCTTTCTCAGAGTAATTTTCTCCCACTCTTTCACTCTCTCTCTCTCCCTCTCTCTGTCTCTCTCTGTCTCTCTTCTCTCTCCTCTCTCTCTTTCTCTCTCTCCCTCTCCTTCTCCCTCTCCTCTTTCTCTTCCCTTTCTCTGTCTCTTTCTCTGTCTCTGTCTCTCTATCTATCTCTCTGTCTGTCTGTCTCTGTCTCTCTCTCCCTCTCTCTTTCCTTCCCTCTCCCTTTTCTCCCTCCCTCCTCCATATTCCACCCTCCTTCCTTCTCTTCCCCTTCTTTCCTCCCCACACCCTTTATCTCTCCAAACTTGAATCACATCTCCTTTGTTTCCCCTCTTTTTCTGCCTCTTTTCAATTGTACTTTTTTTGGTGTTTGTTTCCCCAGGAATACTTCTCATGTAGGCCTGGCTGTCTTCCCGCATGTTAATAAGGAGGCTCTCAGTGTTGGCTGCTACACTGTTCTTACATACTGGCTCTATTTCGGGGTCATGTCAGAAGCAGATCATTTATCAGCAGTGGCATATGTGCCTTCTGTACCTCCAATCCATCACTTTGCCTCCCAAGCTCCCTCAGGAGCAAGCCAGACTCTAGCTGAATACTCTCTCCAGTGTCTGCCTCTCTTGCTGGCCCCTACTGATTCTGTGTGCTCTAAGGAGCAACGGTGATGATGAAGCCTCCCTGTGCCCAGTGCGGAGCTAGATCATTAGGGAGGAACTCGATCCCAGCCCTCACTGAATTTCTCACCTTGGTGCTAAGCTTTGGCCTATATGCAAAATGATTAGAGAATGGTGCAGGATGGTAAGATAACCTCTTATTTCTTAGGCTGTTATAGTGAGAATAGACCATAGAGGTAATTACTCCATTTTCCCCTCCACACAGAAGAGGACTGAGAACCAGGGTGGGGATCCCCCGGAGTGTTACTGGCGTTGTGTCAGGCCTTAGCCCCGAGGCTTCTGACTCCAAAACCAGGGCTCTTTCTTCTGTACCACACTGCCTGCCTCCTCTCTGGCACTGATTGTTAGGGAAAGGACTCCCCCCTCCCCCTGCCCCTCAGACTTTTTCTAGGGCAGTGGTTCTCAACCTTCCTAATCCTGTGACCCTTTAATATAGTTCTTCATGTTGTAGTGATCCCCAACCATAAAATTATTTTCGTTGCTACTTCATAACCACAATTTTGCTACTGTTATGAATCATAATGCAAATATCTGATATGCATTCATTGTTACAAATTGAACATAACCCACAGGTTGAGAACCACTGCCCTAGGGCCTTATGGTAGCCTGGCAGTGCTGCCTTTGTGTTCTATGAGAAGATGCCAGTGGAGCCTGAGATCTAGTGGGTCAGGCCAAACTAAAAAGGTCTGAGGATGTGCCCAGAGCTGTACTATGTATATGCCAACCAAGGTTCTGTCCCAGTGATGGTCTGGATACGTTCATCAGAATGTGAATCACCAGAGAGAAACAAATTTTTATTATGGCCATGTCAACTTACAAACCTTTTAAAGCATAGAAGGGGGACGGCTAGGTGACCCAGTGAATAGAGCACTGGCCCTGGAGTCAGGACGACCTGAGTTCAAATCCAGCCTCAGACACTTGACACAAAAACTAGCCGTGTGACTTTGGGCAAGTCACTTAACCCCAATTGCCCTCTAAAAAGAAAAATAATAATAATAATAATGATGATGATGATGATAAAATAATAATAATAATAATAATAAAGCATAGCAGGGTTTCTGTCTGCATTGGTTGAAATAGTTCCCACACTGATGAAATCAGTGTGTATTTTGTATCACAGCATTTATAGAGTGCTTTCAGGGTTGCAAAATGCTTTATACATGTTATTTCATATCTTCACAACAACTCTGGGAAGTAGGTGCTACAATTATCCCCATTTTACAGATAAGGAAACTGAAGTATGGAAAAGTTAAGTGACTTGCCCAGGGTCACACAGTTAGTGAGCTTCTAAGGAAAGATTCAAACTCAGGTCTTTCTGGTTCTAACTCGTACACTTTATCCATTATACTAACCAAATAAAATATTCACAGCATTTTTAGGAAAGGGAATTTTAAAAGTTCTTATTCAAGGTAAATTTTCCAAATAATTAACGAACTCATTCAGTTAGTTAATATTTTTAGTTGAATGTTGCTGCTTGAGACAGTTGGGTTGTACAGTGGTTAGAGCGCTGAACCTAGAGACAGGAAGACCAGAGTTCAAATTTAACTTCAGGAACTGGTTGGTTGTTTGACCCTGGGTAAGTCACCTAATCTCTGTCTTATTTTCCTCTCCTGGGGATAATAATAGCACCTTTCTCACAGAGGTGTTATGAGGGTATACTAACATACTGTTTATAAAATGCTAGCCATAATTAGCATTTAAGTTGTCATGTTTTATATTATCTCTCTATCGATCTGTAAATTCTAAGAGGATATATTTAAACTTTTTATCTCCCCCAAGGCCTAGCACGCTTTTATGCTCACAGCATTCAATTGATAGGGACAGCTAGGTGGTATAGTGGATGGAGTGGACAGAGTGCCAGGTCAGGAGTCGGGATGTCTCATCTTCCTGAGTTCAAATCTGGCCTCAGATACTGATTGTGTGACCCTGGGCAAGTCACTTAACTCTCTTTGTCTCGGTTTTCTCATCTATAAAATGAGCTGGAGAATGAAATGGCAAACCACTCCAGTGTCTTTGCCAAGAAAACTCCAAATGAGGTCACAAAGAATTGGACATTGGCTGAAAAACAACTAAACAACAAACTTAATTAATTGTTGTTGAACTGTGCTCTATTATACTTTGGGTATATCGAGGTGTGTAGGGCCCATGTACCCTTAATGACCTCTGATGCTCAACTTATCAAGTTAATCAATTTGCTTTCTATGGTTTTTCTTTCCGTTTCTCCACCCTTGCCTTCCTCTCCAAAGATTAATCTGTTTTATTTGCTGCAATTAATTTGGAATATGACAAAAATCATCAAGTTATTTAAAGTGACACATATCTCAATTAAGAGTAACCAGGTTCTGAGTAAGGGCCTTTGGTGGTAGTGTTGGGACAAGTGTAAATAGTGTCAAATGCATTGGATTTGGGCTCAGAGAACCTAGATTCAAATCACAATGTTGTCTCTTGTTACCTGTGCATCCTTAGCAAAAGCATCTTATTTCTCTGAAACTCCATTCCCTCATCTGTGAAATGGGGGGAAATCAAGCAGATGACAATCTCAAAGATTTGCGCCTCTTGTCACAGATAAACCCTTCAGGACAAGGGTGGGGAACCTGTGGCCTCAACATCACACATAGGTCCTTGAGTACAATCTTTTGACTGACTCCAAGTTTTACAGAATAAATCCTTTTATTAAGGGTATTTGTTCTGTGAGTCTGGATTGAGTCAAAGGGCTGCACTTGAGGACCTAGAGGGTCATGTGTGTCCTCAAGACCACAGATTCCCCACCCCTACTTTAAGACACAGAATTCTGACTTCTACTTTGGCTTCTCAGAGCCCTTTTGCTTACTTTCTCCTCTTCTTGCCACGTGTTCTCATGGCACCTTTCTGTTTATAATGCAATTTATGCTTTCTAACACTTTCAAAGGCATTATCTCAAGCAATCTTTACCAAATCGCTGTGAGATAGATAGACCAGGCAAAAATCTGCTGCAGCCAAGCCCAGGGAAGTGGTCCTAGTTTTTAAAATGAAAATTTCATTGATGTCATTTATTTTTCATGTTATAGTCATTCCCTGACATACCATCCCCATTCAGCCCTCCTTAGTAACAAAGAAAAAAAAGAACAAAATTGGTGGTCAGAGCAATCCTGTCTGACAGAGGGTATAGTACCCATACCCATTATCTCTCACTTCTTTATTGGGAGGATGAAGGGTTTCTTATTACCTGTTCCTGAGACCAACATTTATATGATTCACAAGTCTGGAACTCAAATACCAGCTTCTAATAACAGACTAATAGAACAGAAATATAGGAATAGAAATAGAATAATAGCGCAAGGTACTTTTCAAATATGATCTGATTTAATGTTTACAACAGCGTTGGGAGCTGGGAAGTATCATTATCCCCATTTTACAGATGGAAGTTGAAGTAGACATAAGTTAAATGACTTGCTCAGGGTCACACAGCTAACAAGTGTCTGTGGTAGGATTTGAACTGGTTTTTCTGATTCTAGGTCTAGCATTGTACTGTGATGCCTAGATTCATCATTGACTTCTAGTCCATGGTACAGTTAATATCCTTAGATTCCTGCTTTTTTCCAAGGCTGTTAATGAGTACAGTGAGAGAGGCACCGTGTTTAGTGGAAAGATCACCTTCAGTCAAGAGACCAGAATTTACATTTTGACACCAACAGTTATTAGTCATTTGATCTTGGACAAGCTGCAATTTCTCTGGACCTCAATTTCCTCATATGTAAAATGGGTGTAATAATACCTGTAGTGGATGTAATCCTCTAAGCAATATAGAAACACGAGTTTTTATTCTGATTTCTAAATGGAGAGATAGTAACAGTAATATGCTATCTCCATCCAAAGTTTGTTGTGAGAAAAGTAGCTTGTAAGTCTCAAGTGCTAAAAGAATATGAACTTCCACCCCCAACAAAACTACTAGCCATGGGCTATGCAATGGTGCCAGTGTTTTGATTAATGCCCAGGGTGGAAATGATGCAAACCCACTGATAATAAGGCTTGGGACGATCTGAAGAATTCTTTTAAAAAGCTACGGTTAAGTCTTGGAATTTGTCATTGGCTATTGTACCAGTGGAGCTTTGTGACAAGGTGACAACTTTACATCTGCCAAAGGTGTGGCCCAGGGGATCCTGAGAGTTAGTTAGGTGGTATTTGGAGCTCCCATATGATAGATGAGGGGAGTGGAGGCAGAAGGGCACCTGTGGGTGTGGATAGAGCTAGAGCTGGTGAGTAGGTGTGAATGTGTAGGGCACACATGCCACTTTCTGTTCAAGCAGATGGGAGAAGATCCCTTCTCATCTTTTCCTATTGCGATTTCAAGCCATTGAATTTTGTCTGAATTGTTTAGATAACACTCAGATCTCTGACCTCTCCTCAGAGAAAATGGGATGTCAGAGCTAGAAGGGCCATTCAAATATAAAGGGAACATAATGTAGGACTCGTTATGTCCTTGGAGTCAGGAAGACCTGAATTCAAATCTTCCCTTTGGTGCTTATGACCTTTGTGACCATGAGTAAGTCACAGTTTCTATCAACTTTAGTTACTCTATCTATAAAACAGTGACAATAATGCCTGCAGTTGTTTTGAAATTCAAATGACATAAATATGTAAAATGCTGTATTATTATTATTAAAATGTAAAAGCTGGAAGGGACTTCAGGAATCATCTTCATTTTACAAAGAAAGAAACTAAGCCAAGACAAAAGAAGGGAATGACCAATGTTTTTTAATAATATAAATTGTCATTGCTATGAATGTATATTTTCAGTAAAAACTAAAAAAAATAGTGATATGTTGTTAGAGGGGACGTGAACTAAATGCCAGTGGAATGAAGAATTTTCAAGCTGAATTGCCTCCAATAAGACAAGGGCCATTGTCTTGATGATTTGAAGCCTCAGGACTTGAGTTCACACTGTCTTCAACCACCCATGGCCACCCCCTCCCTGTGACCCATGGGCTTTTCTCCATCTTTTTCTCTAATTCTGAGCTAAATTCGCAAGCTTCCTAATGCTTTTCTTTACCCTTCTTGATCATTGTTCCATCTGGTGCCCTTTTGGGTCTTTTGCTGGTGTGTTTGTGGGAGAGCGAGGATACTCCAAGGCCCTATATATCACAGCTTTACTCAGAAGTCTCATTAGGATACGGAAATTTCTGAAATCTATGTTGGTTGTTCTGTCCAGTGTGACTGTCTCTGAATCCTCATTGTTCTTATCAACAAGTTGGTGTACTGATTAAGTCCTGATCAAGTCTTTTTCCCTCTCTGAGACTGAGCTTACCTATCTATGAAATAGGAATTATCATACCTGCATCTACATACTTTATGGCAGTTTTTGTGAGTTCAGAGTGCTACAGATAGGACAATATTATCAGAGTAGAAGCTGAGTTTGTGATTCAATTTTCTTTGCAGAGGCAGAACAGCCTACAAACTGATTATCTGAAACACAGAGGAAGGACTGGATACAGAGCCTGGAAAAAAGGAGAGAAAAGAACATTTGGGACCAAGAATGAAAGAGGCTTTAAGCACTTGGGCTCAGGACCACAAAAGCCTAACAACAGTGACACTCTTGTAGATGAATCACAACTAACCAGTCGGAAGGGATCTCAGAGACTGCCTAGGCCTGACAACTGCAATGCATCTCAGCCTACTTCTGGGAGCCCTAATTTCCTTCAGCACTCTGCTCAAGTACCCCCTTCTACACAAAACCTTTACTAATTACCCTAGTCATACACCCCCCCATATACATACATACACATACACACACACATATACACCTTTATGTATACGTATGTATACATACACACTTCCACACATCTATATCTATATCTGTTTGTATGTATGCATGTGTATATATTATATATACAATTTATTTATACACATATACATGCACATACATACATACACATATATACATGCCTATATATATGTATGTATACACACACTCCCACACATACGTATATCTACATCTGTTTGGATGTATGTATATATGTGTATATATTATATATATACAATTTATTTATACACACATATATACATGCCTATGTGTATATGTATGTATACGCACACACTCCCACAATACATATATCCATATCTGTTTGTATGTATATATGTGTATATATATTATATATGTATATATATTATATATACACACTCAATTTATTTATACACACACACATATATGTGTGTGGAGCGAGAGTCACACATATGTTTATGTTATTTTCTCCATTAGATTGTATACTCCCGGAAGGCAGGGATCATTTCACTTTGGTCTCTGTATGCCCAGGGCTTAGCACAGTGTCTGGTACAGGGTATTTAATGAATTGGTTGGTTGTCCTTTGTTCCTGAAGACCAAAATGACATCACCATGCTAGAGTCAAGTTCCAGTGTGTCTGACTGTGACTGGTCAGACCGGTATAAGCTCAGGATTTTTACATGTGTGTTGGCCACAAATAGTCCATGGGAACATTTGGGTGGATTCTCTAAATTTGCAGATCTTGTTTTTCTTTTGAGCTCCTTCAATTCTGCTTTGCTCATAGAGCACAGCATCTTTTCTGATGTGGGCACACCAGGCTGAATGGTCCTGTGCCAGTGTCTCCTACGTCACACAAAAGTTTATTGATTGAATAACTTAGCTTAACTCATTCCTGAATGAAGTAGGGGCAGCTAGTTGGCGCCAAAGTACACAGGACGACAGGCCTGGAGTCAGGAAGACTTGAGTTCAAATCCAGCCTCAGAGACTTACTGTTTGACCTGGGCAAGTCACTCAACCTTGTTGGCCTCAGTTTCCTAATCTGTAAAATAAATTGGAGAAGGAAATGGCAAACCACTCCAGTATCTTTGCCAAGAAAACCCTGAATGACATCACAAAAAAATTGGACATGACTGAGCAACAACAAACCTGAATAAGAATCCCTTATTTGGCATGCCCAAAAAATCAGCATCTAGCTTTTGATTGGAGATCTTCAATGAAGGGGAGTCCATTAGCCCCAAGGAAGCTTGTTCCATTTTGGGAGAGTCCAGATAATGCTGCTGCTGCTATAGCTACCTGACTTGGTGTGATAGGAAGAGCTCTGGTCTCCAAGCTAGAAATCCATGTTCTAGTCCTGATTCTACTAGGTACAAGCTATGTGGTTTTAGTGAAGTCATTTCATTTCCCTGATGCTCAGCCTTCAGGGCAATCAAATGGGATAATTATCCCTTCCCTGCCTCCCTCCAAGGACTTCTGTGAAGTTCAAGTGATGTATATATAAAGGCTTGTAATGTGTAAAAGATTAGCATTATTATTAATGACAGGATCAGAACTTAAACTCCTGATTCCCAGTCCAGTAATATTTCCACCGTATTGGGGTTACCTCCTTGCTGGCCTCATAAGGAAGAACTGTAACCAGCATGGGGTAAAAAGGGCTTTGTCCCAGGACTCTGACTTGGAGGATGTGGGCACACCTTCACACATTGTCTCTGAGGTCTTTTAGAGGTACAGGGTACAAGTGTCCCTGTTAAGAGTCCCTAGGGGCTGGACTGCTTTCTGATACAAGTATGTTGGTGGTGGTGGTAGGGAACTATCCTCTTCACTATCAATGACTCCATCCCCAAACTGCACATATTTTCATGGGGGAGAGAAGTGTTCCTAAGTTCACATTATGCCTTTTTTTTCAGAATCCAAAAGAATTTGTGAAAGTTGAAGGTACTTTGTAAAACTTTTGGGTAACCAGATGTTAAAATGAAAGGATATGAAAATGGTAGTCAAACTAATGATTACAAACAAAAAGTCCCTATACACCAAACCATAATAGCCCTTTTTGTGGTGGCAAAGAACTAGAAACCATTGATTGGGGAATAGCTCAGTGCATTGTGGTACAGCAACGTAATGGAATTTTATTGCATTGTATGGAATGATGAATAGAGACACATAAGAAAAACTGATGCAAAATTAAGTAAATAAAATAGGAAAACCATGACTACAACAGGGAAATGGAAAGAGCAACTGAAATCAAAACCGAATGCTGTAAATGACAGTGTCTTGGCTTTAAAGGAGAGTTACAAGAATACTTTTCCTTTCTTTCTTTGCTGGGATTGGGAGCAGGGGATAAACATTTAGGTGTAGAATATTAACCGTAATTTCAGATCTGACTCTTGGTTGGTTAGTTCGTTCCCTCTCTTTTATTATTTGTGTTAAGGGATGGGTCTCTGACCTTTATTGATCATTAAAGACTTCCCTGGCTTCCTTTACACCCCAACTAAAACCCCATCTTTTACAGGAAGCTTTTCCTAAGCCGTCCTAATTCTAGTGCCTTTCTTTTGCTTTTTTATTCCATATTTATCCTTTATAAAACTTGTTTGATTGCAGGTTGTCTCTTCCATTAAGTTGTGAGGGCAGGGACTGTCTTTAGCCTCTTTTTGATCAATTGGTTGACCTGGGAGGGAGAAATGTACTAGCAAATATATATGATATGAAAAGAAGAGATGTCAATAATAATTTAAAAATAGATTAAAATGATACCCATGGCTCTTTTCAGGCACAAATGTTTTGTGATACTGCTGTATATTTTAATATTTCAAGGATCCAAAATATCTTCAGTGTAGGCTCTTTTGCTGAAGCAGATCTTAGCAGACGATCTTGTGCATTTCTGTAAGTGGAAAATCCTTCTGGCCAGTCATTCCTCTGGCAATGAACATCTCTGTATTGTTGACATACAGGGCATCACTTGCTCTGCATTATTTCCACATTGGACAGACCTGCTATAGACTTATGCTCTTCTGACATGGACTATGAATACTCAGGTCACTTCCACGACATACTAAATCATCAAAGATGAACTCTAAAGGTGCCAAAGAAACAGGGAAATATCTCTCACATAAAGGCGATGTTGATGATGATGGTGTTGGTGGCGATGGTATCCAGCATTTTTAGAGCACTTTAAGATTTGCAACATGCCTTACAAATGGGGTGTATAGAGTATTTCAGGTCTAGCTCTCATCTGTGAGGGCTTATTGACCCCTTTTCAGGGCTGCTATCTATCTTTGGTATCCACCTAGCAGCCAACTCTTACCTGCAGCTAGGTAAGAAGTTGTAGCTTCAAGAAGCTGTAGCCTGTACAGTGGCCAGATCCTGGTAAACTGTCTGAGCAGACAGGCTAAACCAGATTGAGGGTAACCTATGGGCCTCCAACCCTGTTGGTGACTTAGGTGAGTGTGTGCTTCAAGTATGTGAAGACTTCTTCTGCAACATTGGACAGATGAGAACAATTTGTTCCAAGGGCTGCAAAGGTGAGGAAGCAGGAATCGTGGAATGCTTAGAGCTTGGTCAGACATAGAAGATGCCAAGGTGTTCCACTGTATGCCAGGTCATTGCCAGCTACCCCAACTTTTGTCCTGCCATTGGACTTCAATGACTCTGGAGGAGAGAGTGAGGCTGACGACTTTGTGCAGCTCTGCCTCACTTAAATCCGATTCACAGGCAAGTTAAGACATGGCTGCGTCATGTTGTTGGTCCTCTTCAAAAATGAAGCCCAAACAGCACCAGCACTTTAAGGCTTGCAGCAGTGTGCCATACAAATAGGCATTAGCTCATTCTATTCTCACAACCACACTGGGGGCTAGATGCTATTATTCTCCTCATTGTACAGATGAGGAACTGGAGGCAGACAGAGCTCCAGTGTCTTACATATGGCTATACAGCTAGTAAATGATTGTTGTCCTTCATTCTCAAAGAGGACTCTGACATTACTTATCATCTTGCCACCACTTGCAAGTGAATTGGATTTAAGTGAGGGAGAGCTGTGCAAAGTCATCAGCCTCACTTTGTCCTCCACAGTCATTTGGGTCCAGGTGAGATGCGGATCAGGACAACTGGAGATGGCCTGGGATGAATCAATGTTTATGCTGTCCTTATTCCAGGTCCAGCTCTCTATCCACTGTATCACCTAATGGTCATCTTTTAAGGGGATAGAGAGACAGATAGAGAGACAGACAGACAGACAGGTAGATAGATAGATAGATGATAGATAGATAGACAGACATATAGATAGATGATAGAGAGGCAGATGGGTAGATAGATAGATGATGGATAGATAGATGATAGATAGATGATAGATGGATAGATAGATGATAGAGAGGTAGATGGATAGAGAAGTAGATAGATAGATGATAGATGATAGATGATAGATAGATAGATAGATAGATAGATAGATAGATAGATAGATAGATAGATAGATGGATGATGGATGGATAGATAGATGATGGATAGATAGATGATAGAGAGAGGTAGATGGATAGAGAAGTAGATAAATGAGAGATAGACAGACAGACAGATAGATAGATAGATAGAAACAAATAGATAAATCAATGAATAGATAGGTAAATAAATAGGTAGACATAGATATAGACAGATCTCTATCTATATAAAATAAAATATGTATAATAAAAGCTGAGGTAATGTATTTTCATGTTTGCAAAGTGTGTTATATAGATGATCTTATTTGATCTCACCAATAACCTTACAGGGGAGGAAGGAATGAAAGATAATGAAAGATATTCTTTTTTTTTTTTTTTTTGCAGGGAAGAGGGCAGGGCAATCAGGGTTAAGCGACTTGCTTATTGCCAGGCAGCTGGTCAATTTCCCAGCTGAGATCTGATCCAGGGTCTCTCCTGACTACATCTAGTGCTCTTTCCACTATACCATTATATGGCTTTTTATTTAGGAATACTGACACAAATTAATTGTGTTTTGTAAAATTCAGCTACATAATTAAAATTTAATTGACTTAGTTGAATTTTGTTGTTATTTCGGAGTCTTGCCAGAAGTCTTGACTGAAATATCTTGCCAATGTGACTGAGGGAGAGTTAATTAGTCTCTCTGAGCCTCAGTTTCCTCCTCTATAGAAAGGAGATATTAGAGGCCCCTTAAAAGAGCCAGCCTCAAAGCAAAGAAGCCCTGCGTTCAAGTCTTGCCTTTGCCACATAATGACTCTGTGACGCTGGGTAATTCACACAACCTCTTAGTGCTCCAGGGAGCTAAGGTCCTAATCTGCATTGGTAGAGGGAATTCCTTACAAGAAACTCCAGACACCCATGAAATCATAGATTATATCCTCCTTCCTCCCCTCCTCCAAAGGAGGTAAAATGAGTTACATTAATTACCTTACAAGGCTATTGTAAGGCAAGCATGTTGGAAGCCATAGAATGCTATGGAAATAGGAGCTATTTATTATTATTATTATTATCCACGATTCCATAATTTCATGCCTGAATTGGCAGCACAGCCTCTAAAATCAGTTTTTTTTTCCCTTCTTGATCTCCATTTCCTTTCTCCTCCCTCCTTCACCCCCTGCAATTTGCTCCTGCTTCTGGGTGCAAGGAGCATCAGCTTCATTCTCAAGTACCTTTCCCTAAACTCCCCAAATCACACTTGGACTCAAGCTTCGTGATGCTGGATTCCTGACTTAAACAAGCACATTTGATGTGTTAGGTTTGGGCTGGCAACATATTCCCTTCTATGCGTTTTCTAACCACACTATTTCCTTTAAAAAAAGAAACAGCTGCAGAATTCAGAAAGGTTAACTCTTGGAAGAGAAAACAAAGCAATTGCTGGCAAATTGATATTGTTTCTTCAAATTAAATTGCCAAAAAGAGTACAGGAAAAACAGTCTCATTGAATTTTACAACATAGAGTTTTGGGCAAAAAGCAATTTTGAGATGGAGAACGTTAGCCTTAGAAGAGAACTTAGGCACAGAACATAGAGTGACCAGATTTTAGAGGTGATTAATTTCTAGAATAAGAGCATCAGAGCAGGAAAGGAACTCATGGGCCATCTAGGCCAACAAATACCTAACAGAAAATCCCCTCTACAACCTTCCCAGTAAGAGCTAATCTAATATTAGCTTATGAACTACATGTGAGGGGGAACCCAGTGTCTCAAGTCAGCCCATACCACTTTGAGAGAGTGCTGATTATTAGCAACTTTTTTCCTATTTGGAGAAGAATTATTTGCAACATCCATTGCTCTGACTTCTGCTCTCCAACACACTCATTTTCCACTGAGGCCCATATTGCTCCTTAAGCATCATGGGAGCATTTAGCCTGTGAGTGATCTGGCAGCTACATTCCTTTTGGAGATCAGATTTCCTTTTAAGATGCAAGCTCAGAAAAGTAGTTATAGACTCTTCCCCTAGGACTTCAATAATTGATTGTGTTTACTGCATAGGGATTCATTGGATCTCAAAGGCTGAATGGACCTTACAATTCAAAGATCTTTTCCACTTTACAGATGAACACATTGAAATCCATAATGGTCAGTGACTAAAAGATTCCACCCCAGACTTCTGCTTGTTTGGAAGCACAGGCTTCCAAGTCCACCTACTGGTCTATAAACCCTATCAATTGTATTTCTGAGTTCATAGCAATTGTAAAGCCAAGCACAGGCAGCTTTCCAGAGGACTGCTGCTGTGAACAGCTTTCAAGATTCTAATTACACAGTATAGTGAACTATCTATTCAGTAACAAATTAAGGCAAAACATTCACAGAAAATCAAACTTCAGCATTCACCATGTTATAGCATAACAACTTATCACTAAAATGGCCATGTAGTTTTCACCAAAGTGGTCACATAGTTTTAAACAAAGTACATTCATTTAGTGACTCAATCATTCTTAAGGAGGCAAGCCTCCTTAATTGACACAAAATACAGAGATCAAAAGTTTTCTACCCCTAGGTCACATTGTCTTAATCTCTTTAGTCGAAAAGTCTTCTTTTTTCTTAATTGGAAATTAATTTCCAATCATCCTTAATTAGTAAGTCCTTAACTCAGTCATCTAAATGTAAAGGTCAAAGTTCTCTACCCCTAGTAAGTCACGATCTTCTCAGTTTGTATTAAATACCCAAGGAGAGGCCTTTTCATCTTGACTCGAGGCTGGCTCTCAGATTCCATGGTTCCTATTCCATGATCCCAGCTCCTGCCAGCTTCTTGTTGTCCATCTCCTTGTCCAGTTCCTGTTCTATACTGAAGCTCACAGTGTCTAGTCTACCTCAAGTCTTTCACAGTTTTTGTTCCTAGGAAGACAAAGCTTAACAAAGTCACAACACCATTCGTGCATATTGCCAGCATCCTCATCAATTCACTTTCTTCCAGTGAAATCAACATAGACCCAACATCAAGATCTGAGGAATCAACACAAATCATCATTCCCAAGAATTCTGAAATTGTCAGTGAGACCCTCCTCCAGGATTTCTGTAAACATGCAACAAGAAAACCCTCTTTCAGAGCTTCTGAAGCAGCAACAAGGTCCAAGGACTTCTGCAAGAACAGCACCATCCTCTATTAGCAGATGAATCTGACAAAGTAACAACAAAACAGACAGACAAAGTACCGACACCACAGCCACGTCTCCTCCCAGTTCTCCTTTCTTCTCAATTCTCAGTTCAGTCCTCAGTTCTCAGTTCTCATTTCTCTTCTCAGTTCTTCTCAGTTCTCAGTTCAGTTCTCAGTTTTCTTCTCTCTTTCCAGCAGTAGCAGCCCAGCCTCTAGATGCTCACCCCCAGAAGTTCTGGCCTCTCTCAGCTGGAGCCTTTCCTTATATACAGTATTAGCCCCTCTCTGTTCTGCCCCTTCCTGTTATGTCAACAAATCCATCCCACTGTGGGATTCACAAATTCTGGGTCTGAATACTTGACTTGAAACTAAGTACTAAGTACCTGTTTGATTGCAAACACAAGGGACAGGGAAGATGTTCAAATTTTCATTACCATTACAACAATCACCTTTGCAGTGTATAAAGTCTTTTTCTTATACAAAACCTTTATGAAATAGCACCAGCATTTTGGGGAGTCCAGACTTGTGATTTCATCAGTTTAAGGAACTCTGTCACATGAAAACTTTTTCTGTCACTGCACATGAACAACTTGACTTTATTTATAGTCTTAGACAGTTTTCCAGGGCACTAAAAAGTTGAACAGCTTGCTAAGGGTCACATAGATGGTATAAGGTCATAGGTAGAACTTGAGTCCAGGTCTTTCTAATGCCAAGGCTAGCCCTTTCTGTGCTATGCCATGTTATTTCCTAGAAAATATATTATTATATTCATTTTATAGGTGAACAGTTCATTCCCAGAAAGGTTAAATGACTTGTCTGAAGTCATATAGATAGTTGATGGGTAGATCCTTGGACCCAAGTTTTCTTAATCCTAGTCAAATGCTCTTTCTACTACACACTGTTGACTCATCCTATGCCAGTACAATTTGTCCCACAGAGTCATCATGCTGCTGTGGAAACAATACTGGATTGAAAATCAGAAGATGTGGGTTAAATCCTTTGCTCTGCTACTTATTAAATAAGTGAACTTGGGCAAATCCTTCATCTTTGTCTCATCCTCAGTTTCCCATCTATAGGATGAAAAGGTTGGAGTAGACAGACTCTAGCATCAGCTCTAAATTCATGAGCCTAGCATCCAGTATTCAAAGCAGAGTAAAGCAGAGAATCTTTTAAATTTCATGCCCCCATAACTCCCTCTTTTCCTACAACTTAAATCCCAACCTATGAGGGACCAATTACCATCCCAGGTCCAAGGCATTACATGAATCTTGTCTCCTAATACTGTATATGGCTTTTGACTTCTCCCCCATCTCCCACTGATGTGCTGACCTTTAGTAGTTAGGAAATATGATAAATTCGAAGCAAACATATTTATTGTGATGACGTTGAAGAACAAAAGCAAAAAACTATTTCCCCCATAAACTTGGGGCATACTGTCCCATAGATGTATGCAATGGAAGTGAGAAGAATGGATGCACAAATAAAATTCATTGTTTGAAAGGTATAAACATAGACAACATAAAAATTTTAGGCAATTCACACTTCCAGCATTGCTGTGAAGAGGTTTACCCAAAGAGGGTTAGGGCTGCCTGAGACCCCAAAATACCAAAACGCCAGGTCCTGCAGAAAGAATTTGACTCAAGTTTTCTCAGCCAAAGAAAAGTAAAATTTATTAAAAGTTTGCCACATGGGGTAGACTCTTAGGGAGCCAGTCTATGCTAGGTGTTTCACAGAGCAAGTCTGTGCTAGGGCATTCTGTGGCACTCTCACAGTACATGGAGGGAAGATGGGATTCTTATATACAGAAGAATCTAGGGATGGTCTAGAGGAGGAGTTTGGGTAGGGTCTTCAGGAGGAGTTAATGAGGTCAATGCAAGAGTGGATTGATATTTTGATAGACTCAAGGGTGGGAAGCAGATGGATAATGGAGGGCCAGGCTAGTAACAGAAGTTTGGGCCCAGCCACAATGAAATACTTATGGCCTCTGCAAAATGCCTCATCAAGTGAGAAGATTCAATCAGACTTCAAGGGGTTTTCCACAGCATGTACCTTAAAGATTCAAGGAGAGCTCAAGCAGGGTCCCAGAGCCTGTACCTCATCAGTTGGACCCTGATATCCTTTTCCTTTTTGAATTATTCTTCAGAGTTATCTCCTGCCTCAATTAAATATACTCTCTACTGATTGAAGCATCTCTGACTCAGCAAATGTTTCTTCTGCAAGAGGTATTGTCTGGTGGAACAGGAGAGAGAAATCTTTTGGCCCCTAAAAGGTGAAGGTTGTGGTCTACTTCAATAACTGGCTGTCTTCTCTGCTGCCAGAGGTCACATTCCTCAGAGTTATATCCTTGACTTGCCCTACCATTTAAAGACTATGTCTTAATTTTTAAAGGGCCACCTTTCTGGCACCCATCACCCACTCCCCCACCAATAACTACCTGCCCTCTGATTCCATTAAGAATTTTACCTGGGACAGCTAGGTAGAGCAGTGAATAGAGCACCAGCCCTGGAGTCAGGAGCACCTGAGTTCAAATCCCTTAGATACTTAATAGCTAAGTGACCTTGGGCAAGTCACTTAACACCAATAGACCCTCCAAAGAGCAAAAAAAAAAAATTATCTCCTCCCCCATACATAAAGTGAAAATCCTTCTTAACACTTCCTTTAAAACCTTAACATTTCCTTGTTTTTTTCCTGTCCCTTATCTTCTGGGACACCAACTAGTCTGGTTGATTCCCTTACCCCATCCCTCAACCCCATCACCTGATCAGGGATTATCTGATTCACTCCTCACAGAAAACTATTTAAGTCTTTGAATTCCTTAGATCAAGGAACTTCTGCAATGAAATTCAGATAATTTAGTATTCCAAGAAAAAATTAGCTTGAAAAAGTATGAAATTAAGGATGTACACCAGCTATATAACCACAGAACAATATATCAATGTAGGTACCACGTCAAAGGACGATACATTGGAGATCTACACCTAAAATGTGTCCTCAAGATGCCTAAGAGAATACTCCAGTTTATCACCTTTGAAAATCTGCCAAATTGGCATGTTTTCTTTCCATTTTAAAATAGTGATACTGGATTGTTGAGGCTGGGGTGGGGAAAAGAAGAGGCAATTCATTTAAATACACAGAACAATGGCACAGAAAAAGGGGCCCTAAACTCAATGCAAAGGAGTATCCTGGAGTCAGGCACTTTCAACTTGAGCCAGAATGGGTTTTCCTTGCACCTTAGACACTTCCTCAATATGTGACCCCAGGCAAGTCACTTAGGCACTCTTAGTCTTAGTTTCCTTGTCTGTAAAATAGGGATACTACTGATGCAATTCAGATTAAAAAAACCATTTATTAAGTTCCTACTAGATACCAGACATCATGCTAAGTGTTGGAGACACAAAAAAGAAAAAGAAAGACTGTCCCTTCTCTCAAGGAGACAGCATTGTAATGGTAATGGTAATTTGAAGATCTTCCTTGTCCCTTGATAGGCTGAATGTAATCACATGGAACCTGTGGTGGGAGGAATTTGCTGGAGTGAGCAGAACCCACAGGAAGCTGGAAGTCAGGAGCAGTTAGAGTTGGATGGAGGAGAGGTTGCAGGCAAAGAGACAGTGAGGCTTATGAGTTTGGTTAGTGGGAAGGCTAAAAGGATATTGTGGCTTCATGCTATGTTATGGCTTATTAACTTCTTTGCTACTATGATGGATTTGGTTTTTTAGTTTTGGAATTTCGTTTTCTGGTGTCTGAATAAATGTTTTGCTTTTGTCTTTTATATGGAAAGTCTGTTTTATTTTGTAATTGAGTGCTATGCTGGCATATTCACAGTCGCTGTCAGCATTGTGAATATTGCGTTGACTCTGCAAGCATACAAAAGGAAGCTGGAAATGGGAGGGGAGTACTGAGGGATACTGAGCCAGGGGGGCATCATGTTCCAAGCAGAGCTGCAGATGAGAAGTGGAAAGCTAACTGTGGAGAATTAGCTAGTATAACAGAAACAGCTAGTCACAGGAATGTTGTGAGGATAGATGAGATTATACACACACACACACACACACAAACACACACACAAATATTTATATACATTTATAAAATCTCATTTTATCCTCAGAACATTTAAATATACCTATAGATATAAATATATATTATATGTAGATATATTATAGACACATCTCTCTAGATATATGCATGTATCTATATATATACACACACACAACATTTTATATATATACATACGTGTGTATATATATTTTACATATGTGTGTGTGTGCACGTGTGTGTAGGGCAGGTGGTGTAGTGGATAAAGTGTCATCCTTGGAGTCAAAAGGATCTGAATTCGAATCTAATCTCAAGACACTTACTAGCTGTGTGACCCTGGGCAAGTCACTTAATCCCGTTTGCCTTAGTTTCCTCATCTGTAAAATGAGCTGGAGAAGGAAATGGCAAACCACTACAATTTGCCAAGAAAACCCCAAATGGGGTCATGAAGAGTCAGGCATGACCAAAAGGACTGAATAACAACAACAACAGACATATGTATATGTTGATAAACATTTTAAATATCTATGGATATACGCAGATATATACATACAAATTTATATGTAAATACATATTTATACACACATGTGTTTATGTGTGAGTGTAATTTTTGTAAACTTGAAAGCATTATATAAATATTAGCTACTATTAGTGGTGTGATCGGGAATAAATTGCTTTTCTGCATCTCCATCTTCTCATTTGTAAAATGAGGTTGTAAAACATACGCTCCATATTACATAGGACTGTCATGTCTTTACTGTAAATCATAAAGAGCACTAGAAATGCAAACCCAGTGGATATAAATTGAAAAGCAAAGTGTAAGCTCATGGCTCCCAAACTTCTACTTGTCAGGATGGCAGGAATGCCAAGCAGCTTTAGTCATTTGGTTCTGAAATCAGCAGAGGAGGGACTTAATTGCATTTGAAAAGAAAACCCTTAAAAAACAAACAAACAAACAAACCTTATTGTGTTTTCCTCTCCAGGAGAAGTGATGTTTTTAATTAGCTGTTCATTGACCCATCTCTTGGCTTAAGCTATTAAACTTGTGCTGTGCTCATAAAGAACTAACTCTACTCTCCTTGTGCTATTTTATGAGCAACATTAGGAAGCAAACTCCCACCCTGAAGAATTAATCACCTCTGAAGCAACAATGAAAAGGACTCTTCCGCCTGTTTTGTTTTGTTTTTTTGTAGGGGGAAGATAGGGCAATTGGGGCTAAATGACTTGCCCAAGGTCACACGGTTAGTTTTTTTGTTTTTTGTTTTTTGGTTTTTTTTTGGTAAGTATCTGAGGCCTGATTTTGATCTCAGGTCCTTGGGACTCCAGGGCTGGTGCTCTGTTCACTACACCACCTAGCTACCCCACCCCTTCTGCCTGTTAATGATGAAAGACACCAGGATAATGGAACAATCAATGGACTGGGGAAAAGACTGAGAAGGCTCAGGTTCTGGGCCTGGCTGGGCCACTCCTTGGCTTGGCCACTCACTGGCTCCATGAGCCCAGGAAAGTCATTTTTCAGCTCTGTCTTAGTTTCCTCCTCTGAAAAATGAAGAGCTCATAGGATTTAGGGCTGAAAAGCACCTTTGAACTTATCTAGTCCAACACCTTCATTTTACAGATGAGGAAACTGAGGCAAGCAAGGGTTGACTGACTTGTCCAGAGTCACACAGCTAGTAAATGACTAAGGCCAGATTCCTCTTCTTGACTCCAATTCCAGCACTCTGTCTACTGTATCACCTAGCTACCTAGGCAATGCTTTATTGGAAGATTTGAACCCAGATCTTTCCTCAAACCAGACTCAGCTCTTTTTACTATTCTATGCTACCCATGAGCTAAAGGATATCTAATATCCCCTCTTTCTCTCACACTCTATAAATTAGTGTACCTGAGACAACTTTACCAAAAAGCTGATTGTTAAATTTTCAGTGTGAGTATTTATGTCTCGGACATTGACAAATAGTACAAATTAGTATTTGATTTATTGTTTTATTGATTGTCTAGACTTGAAAAAGTGATGGAGAAAATGTTAATGATGTAAAATAAAATTTTAAGTGTGCTATATGTACATTCCTCCTTCCCCCTCCAGTGAGCTGGTTGTTAAACATATTTTTATTAGCACATCTCTGGTGATATATGATCTGTGGTCTGGATTGAGAGTCAGAAAACCTGGGTTCAAGTGCCAGTTTTAGTACTAGCAAACTGTATGACCTTAGATGTGTCCCTTCTCCATAGGTTTCAGCTTCCCCATCCATAAAATGAAGGAATAAGACTGGATAATCTCTATGGGCTCTATTAGCTTCATGTTTCCATGATTTCTGTTTTATTTTGCAGTTAACGTTTAGAAATTTTTTGCAACTCTCTGAAACTGGAATTATTTCTAAGCTGACCTAAATTACAGTTTTGGCAGTAGAAGACAGAACTTTTGTCCTCCTCTTCCTTGGATGCTTAACTCATATCCAGGGTTCTGCAGGCATCATAACTGTGATCAGTCTCATCAGTCACACCTTAAAACAAATGGATTTTTCCCACATCCACTTATTTCCTTAAAAAAAAACACACCCCAAATACCCAGCATTCATACTCTCAATAGATCCTAAGACACCCACAATTATTCATAATGCTATTAATGGGTTGAGAACCTTGGGTGATTATCCAACTTTCATAGTTCTGTCCCTTTCTCTTCCCTTCCTTTCCTTCCTTTCCATTCCCCCTTCACTTCCCCCTTCCCTTCCCTTTTCCTTGCCTTGCCTTTTGCCTTGCCTTGCCTTTCGCCTTGCCTTGCCTTTTTCCTTTCCTTTCCTTGCCTTTTTCCTTTCCTTTCCTTGCCTTTTTCCTTTTTCCTTTCCTTGCCTTTTTCCTTTCCTTTCCTTTCCTTTCCTTTCCTTTCCTTTCCTTTCCTTTCCTTTCCTTTCCT
>CM053595.1:47097838-47161793 GCA_028646575.1 Pseudocheirus occidentalis | reverse complement strand
CACACTGGGAGAAAAGGAAAGGGAGAGGTGAAATGGAATAAATTAGTTGACATAAAAGAGGCCTGAAAAAGATTTTACAGCAGAGGGGATTGGGAGAAGTGGAGAGGGGAGCACATGAACCTTACTTTCATCAGCATTGACTCTAAGAGGGAATATATATTATTATTACATCATTATTATATTGGTTTTATTATTATTATATAATATATACATTCAATTGGGTGTAGAACTCTTATCTTACCATACAGGAAAGTAGAAAGGGAAGGGGATAAGAGAAAGAAGAGGGGGGCTGATAGATGGGAGGCCAATTTGGGGGAGATAAGAGTCAAAAGCAAAACACTTTTGAGAATGGATAAGGTGAAAAGAAAGAGCAAGTAGGATAAACAGGGGGAAAATAGGATGGAGGGAAATACATAGCCGATAATCATTACTGTGAAATAAAATTTTACAGTGAGTTTCTCTGATAAACACTTCATTTCTCAAACATAGAAAATGGAGTCAAATTTATAAAAATAAGAGCCATTCTTCAATTTACAAATGGCTAAAGGATATGAACAAGCTGTTTTTCAGACAAAGTAATCAAAACTATCTATAGTCATATAAAAATACTTTAAATCACAGTCGATGAGAGAAATGCAAATTAAAACAACTCTGAGGTACTACCTCATGCCTGTCAGATTGGCTAATGTGATAGAAAAGGAAAATGACAAGTTCTGGAGGGGATGTGGGAAAATGAAGACACTAATGTACTGTTGGTGAAGTTGTATACTGAATCAGCCATTCCAGAGAGCAATTTGGGACTATGCCCAAAGGGCTATAAAACCATCCATACCCTTTGATGAAGCAATACCATTACTATGTCTGTCTCTCAAAAAAATAAAAAATAAAAAAAGGAAAAGGACCTATGTGCACAGCTTTTAGTAGTGACAAAGGATTGAAATGGAAGGAATGTCCATCGGTGGGGAAATGACTGAACAACTTGTTGCTTATGATTGTGATGGAGTACTATTGTGTTTTAAGAAATGATGAGCAGACTGCTCTCAGAAAATCTTGGAAAGACTTACAAGAACTGATGCAAAGTGAAATGAGCAAAACAAGGAGAACATTATACCCAATAAGAGCAATATTGTATGATGATCTACTATGAACAACTTAGCTATTCTGAGCAATACAACAATCCAAGACAATTCTGTAGAACTTATGATGAAAGGTGCTGTCCATCTCTAGATCAAAGATATTTTCTCTTTATTTTTCTTGAGGGTTTTTTCCCCCTGTGTTTCCTTCCACAGAATGACTTACATGGAAACATGTTTTGCATGACTACACATATATAACCAATGTCAAATTGCTTTCCTTCTCAATTTGGGGTGGAAAGAAGGAGGGAGAGAATTTGGAACTCAAAATCTGGGGAAAAAATCAATGTTAAAATTGTTTTTGCATGTAATGGGAAAAAATAAAATGTTAAATAAGATTTTTTAATGAAATAATATTTGTAAGTCTCAGCATAGGGCCAGGCGCATAGTAAGGATTATACTCAATTGTTGTTCAATCATTTTTCAGTGGTGTCTGACTCTTTATGACACCATTTAGGTTTTTATTGGCAGAGAAAGTAGAGTGGTTTACCATTTCCTTCTCTAGTTGATTTTGCAGATCAGAAAATTGAGGCAAACAGAGTTAAGTGATTCACCCAGGGCCACACAGCTAGTAAGTGTCTGAGGCCAAATTTGAGCTGAGGAAGATGAGTCTTCCTGACTCCAGACCTGGCATTCTATCTACTACTCTACCCAGTTGCCCTAGGCATTATATAAATGTTAGCTATTACAATTATTTTCATTAGGAGCCCATGTTTAGCATGCTCTCTGATATTAATCAACTAATGTATGTCAGTTAGCTTTTACAAAGAAATATCTACTGAGAAGGTAACTTTAATGATATGACTCACTTTATGAACATAAAATCATCATCATTATGATAATAATAACAATAACAGAAAATTGCCCAAGTTCATAAGTTTCAAAACAAATGTGGATATTCATTGATAGAGGGAATTTCCTCACCTGCAGTTCCCCACATCAATAAAATCACAGGTCATATATAAAACAACAATAGAAGCAGCAACAAATCTTATTTCCATACTACTTTCAGGTTTAGAATCATGGAATACAACAATATTCAAAGAATTCTAATTTAAGATCACCCAACAGCCATGAAGAATAACATGGTAGATATTAATAGACTGAAGCACATTACAAATGGGAAGCTAGATAAGAGAATAGGATACTATAGAAAATAATGTAAAAAAAGATTATAGTAATTGATGTGCCATTCACATAGTAAGGGGGTGGGGAATGGTCAGTCATGTGCAATATTGGTATCCATACAATGTAAAGAGAATTTGAGAAAATCCCTGAGCACATGGGGTGAATACTCCGTGGAAAGATTATGAGAGGACAAGAACAAAACTCACAGTAGACGGACAGGCATGTCTTGTGTGTGATTTGCAACATTGCTGGTAAGACCCAAATTAATGAGATCACAGATCTTTGGGCTTTCTGTACAGTTTCAGCATTTGAGGTTAACAAAGTACATTAATCATAATGGGCTTATTAGGTACATAGAGCAAATATCATTATGATCCCTATTCTATAAATTGGGGGACTTATTCTCAGACAGGTAAGAGGATATGCCAAAACCTCTCTTGGCAGACATTAAGTGTTGGGTCCAGGATTCCAACCCAAATCTTCTGATTCTAGGACCTGTTTTCCTTTCACCAAACTGCCTAAAAGCAACAAAGTTGGCCACCATAATTATATATTGACAAATATAACAGCCCTCTCTCCTCTTTAAATATCCCAGCTAACACCATTCCTCTCTGACCATGAATACTTCTTGTAAATTGTCATGAAATCTCCAAATTTCCATAAAGGACTTCATAAAGCAAGAACAAGAAAACTTTGCCTTTAAGGAAAATTTATTCAGTGGTTCCTTTCACAAGGATTTTGACATGGTTTTCATTTTTTCCAAGTGGTGTAGGAGGAACCCAGATGATCTTTACATGTTTGGTAAAGTTGCTATTTGATATTCTTCCCAGGAGGGCAGATTCTGCAATGAGTCTAACAAAACCAAAGTTTGGAATACAATTTCTCACCACCCACAAGACCCCTGACCCAGGATTGAAAGAATACTTGTAAATATACTGGATACCTTTAAGCATTTTAAATAAGATATTCAAATCATCTGAAGTCTAAAATCTGTAACTTATAGAAAACACAGGATTTTAGAGCAATAATAGAAATCATGTACTAACCCTCTTATTTTTCAAATGAAGAAATTGAGGACCAGCAAGATTAAGAAAATTGCCCAAGGTTATAACTTGGTATGTGGTAGAGTCAGGATTTAAATCCATTTCCTCTGACTACAGAGCCAGTAATCTTTACATAGCAAGTACCACATTGCCTCTCAAGTTACTTGCTCAATGTCATACAGGTTAAACAGGGACAGAACCAAGACTCCAATCTACTTTTTATGACTTCAGATTTAGTGTTATTTCCATTACAAAATTGAATAGGTCACTCTTATACATATAGAAAATGAATCTTCTAGTCTAATTGCCTTAAAGAATGTATGTAACCAAGCAAGTTCTATCATTAATTAACTGATTGATTATAATCAATTGATAAGCACTTTGTAAACATTTACTATATTGTAACCAAGAATTACAGCTCTGAGGTAACAAAGAAAGAAGCAAAAATAGTCCCTGGCTTCAAGAGTTTGCTTTCTAATTGATGAGAAAACACATATAAATCAGAATATACACTACAGATATATAAGGGTGTAAAGCCAAGCACAAACAGCTTTCTAGAGGACTGCTGCTGTGAACAGCTTCAAGGTTCTGATTACATAGTATAGTGAACTCTCAATTTATTCAGCAGTAAATTGAGGCAAAACATTCACAGATATCAAAGTACAGCATTCTCAATGTTATGACATAACAACTCATCACTAAAATGGTCACATAATTTCACCAAAGTGGCCACATAGTATTAAACAAAGTACAATCATTCAGTAACTCAGTCATATGGTAAATCCTTAATTCAGTCATCCTTAAGGAGGCTTGCCTCCTTAATTGACACAGAGTACAAAGGTCAAAGTTCTCCACCTCTAGGTCACAGTAAATCATAATCTTCTCAGTCAGCATCAGGTACCCAAGGAAAGATCTTTTCATGCTGACTTGAGCCTGGGTCTCAGCTTCCATGGTTCTTCTTCTGTGGTCCCAGATCCTGCCTGAATCTACACAACTGTCACCTGGGTTCAAAGGAAGGCAGATTCCAGTTCCTTGTCCAGTTCCCATTCCATATTGAAGCTCACAATGTCCAATCCACCTCAAGTCTACAGTTCCTGTTTCTAGGAAGATAAAGTTTAACAGAGTCACAATAATATTCATACTCATTGACAGCATCATCAATTCACTATCTGCTTGCGAAATCAAATCAGACCCACCAACAAGGTCTGAGAACTCAACTCATATCATCAACATAGAAATCAACAAAGAACCTCAAACAAGGTCCAAGAGGTCAATAAAATCATTAGTAAAGTCCCAAGACCTTCAAAACCCTCCTCTAGGACTTCTGTAAATGGACAACCAGAAAATCCTCTTTCGTGGTTTCCAGTAACATCCCAGGGCTTCTGTAGAAAGTATCACAAACAAACATCAACACAGACAAAACAGACAAACACAGAGTGTCTGGATACCACAAGTTTTCTCCTTCTCTACCACAAGAGCTCACTTCTCAGTTCTTCTCAGTGCTGCTCTCTCCAGCTTGGGATTCTCCTTATATATGGTCATTAGCTCCTCCCTTTCCTTTTGCATCAGCAACAGGAGTTCACATGTTCTAGGGTTCAAAACTTGTGGGTTCACAAGTTTTGCTTCTCAATCATGGGCAAAGCTCAGAAGTAACTTGAACTGAAACAAAGTATCAACTAAAGAGCTGAAACAAGGTGTTAACAACCTCTTTGCTTGCCATTACAAATGGATGGAAAGTAATGTTAGGGGGATGGCACTAGCTGTTGGCTAGACCAGGAAAAGAAGTAGCACTTGATTTGTCTTAAAAGCAGCCAATAGCTCAGATTTGTGTAGTAGCACAGAGCAGTTTGCAAAGTATTTTCCTCATAAGAGCCCTATGAAATAAGTGGTTAAAAAAAAAAGCATTATTGTCCCCAGCATACAGTGAAGAAACTAGAGCTCAGAAAAGCAAAATGCGTAAGTTCAGGTTACTAAATGGGAAAGCCAAGTGAGAAAGTCAAGACTTCTAGCCAGTCTTCTGACTGTAAATTCATTGTTCTTTGTACTAGATAACACCATGATGAGACATCTCAGCACATTCAAGCTAAGATTGTCAAGGATACTAATTCATTTCCTACTATGTATAGGTAACAATGATAATTGCCTACCATTTATATAGCACTTGAAGGTTTACAAAACCCAAATATTATCCCATCTGATCCTCACAACAACTCTGGGACATACGTGCTATTATTTTCTCCATTTTACAGATGAGGAACAGATAGCTATTAAATAATTTGCCCAGGGTCACACAGCTAGTAAGTGTGGGGATGGATCTGAAATCAGATTTCTCTTATTCCATATCCAATGATTGATCTACTGTGTCCCCTGAGGGGGAAATGAGTACAAATTGTAATCTCTGCTCTGAAGAATGCAATTTTCTTCTAGTTTCAGTTCCCTTTTATGTACTGTCTTCCCTCATTAGAATGTAAACTCCTTGAGGGCAAGACAATCTTTTTTTTTCTTGAATTTGTCTCCCCCCAGTGCTTGGCACAGTGCCTGGCATATCATAAGCATTTAATAAATCAATCCTTCTTTCCTCCCTCCATCCATTTTTCTCTTCCTCCTTTCTTTTTTTCTTTCCTCCCTCCATCCCTTCCTTTTTTTCTTTCTTGCCTAGATGAGAAGACAATAAGCTAGAATTTCATAAAGCTAATATCATAGTACTTATCCTTAACTAGCCCATCCCTTTCCTGTACAGATGTGAAAAACGTAACCCAAAAAAAAGAGAGACAGAGAGAGACAGAGAGAGAGAGAGACAGAAAGAGACAGAGACAGAGAGAGACAGAGACAGAAAGATGACTTTCCCAAGGTTCTGCAACTCACAATTTGAAGGGCTGAGGTTCAAACTGGGTTCTCTAGCTCTCAATCCAATATTATCCAGAGCTCTTTTATCTTGCTCATCAATAATCTTCATAAAACATAGCACTGAGAATTAGATACAGTGCTCCAGATGTTTCCTGACCAATTCAGATGGCAGGGAGAATATCAATAAATTTATGAATCATCAGGGTTTAGCGGTGGATAGGACACTGAGCCTAGAGTCAGGAAAACTGAGTTTGAACCTGGTCTCAGTCACTTCCTAGTTGTATGGCCCTATCTCAGCCATTTCTCCTCTGTTTGCCTTAGTTTCTTGAGATAATCATCATGAAGTGCTTAGCACAGTGTCTGGCATATGGTAACCAGTATATATATGTAAGTTATAATAATAAT
The DNA here is from genome assembly GCA_028646575.1 of Pseudocheirus occidentalis. Lineage (NCBI taxonomy): Eukaryota > Metazoa > Chordata > Mammalia > Diprotodontia > Pseudocheiridae > Pseudocheirus > Pseudocheirus occidentalis. The sequence goes on along the minus strand of CM053595.1, from coordinate 47,155,237 downwards.
TATTATTATTATTATTTTATTATTCTTTTCTGCCACTCTTTGGTACCTATGAGACATTACTTTTTTTTTTCTTTCAGAGTAAATCTTACTCACCTATTGTTACTGCTTCTGGAGGTTTTTCCCCCTTTTACTTTTTCTCAACCACAAATAGGCCAGAAACAGTGATGTAAGGAAGCTTTTGATGTCATTGTGAATACAATTTATGCTTACTTATCTGAAAAAAATATCACGCACTAAGCCCAGGTTAGCAGTGAAGGGCCCCCAAAATGTTCTTGTTAATCAAAACCGACTCTGTAGGTTGTGCTTCCTTTTTGGGCAACTCAGACCTCAATTACTGCAGAAAGAGATGCAAAAAAGGACCACTAGAGCAGCAGAGAGACCTGTAAGAACACAAAGCTGGGAGTTCCATGACAGGATTATGTCTGTCAAAATCAAAGGCTTTTTATAGGCAACCCCCTGATAGGATTGCTTGGTTTAGACCTGGATTGGTCATTAAAAATCTTAATTAATTTATCAAAAATGACTGAGAAATTAATAGAATGGGTGCTCTTTTTTTTTAAAGGCAGTCAGGGTTAAATGACTTGCCCAACATCACACAGCTAATTAAGTGTCTGAGGCCAGCTTCAAGCCCAGGTACTCCTGACTCTAGGACCAGTGCTCTAACCACTTTGCTGCCCATGTAATGTCTTCTCCCCAAGTTCAGCATCACTCTTTTGACAGGACTGTGGATTGGGGAAGGAGAGAATGAGAAAACCCTTTGGAAACACATCAGGGAGATTTATGAGGACAGTGGATTTAAGGGAGGAGAATATGCTCCACAAAACTTGACTATATATGACCACTAAATTCCACCAACCTCCAGTGTTCTATACATCGAACAGAAGTATTGTAACTTCTAAAAGAGTTCAGAATTCAGTCCTTGTTCTTACATGTCACCAATGCATGTGTGTCAACATCTAAAGGCAGAATGAGGCTGAGAAGAGAGTGAGAGATATGGAGTTGAAAATACCTAGTTTTAAATCCCATTACTGCCACTTACTACCTGTATGACTTTGGACAAGTCACTTCAGCCCTCTGGGTGTCACAGTTTTCTGAACTTTAAAAATGAGAGGACTGAATAAGAAGACCTCTAAGGTCCCTTTTGGGTCTAAAGCTGTGATCCTTTTTTTATTTAGACCAACTTCTCCTCAGAGCAGATCTATATGACTTATGTGCAGGTGCACAGTTCTTTCACCTTATGTTAAAACATCCTTAATGTTGAATCCCAGTTTGAGGCTAGAAACTCTTGACCTTTTTGGGCCCTAAACTAATGTGGGTTCTCACATCTGATTCTTCTGAAGTCTTACTACCTTCTCCCTTCCTCTGCCACTGCCAAGATCTCTAGATGCCCTTTCCTAGCACCCATTTCTCTCTTTCTTTTATATTTTCTCTTACATGCCAGGAACACAGGAGGCTATTTTAAAGGGTTAATATGGAAGGGGAAGAATATACATACAAATTCAGAAAAGATACAGTGGAGGAAGATAACTAGAAATATGTATGTTAGAACTTCTTGAATCATTCTGTATTAAAGTTGTCTTAGACCACATCCAGCAAAACAGAATTCCCCTTTGGCCAGATGTTGCACCACTGCATCTGCTTTCTTTGCAAAGCCAGATGAGAATGGCCTTCCCTTCTCCATAAGCCCAAGCTGAAAATGGGAATTGCCTACCTGGGTTTTCTGAACTGAATCCATTGACCTGTTCTTTCAATGTCAGTCTTAGTTTCAAGAAGCAAGAAGTATCCTCATAGACTGAGGATTTGTGGCTCAACGTCCGTGGTATTATGGAACTCTATAGCTTACTGGATGGATATACTTAAATCTGCCTCCTCCCACCAAGGAACAAACATCTACATTCGACCTAATAGATTCACCTCACAATCAGAATGATTCAACATAAAACACACTTCATGCCAGAATGTGCTTTCTAATATCTCCCAATGGAAGTTTCCTTCCCCATAGGATTCCTCCATAATGAGAACAGGGCTGTTCACGTGGAGGGAATATCAATTTGGACAAATCTCTCAGTAGCTTAAGGGCCTAGAAACACCCTTTCCCCCACCCCCACCCCCACCCTCAGAGGTTGTATTCAGAAGTGGCTTATTTTGGTAAACAGCAAGATGGTTTCTGAGCCTATGGGCAATTCTGTCACTGCTTTAGGAAGACTGTCTTAAAGCTCCTTTTACTATGGGAGGTGATGGTAGGAACAGGCCTCCGAAGTTCTTACCTGAGGAAATATATTCCAGAGCTTAATATGTACGGGCTGGGCAGAGGGAATGATCCTGGCTTTCCCCTATACACAAACATCAGATTTTTCAGAGTATTTGTTGTTGTTTGATATGTGTGCACCCCAAAAACTGTGTGCAACAGAAATCCTTACCCAAATAATACTAAGAGGTTTCTCAAGGTAGGAAGCAGAAAAGAATAGTTTATTACTATCTCGAGAAAGGGCAACCTTCCCCTTCCTGACAAATGGTCAGGGATGTGAGGGATAATTTATAGTGAAGTTACCCCATTCTGAAAAATCAAATCTAGAATGGTTTCAGTATTCACTAGGGCTAGGCTTAGGTCACCTGACCTTCAAGCAATCTAGAGTTTAGGTCAATGGAGATCCTCCCCCAGAGCCAACTCAGCAGAAGACATATATATAAGGTTAAGACTGCTTTCACTGGACACCCACATGTTTCTGGGTCCCTTGTCTCAGAGATATTCCCACGCTTAGATTGTGGGTCAGTCCCCCTACCAATAAGAGTGAAGGCCAATTGGGGGGTTGGGTTTCTGCATTAGAAGATTATATAACCATTGGGCTGGCTTCTACCTGTTACTCTCTCCCTGCTGCCATGTGGGTGACAGGGGCAGAGTCCCTTCTCATGAGAAAGAATAAAGACCTTTTCTGACCTCAGATTTAGACTCTGAACTCTTTCATCTCACACAGGGAGGAGAAGCAATTTACAAAAGAAAATGGTGAAGGTATAAAGACCTAACACAGAATTCTCCCCCACTCCCCTTCTGCCCCTTTTCTTCCATTGGCTAGAAGTCAGGTGCACAATCTAAGCACAGCGATCTACCTCAAGAACCAGAACAAGGAAACAGTAGACCACCCAATGTACATTCGAGAAAGCACTTCTGTCCTTATTGGGCATATCTTATGCTGAGGTGTCACTGAGGAGAGGGGTGACTCCCTATGCCTCTGAGTTTTGAGTCTTTGTAAATCAGGTGATTTCTGGTGAAGGGGAACTCGTGCCTATTTCCTATGAAAAGCCTTACTAGATTTTAGAGTATGGTCTGAGAAGTTTTCACTTCTCCTACTCAGATAGTTTCGGTTGTGTTAGACTTTACTTGACTCTGATTGGGGTTTTCTTGGCAGATAGTGGAATGGTTTGCTATTTCCTTCTCTGGCTCATCTTACAGATGAGGAAACTGAGGAAAATAAGGTTAAGTGAGTTCTCCAGGGTCACATAGTAAGTGCCTGAGGCCAGATTTGAACACAGGAAGATGAATCTTCCTGACTTCAGGTTTGGTGCTCTATCCATTGTACTACTCAGCTGCCCTTCTTAGCGTATATCATACCCATTTTCATAGTAGATAATGGTATGGTAAAAGAGCCCTCAGTTCAAGGATGGAAAATAGGACTTCCTGGTCTCTGTGCTCTCTTTAATCTCTTCCTAGGAACTCTCACAGCACTGTGGCTTCTCCTATGTACTTAGCCCCTTCTGCCCTGTATTATAGCTGCTTGTGTAAGTTTTATTTAATCCTACTAGATCATCAGTTCCATAAGGTCAAGGAATTAAAGAGTAGTTCTAATGGCTTGATGCCAATCTGGATGCTGTCTCTATGGAGCACTCTGGGTATCCATCCTTTGTTCCTGTATTGCTCAATATTCTCATTAAATGCTTCAATCAAAGACATAAATGGCTTGCTCATTAGATTTGCAGGTGACTCAAAAGTAATAACAAAAGTTAATATTCTGAAGGATCAAATAGGATCCAAAAAAAGAAAATTTCAGCAGACTAAAACTATGGACAAAATCTAATGAAAGTCTCATAGCGGTATATGTGGAGTTCTAATTTGGGTTCCCAAAGATTAGCTGCACAGATGCAGACTGATATGGTTAAGATGCAGTGGGGCTGATGGACTTGAAGTTAAATATGAGTCATAAAGCTGATGTGACTCTTGTTTGTTTTGTTTGCTTTGGGTTTTTTGCTTTTGGGGAGGAAGGGAGAAGGCAGGGCAATTGGGGTTAAGTGACTTGCCCAAGGTCACACAATTAGTAAATGTTAAGTGACTGCGGCCAGATTGGAACTCAGGTTCTCCTGACTCCAGAGCTGGTGCTCTATTCATTGTGCCACCTTGCCACCTGACTCCTGATACATTAATATAATTATGGTATCCAGAAACCTCAGTTATTGTCCTGCCTGATGCTTTATCATAAGGTGAATTTGGCCTGGAATCTCAAAGACCATATCAATGGAACACAAGCACTAGTAGCTTCTACAATATTGAAAAGGCTTTAGGCCTGGGGATGAACCACAGGTCTGTGACCCAAAAACCAATCTAGAAAAGTTCTTCAAGTTGTCTGCTGAGTGGAAGAGTATAGTTGGAACAGTTGGAATTAGGCGGCTTGGGTTAAAATCCCCTCTGTGACCCTCACTGGCTGTTATGATTCTGGGTTTAATCTCTCAGAACTTCAGAATCCTCATATGAAAAATGGTGACTACATCAACTCATAGAACTGTTGTTAGGCAAGTCAGTAAGTTAGGCAGAAAGCATTTGTTAAGTGTTTGTTATGTTTCAGGCATTGTGACTCAAAGAAAAACAAAACCAGCTCCTAACCACAAAGAAATCAGATTCTAAGGAGGTATGCTTCAAAGAGGCAAAGTAGTACAGTATATAGGGCATTGGATTGGTGTTCTAGATTTAAATCCTGCCTCTGCCTTTTGTATAAACCTGGAAAAGTCACTTAATCTCTCTGCGTCTCAGTTTCCCTAATCGTAAAATGAAAGAGATGACCTAATAACCTCTCAAAACATTTAGAGCTCCAAATGATTCCATGATAAATACTTTAACATGACCTATAAATATAAACTATTATTAACAGTGTTAATGAAAAGTCATCCTCCTTATCTTGTTTAATAGAACTACAGATAGGGTAAATTGCTTTTCTATTATTGCTTTTTTATATCCTAATGTTCTACAGACTATTGCACAGGTGTGTAAAATAACTGCTTTTTGACAATTAGTTGAATAAACATTATTAGAACATGAGGTCATCCTTTGTGAGCTTACTGGAAATAGACTTGGCACAGCTCCATTAGCAGGAGGGATGACAAAGTCAACCAGTAATTTATTACAAGCCTACTATGTGCCAGGAGAGGCAGCTGGTGGCTCAGTAGATAGAATTATGAACCTGGAGTCAGAAAAACCTGAATTAAATCCAGCCTCAGACACCTCCTAGCTACATGACCCTGGGCAAATCACTTAACCCCTTATTTCCTGACAAAATAGATCCATTGGATTCACTGGAAAAGGAAATGGCAAACCACTGTAGTATCTTTGCAAAGATACACCCAGATCGAGTCACAAAGGGTTGGAAATGACTGAACAAAACAGCAACAAATGTGCCAGAACTATGCTAAGTGCTGGTGCCAGTGACGACATGCACTCTATCCTCTTCCTGCATGATTTAAATATTCTCTACTAGTTTATATTTTTAATATTTTCAAGTAAATTAAATGAGACAATATAATTGGAAACCACAAACTGTTCTACAAATACTAGCTATTTGCATTGTTATCATTATTATTATTATTATTAATTATTAGGTTGTGATCTACTTTGGTGGAAGGAGTGCCCATCCTGACCAAACTACAAATCCCTGAAAGGTTGAAGCATTGAAGCATCTTCAGTGCGAAAAGTAATGTTCCTACCATCATATGGTCTGGCCAGAAGATATCTGGAACATCTGTTTCCCAGAGTCACACATTAGGAAGAATACTGATAAACCAGAGGAAGGCAGCAACAATGGCACAGGCATTATAAACTATGCTATCCCATCATATATAGAAGGTGATACTAAGTCTCGAGAAGAGATGGCTTAAGAATGAAATAATCCTCATTTTCCAGTGTCCAAAGAGTTCCAAAGAGGATTCCTACCGAAAGAGAAAGGTTATCTGGCCTCCAAAGTCCCTTCTATCTATGAATCTCTGGTACTCTGAGACTGGCAACCATGTGGAATATTGAAGATTTATCCAACAGATGGCACTGCTCTTCATTGAGTTGGTCCTAGAGGGCAGAATGAAGGGCAATGGGAGATGGCCTGTATATGGAGTCAGAGCACCTGGGAGTCAAACTCTAGCTCTGCCCTCTGCCATTTATAAATTATATTAATTTAGGCAAATTATTTCACTCTTTTAGGTTTCAGTTTCCTAATCTATAAAATTGGCATGGGGGGAGTGGAGAAAGAGAGAGAGAGAGAGAGAGAGAGAGAGAGAGAGAGAGAGAGAGAGAGATTGACAAGGTGACCTGTAAAGATTCCCTTTGCCTTTAGATCTATAACCCAATGGCCCTAAATTACCAAGATTCCAACTCAATTTCTCCCTGTCAGCTGATTCCTTCTCTACTGACTACGAACATGCCCACCATGTCTCCTCCATCATCAAGACAATATCACTTGATAATCCATGCCCACTATCATCCCATACATGCTTTGTAGTTAAACTCAATAAGGCCTGTCTAGAAGTACCTCCACATTCTGTCCCCTCACTCTCCTCTTAAGCCCTTGGGCTTCAGACTTTTTCATTCTATCAAAATTGCTTTCTCCAAAGTTCCAGTGGTCTCTTATTTGCCAAATTCAATTAACTTTACTCAATCTTCATTTTTCTTGAACTTTTTGACACTGTCGATCACTCTCTTCTCCTTGATACTCTCTTCTCCCTAGGTTTTGGGACACCATTCTCTCCTATCCTATAACTTTCTGCTTTTCTACTTGATCATTTATTCTGTTTCCTCTGATGGATCCTCATCCAGGTCATACCCTCTAACTATAAGTGTCTCACCAGGCTCTGTTCTGGGTCCTCTACTCTTCTTCCTATATACACTTCACCTCATCTTATCAGCTCCCATGGATTTCATTATCTTCTCTGTGCTGATGATTTTCAAATTTATCTATCCTGCCCTAACCTCTCTGCTAACCTCCAGCCTCAAATCTCCAACTGTCTCTCAGACATCTCAAACTTGATGTCCAGTAGACATCTTAAATACAAAATGTCCAAAATGGAATGTATTATACCTCCCTCCAAACCCTCCATTCCAAACCTATCAGTTACTGTAAAGGATATGCCACTATCCTCCCAGTTTCTTAGGCATAAAATCTAGGCATAATTCCTGACTTCTCATTACTTCTCACCCTCCCCCATATCCAATCTATTGCCATACCTCATTGATTTTGCCTTTGCCTCATCTTTCAAGTACACCCTTCTCTCTCCTCTGATACTTTCACCACCCTGGTACAAGCCTTCATCACCTCTCACTTGGATTATTGCAATAGCTTGTGGGTCTGCCTGCCATGAGTCTCTCCACATCAATTCATCCTCCATTCAGCTGTCAAACTGTGAATTTTTTTTTCTAAAGCATAGGTCTAACTATGTCACTCCCCTATTCAATTAACTCCAATGACTCCCTGTTACCTCTAGGACAGTGGTTCTCAGCCTGTGGGGTCACCTAAGACCACTGGAAAACACATATTTCCTATTGTCTTAGGAACTGAGACACCGCTCCTCTATCCTTCTCCAGGAGGGTCTGCCCATATACAGATACCCCCACATATGAGTATTAAAGGGTCACAGCATTAGGAAGGTTGAGAACCACTGCTCTAGGGTCAAATACAAAAATCTTCTGTTTGGAGTTCAAAGTCCTTCATAACCTGACACATCTACCACCACCCCTTTCCAGTGTTCTTACACCTTACTCCCCACCACATACTCTTCAACTCAGTGATGGTGGCTCCTGGCTCTTCCCTAAATAAGACACTTTATCCCAGTTCCTGGCCTTTTCTCTGGTTGTCTCCCATTCATGTTTGGAATGCTCATCTTTTTCTTCCCTGCCTCATAATCTCCTTCAAGTCCCAATTAAAAGCCTACAAGAAGCCTGTCCCTACCCCCTCTTAATTCTAGTGCCCTTCCGTTGTTAATTATTTGTGATTTAGTCTGCATATAGCATGTTTGCACATATTTGTTTGCTTATTGTAACCCCTACTAGATTGTGAGAGTAAGGACTGTCTTTTGCCTCTTTTTTTATCCCTAGCACTTAGCACAAGGCCTGGCACATACTAGACCTTTAATAAATGCATATTGACTGAACAATGCACTGAAATGGAGCAATGGAGAGTTGAGCACTGAACCCTGGCGTCAGGAAGACCCAAGTTCAAATTCTTCCTCAGGCACTTAATAGCTGTGTGTGTGACTTGGGCAAGTCACTTAAACATTGTCTCAGTTTCCTCATCTATAAAATGGGGATAATAACAGTGCCCATCTCCCATGGTTTTTGTGAGGATCAAATGGTTTAATATTAATAAAATGTGTTGCAAACCTTAGATCACTATATAAATGCCAGCTATCACCATGCCATTTAAGGCAAAGGACCAAAGAAAAATAGAATTGTTTTTTAACTGGACTTATGATTTCATTGAATTGCACATAAGAAAACTCCCTCTATCGATACAGATTTTCACCTACTCTGCAACTTACTTACAGTTTTGTAAAAATTATCCTTCTTTTTTGTCATTATTAGAAGTAATATAAATTCTTGTGTAATATTTTAAGGTTTATAAAGCACTTTACACTTATTATGACATTTGAGTCTCACAAAAACACTGGTTTACACAATAGATGAGTATACTACCACCTTCACAGTAGCAAAATATTCATGATTTGCATGTGGGCACTCACCCTGTTCTCACCAATAGTAGTCCCTTTATGCCTTAATTGATGATCTTCGTGAGATACTTAGTTGTAAGGCTCTAAACCATTCATTGCACGGTGACCAACATTCTGGGGCCAATCATTTCCAGACATAGCTAGGCTGGTCCTTGAATTACAGAAAAAAAAGATGATTGTTGGACCTGTGCTCAAAGCCCTGACCATCTAGTGTCTACCTTTCTTTTTATTCCCTGGCCTTAGCACAGTGCCTTGCACAGAGAATGGCCTTAATAAGCATTTATTGAATTAATAGGATTTAGAATTAGAAGGGACCACAAGGATCACCTTCCGTCTACCTTATGTTATAGGGGAGGAATCTGGGACCCAGGCAATTATGTGACTTGCCTAAGGTTCAAGTAACAGAGTCAGGATCCAGTCCCAGATAACAGGATCATAGATTTGGAACCAGAAGAGACATTATAAACCTGTTAGTACAACCATGTATTTTATAGATAGGGAACTGAGGTCCAGAGAGATTAAAGGACTTGTCTGATATCACATAGTCAGTAGTGGTGGTAGAAGAATCCAGGTCCTCCAACATATGGCCAGTGATCTCTACACACACTCTCTCTCTTTCTCTCTCTCTCTCTCTCTCTCTCTCTCTCTCTCTCTCTCTCTCTCTCTATATATATATATATATATATATATATATATATATCACATATTTGTACATATACACACACAGAGCCCTATATATATTCTGCCATTTTTAAGTACTCAGAGTCACCTGCAAGCCACAATGGGGCATGAGACAAGGTATAGGTGATGAATTAAGTGGCAGATGAATCACAGGAATAATTGTAATAAATAATGTGATGTTTTTAGTAATCTCTCTCAGAAGCCTTTGGCAAATATTTGTAAAAAGATAACTTTCCCAGGACTAAATATGACTTTCATGCTTCCTGTGGCATTTAATCTCTCTGTATTTGTTGGTTAATTGAGCAAAAAGGGTGCTTGTCTGGGCCCTACTTTTGGGGGTTCTTGAGAAGAGAAATGCAGGAGAAAGAAATAGATTCTCTCATTTCCATGACTACTGTGGTGGGGTAGTAAGGATTGAGATGAACAGAGCTTTTATTGATATATGTTATTATGGGCCAGACATTGGGTACATATAAAAAAATATACCATTCCTCTACCATACCATACCATAGAGTGAGGTCATTGAATTCAAAAAATAGTGATGCTTCCTGGGATGTTAGGAAAGAGTCATATGAGAGTGAAGGTGAGAGAGGGAGTGGCAGGGAGACCAAGAGACAGAGACAGAGACAGGGAGACAGAGACAGACAGAGACAGAGGCTAGGTCTCCTCAGCCCAGTAACTAACTGGTTACTGCTAACCACTTCTAGATTAAAAATAAGTTTTATTGTTGATTTGTTTTATACCCCAATCATTTCAAGAAATACCTTCCCCTTTTTCTCTCCTTCCCTTGAAATTGAACTTAAAGCTTTCCAGGTAATAAAAATCACACACACACACACACACACACACACACACACACACACACAAAATCCAGCATAGATAGTTCACCTGACAGCATATACAATATTCTACTCTCACAGTACCTCTGCTGATATGAGAGAGGTACATTTTACCTAATCACCTGGATTTTTATTGATTTTCAGTTACTCATTGTTGTGTTGCCAATTGAGTATGCTATTGTTTTGGTGCTGCTTATTTCACATTATATCAGTTCATATAAATTTTCTTATGTTTTTTCTGAATTCCTTATAGTCATTATGTTAATGCACAATAATGTTATTTCATATTTATATGACTTAATAGAATCAATCATTCCCCATTGATTGGCATCCACTTTGTTTCTGTCTTTGCTACTATAAAGAAAATAGTGTTATGCATATTTTGGTACATATTGCACCTTTCTGTCTTCACCTCTTTGGAGTTGTAAGTCCAATAATGAGGTTACTAGGTCAAAGAATAGGAACAATTTAGTTCCTTTTCTTGCACAAATTCCTCAATTTGTTTTTGATGGATAAATTAATTTGATTTTTCTTGTAAATGGTTGGAGACATTAAAGTTGTCAGAGATAGTATAATGCATAGAGCATTGAACTTTGAGTTAGAAAGCTTGAGTTCAAATCATGCCTCATTAACTAAGTTGTGACCATGGCCAAGTCATTCTTCCTCTTTCAAGCTCAGTTGCCTCTTCTATAAAATGGGGGGTGATAATAATAGCATATATCTCACAGGGTTAACCTAAGGACTAGGTGATATAGTATATGTTAAGTGGTTTGTGGACATTATACTGCTATATTAATTCTAGCTATAAGTATTATATTGATCAGGAGTTCAGATGAACATTGGTAAAGACTTAGGAGTCACTAGAATAAAAGTATCACCTGAAGTTCTGAAATTCAAAGATTGTGTTATGCCAGAGCCCACACACAGCACCTAGACAAAGTGGGAAGGTGGACAGTAAAGAAAGCTGTGACTAGATCAAATTTGGCAGCAGTTTACCATTTCCCTCTTCTAAAAAAAAAGGGAGGTTCCCAAAAGATAATGGGAAAACATAACAGAGAGTTAAGTGGGGAACTAAAAGAGAGTCTAAAAGAGGTGAAAAAAAAGTGCCCAGGAGGAGGGAATAGTCAATAGTGTCAAATGCTGCAGAAAGGTCAAAGAAGATAAGGACTGAGGAAAGGTCATTGGATTTAGTGACTGAGGACCCTGGAGAGCTCCATTTCCTCAGAACGGTAATTAAACTGACTGATCAAGTTCATTGACAAGCCAGTTCAATCATGGTCCATCTATCCACTTGACTGTTTATTTCCTTTCTCATTGGATTGACTGGTGATTTGATTGAGTTGACTGAACCAACCCTTTCCTGGCTATAGTACAGATAGCTTTAGACAGACATCAAGAAGCCAACCCACATATGTAGAGTACAGCAGCTTGGAACCATAGACACTGTCTCTGATGAGAGCAGATGCCCATAGTTAATAGCTGGATGATCGATGGATCTGTATCCACCATGCTTTCCCCCAACCTTCTCGTGAGCTGCTGAGGTATCTTGCTTTAATGACATGGAAACAGCTGGCATGGCCTCCAGCAGATCACAGCAGACATTTCCAGCATTTCTGCACCTAACTATTCTATTTTTAAAAATCTGGCATATGATGTCGTTTTCCATTCATTGGAGCAATTATTCCATTTCCATGAAAATAACTGATGGGAATTATCATGACACTGAAATCCAGGCTAGGTGTTTGACTTGCCAGAAGAATGCTAGTCAAGGAAATACTCAAATACACTCAAACAGAGAATTATGGCTTAGTCAAAGTAAGCAAACTTGAGAAAAGGAAGGGAATGGTAGGGAAGGGGAGGGAACGGGAAAGGAGGAAAGGAAAAGGGAGAAGAGGAAAAAAGGAGAGGGGAGGAGAAGGAGAAGGGAGAAGAGGAAAAAGGAGAGGGGAGGAGAGGAAAGAGAGGGGAGAAAAGGAAAAAGGAGAGGGGAAGAAAGGAAAGAAAAAGGAGAGCATTAAAGTTAGGGGAGGAAAAGGAAGAAAAGGGAAAAGGAGAGGGAAGGGAAGGAAAGGAATGGAAGAGAAAAAGGAAAGGAAAAGAAGAGAAGGGAGCAGTGAGGAAAAGAAAAAAGGGAAAAGAAAAAGGAAAGAAAAGAAGATAGAGGAGTTATCTGGCATTGCTTATGAACATGAAAAGATCTTATTAAGCTGTAAATTAAATAATTTTAGAGGTATAATGGGCCTTATTGTTCTAGACCAACTCACACCCGACCATCCCCCATGAGTGGCCATGGATTCTCCAACTCAAGGGCCCATAGAGGAGTTCTGTACTAAGCATATCAAGTCTTATCCTTCCATCTAACAGACCTTCAGATACTTCAGGCCAGCAATTATGGCCCCTGTCAGTCTTCTCTTCACCTTGTTAAACATCTCTAGTTCCATCAGTTTATCCCCATATAGCAGGGTCTTTCATCTCTTCACTATGCTAGTCACTCAGAAACCATGGAATATTCTACATTTGCTGCCTCTTCCTCTCTCCAGCTGCCACACAGCATCGTAGTTTTAATTAGAGTTACATGACGTTCCAGAGATTGCTGGACAGGCTTATCGCTGTGAAGTACATTTGCATGTCCAGTTGAGCATTTCCCTTTTCTATTAATCACCAGCTCCACTCCAGGTCCTCAGACACAGGCAGGCCTACTGGCAAATGCAATCATTCAAAGAGACCTTTTAATTTGAAGCTTGACAATTGCAAGGACACTGAATAGTTGATGTCCTTTCCTTAACCTGAGCTGCTGCTTAATGGGAATGATGTTGCAGTGAGTCCTCATTGCTGTCCAGTGCTTAGTTCCCAAATGCACTGGGGGAAAGGGAGATAAAGCTCAAGCATTCTTGTTCAGGGGCATGTCATGAAAAGAGTAATTGGCAAATCATTCAAATTGTGTTCTCTAAGACTATACTATGAGCCTAGCCCTGTGTTAAATTCTGTGAAATTCATACTGAACCTGAATTTCCAAGCTTCTCTCCCCTCTTTACAGAGGTGGGAGATCATGGATGTGAAACACTACATACATCACCATATTAGACTGTTGATATATTTGTTAGTTTTACTGAACTATTTTGAGGGGTTCCATCTGAACACCAGAAGGCAGATAAAGATTCACATTCACCTCTCCCCTAGGCCACACTTGGTTTGGCAATACAGCAAGTTACCACTTTGTCACTTCTGCCACCATATAAATGGTAGAGATGAGACTTCTGATCTTCCTGGGCCATCTCTGCTAAAAACCTCCACTCTGACAACCTTCTTGTCTGAGTCAGGTACATGGCCCTTTGTGTGTTACTTGTGTGTGGGGCCATAACTGGCCCACCATCAGTTCCATGAAGAAAAGCTGAGTATCTGTCTGTGCACATGTGGGGATGGTGGTGATCAAGGGGAGAGATGGATGAGGAAAAGCAGGTGTTGGGTCCCCACTCTCTGGGGCCCTTATACCATCTATGTATGGTCTAAAGAGCACCTCATAAAGAAGCATCATGAATTAAAATAGGAAGCTGCAAAGTGATCTTCAGGCATGAATTCCTCCTCTCCTTCAATCAAATCTCATGCCAGTATTGAAAAATCTCTTTCTCCCTCCAGGAAAAAATTCAAATAAACAAAATACACCTTTCCTGCTTCTTCCTCCAAATACAAAGATTCCTAGATACAAATCCAGTGGCAAGGGATGGAAAGACTAGTTTAGCCACATTTCAGGTAGGGTATGGAAGACAACCAGTCCTGACCAAACTAGCTAAGATGGGAAATCAATGAAACCTGAGTTAAAACAAGATAAGTAGCCAGGCAGGATCTGATATGTTGAAGTTTCATGATATAAAGAGTTTATCAGAGACATGATCAAGGCTGTACAAATAAGGAAGAGCCCTGGTATGAGGAAGAGAGGAAGGTGTGATCATCAAATGTTAGAACCAGATATTAGAGGCCTTCTCTAATATCCAGGCCTCTACTTGAAAAAACATGCACTACAGGGAGATAACCCGTTACCTCCCAAAGTATCTTAGTCAATGCACCACTTGTTGGGAATAAAGTTTCTTCTCTTCTCTGCCTCTCTGTCAATTCTCCTATTATCCCAGTACTATTTTCTGAGGTCAAATAAGATATACATAATCAATTTTACACATTGAAATCTTCTAATATTTGAAGTCAATAATCATGTCCCCCTAAGGCAGGAGGGGTTTTTATCTCAAATCTATGGATCACTATATATAAATTCATACATACATACGTGTGTGTATTATATATTTATATGTGTATTTTTGTGTATATACCCATACACACATATTGGATATTGGGGCAGCTAGGTGGCACAGTGGATAGAGTGCTGGGCCTAGGGTCAGAAAGACTCTTCTTCCTTAGTCCATATCTGAACTTCGATATTTATAGACTGTGAGACCCTGGGAAAGTCACCTTACCTTATTTACCTTAATTTCCTCATCTGTAAAAGGAACTGGAGAAGGAAATGGCAAATTACCCTAATATCTTTGCCAAGAAAATTACAAAAAGGATCTTAGAGAAACTGAAATTACTGAACAGTAACACACATATATATTTGTACACATATATACATGTACATGTATGTAGACAATGGTATTTCAATATGATTACTTTTCTTTAGTACCCTATGTACTTCATTTTATGCATTTAAAAACAGCATTCTGAGGAGTCCTTACACTTCACCAGACTGACAAAGTCCACAACACAACAAAAGATTAAGAACCTCTGCCCTAATGCTGAAGGCAGTCATATCCTTCAACCACTTCTCAAGTCATATGGTTTTCATAGCTAATTAGATTAGGAAGCTGGGAATTAGAATATCAGAACTCTTAGGTGCAAACAAACTCTCTGTGGATGGATGGAGGAAAGAGGGTGGAAGGAGATAGTTGACAAAATGGCTGTCTTGGTGACTCTACTTCTGGGGATCTATCCACTACCCACTAGAGGGCTATCAAACCCCCTCACCAAAGAGGGATAAATATGAGCTTTCTCTCAGGCAAAATTACCACTCTACATCTTCAGGGTCTTGGATGACAGACCTGAAGGTAATTCCTTTTGACAATAACATATACATTTCAAACCTTGGTAGTAGCATTATTGCTGGAGAAAATGTATTCTTCTTACTGGATTTAGTTTGAAATAATAAGGCAAGACAATCCCACCCCTACTGTTTACTATCTATTTGCCTTTGGACAAGTTGCTTAACCTCTTGGTTGCTTAGTTGCATCATCTGTGAAATGGGAGTACTGGTTTAGATGATCTTCAAAGCCCCTTTTAAATCCAGGGTGTACGAGGTATTCAAGAAAGACTAGAGCCTCTTCTCATCCACCTTTGGTATCTACCTGGTACTTAACTCTCATCTGAGGGTCTAAGAAGCTGTAGCATACACAGTGGTTACATCACAGTAAACCATCTCAGCAGACAGGCTAAACCGAGTTGAGAGTAACCTAGGGGCCTCAGACCCATTGGTGAATTAGCAGAGTATTTACCCCAAGAGTATTTAGCATGGGAAGATTTCCCCAGTAGAATGGGAAGATGAGAACAATTGTATCCAATAGTCATGAAGGCAGCTGAAGTAAGCAGTGTGGAGCACTTAGAGGTCCATCAGACATTGAAGACACCAAGGTCATCTGCTGCATTCCAGGCTATTGTTAGTCATCTTGACTTTTGTCTTGCCCCTGGACTTTGATGATTCTGTAAGAAAGAGTGAGACTGACAGCTTTGGGCAACTCTGACTCACTTAAATCCAATTCACAGGCATGTGATGTCATTGGACCTCTTCAAAAATGGACAAACAACAACTCTAGATCATGTGCTCCTATGGATTGTTATCCTTTTTGTCTTTGTTTAGTGAATTTACAGATAAGGAAACTGAGACAGAGAGTAGTTATGCTACCTTGTTCAGAATCAAGAAGGTAGATGTGTTTGATGTAGGATTTGAACACAGGTCTTCCTATCTCCAAACCCAGCACTCTATCTTATATATACCACCTCATTACCTTTGTTTATTGAATGCATAATCATCTTTATTTATTAATTGTTGTTTTTCTTTTTTAGAGGCCAAAAGGCAGGGAAATTGGGGTTAAGTGACTTGCCCAAGGTCACATGGCTAGTAAGTGTTAAGTATCTGAGGTCAAATTTGAATTCTGGTCTTCTTGACTCCAAGGCTGGTGCTCTATTCACTTATAGCCAACTTTTAAAGTATAGACTGAAAATTGGAAGAAACATTAGAGGTTTATCTAATCCCTTTCCCTCACTTTATAGATAAGGAATCTGAGGCCAAGGGAGGTTGGATAAAAGTCATGCCCAAGGTCACACAAGTAACGGGTTTTGAATTCATATCCTCTGACTCTAGAACCCATGTACTATCCATTGTATCCTGATACTTTCTGTAATGTTATACTTCTCTGTATTTTTATGCCCTTTCTAGTCTGGGAGCTTCATGACAAATCATGAATGGATCACTGGAGTCTCTTCATTTGATATCTTGCCCCTGACAAGCACAGAAATCTGTACACAGGTTCTTAATATGTATTTGGTGAATGAATGGATGAATGAATATTTGTCCACTCTCTTGGTTACATGATGCTTGATCTACCTTCTCTTTAGCTTTTGAACTGTACTGAAGTTGTTTTGAATGTTTCTGTTTTAGGATCTGAACACCAAGTTGCTGTATCTAGAACATAAAAAGTAGTTAAGAATCTGAGAATGACCATCCCACCTTTCATTGAACTAGGGATCTTTTCTCAGGGCATAGTTTAGGGACTAAGAAAAGTTGAAGAAAAAGCAAACCTAAATTTAAGCTGAAGCTTAATGAGTTTAGCCCTTAGAATTACACCATGGGAGGACTCCTGAGAGCCATAATTTAGATTCATGTATCTCCTAATTATAAGATGTATGTTCAACACAGCCCACATCGAGCAGTGATAAAAAAGAAGCAATGGTGAGTGACCATCTGTTCACAGGATTTGCAATAAGCCTTGTTAAACAAGTCAGGGGGTGGGAATGGGATGGGCAGAGTACTTTTTTCTCCTCTTTAAAAACCATAGCAACTATTGCTTTCATGCTGGTAAGGATTTGGGGCACAGTTCCTTACAGAAATGTAAATTTGCTTTGATGACAAAATAAAGAATGTGGCACTATAAGGAATCCTTTTTATGTTGTACTGTTATGGGATTAGGGCTGGCCTGGAAGTCAACAGACCTGAGTGCAGATCCAACCTTTGATGTTAATTGACATTTGGGTGTATCACATCCCCAGCTGCCACTTTTTCATCTGAAAATTAGGGCAGCCATATGTACACTGAGAACTTCACCAAGTTATTGTGAAGAAGGCATCTTATTTCCTTTCAAAATGCCATTTTCCAGGAGTCAGGTGATATTTTCTTTGATCTAGAACAGGAGCTCTCAACCTGAGGTCTGTGAATTTGTTTGTTTTTAATATTTGGATAATTGTATTTGCATATTATTTGGGGTTTTTTGCAAATCTATTTGCTTTTATGCACTGAAAAATATTATGCTGAGAGAAGGGGCCTAAAGGCTTCAACAAACTGCCAAAGAAAGTTCAAATCACCTAGTGTGCATACTTTGTATATTTTAAAACACTGTATCAAAATTATGTGAATACAAGGTTATTATATATAAGCATCCACAGCGTTCAAGGTACCATGTTAGGCACTGATGGAGATACACAATTTAGATTGTATTATATCCTGGAAAAGGAGTTTGAACTTTATATGATGGAAAATAGGGAACCATAGAACATTTTTGAGTAGAGGAGTAAATGCATTAAGGCATAAGCCTGGCAAAAATGTAAAATGTTCATAAGGCAAAAAAATGCCCTCATGCAGTTTATCACACATATATAACTAGCTATCACAAAAATGCAGAATAGAATTAGAAGCATGAGAAGTATGCAGTAATATAAGAGCAAAAGATCAAATCCACTAGTAAAGATAAAATGGATAAATGAAGAAGAAAAAAAAGGCAACATTAGAAACTATGCCCTGCATACTGTAAATATATAATAAGGAGATGTTGAGCTGAATTTAATTGAACCTTGCCTAATGTTTGACCAGGAACTAAAATGGGTCCAGAAGCTTACCTCATGTTTCTACTATCAATACTTTTACTCCTGGTAGGAGTAAAGTTGACTCATATAGTCTAATGTTGGAAATTTTAGACTTTGTGACATATTATTCGGACAGTTATTTAGCAGTGAGGGAGGAAGATCCTTCAATACCTTTCAAATCATATCATTCAATTCAATAATTTTTCAGCTGAATGTTCTGTTTATTTATAGAACCAAATCTGATCCCAAGAGAGGAAGCTAGGTAACTCAAGCATAAACACTGTCAGCTTTATAATACACACCATTGATGCATGTATACATTGTAGTGAAACTATTTTATTTTAAGATGTAAAATCCTTACAATTTCTGTAAAAGTGCATCTTTTTAAAGGTGTGTTCTACTAAGTTTGTTTTGTCTCATTAAGCTATTACAGGAAGCAGTCTTGTTTCTGATCGTAGGCTATAATAGCAAGCACCCTAGCACACCCAGGATGGCTTACTAGCACAGAGTCTTTGATCTGCTTTTAAAGGAAAGATTAATCAAAAAGGGGTTAACAATCCTACTTTTAATGACATTCACTAGTTCTGGGAAAAGGTCAGCATCCTGAATTGGAGAAAATATAAACAGAGAAAATACAAGCAGAGAAATTTGCACAAAGACCAACAGACAGGGCTCCAGCTGTCTGAACATAGCAATATTGCTATATACTTTACATACATCACTGGATCAAGGGAGCACATCTAAGTAGTCAAGGGGCTCCGAATATCTGACTATTCAGAGTCTCAACCAGAAAGTTAAAAGATCTTTCTTATGAGTGAACCCCCCAAAATATAAAAATAATTATAAAATGCAAGCCTCATAATATATGACAAAGACTAAGTCCCTGACTGACTTAGAGCCAAAAGACAGGAAACCTACTTGACTTAGTGACAACTGTGAATTATCAAGGTTCAAAGGAGATTAATCTTGCAGATGTTTACAATTTAGCCTGAGTCTGGGAAACTGAACTCTAACAAGAAGAAAAAAACAACAAAAATCCCACCTTGCTTGTGCTTACATAGACTTGGGATATTCTAGCTTCTAGGCATCATTCAGGGAAGGGGAGGAAAGGAATAAGCATTTACACAGAGCCTACTGTATGCTAGACAGTATGCTAAGTGCCTTTTTACAAATAACTCCTTTGATACTCACAACAACCCTCTGGGGTAGATGCTATTATTATGTTCATCTTATAATTGAGGAAACTGAGCCAAACAGAAATTAAATGACTTGCTCAGAGTCACACAGTTAGTAAAGGTATGAAGCTGGGTTTGAACTCACATCTTCCTGTGTCCAGGTCCGGTGCTCTATCTACTTTATCACCAATAGCCTCATTCAGTGCAAAGTAAAAAGAACAGTCTCTAGTGTCAAAGGACAAAGAGCTATGGTTGAGAGTGGCTTGCCATCATATATCACACAACAAAGTTGAGACTTTAAGCACAAAACCCTGGAGACCTTCAAGATCATTATTATTCGAGATTATAAGGTCATCCAGATCATCAACTCCTTTATAAAGTTCCACTTCATAAATGAGAAAATAGTATTCCTGAAAGATGAAAGTGGCTAATCCGAGGGCATACAGGAATACGATATAGACCTGATCCAAATACATAGATAATAGGTTTGTTGGAACTGAAAGGAACTTTAGCTGTCATTTAGCCCAACCTTCTCATTTTATTGATGAGGAATTGGGACCCAGAGAAGTGTAATGTCTTGGCCAGTGTCACAAGGTAGTAAATAATAGACATGATTTAAACCTAGGTTCTATGACTCCAAAACCAATGATTTTTTCCACTGTACCATGGATTGTGTTTCCACTACTCTGTGGTTGTTCACTCTAGAAATGTCAAATGTATACAGCTGTCCACAACAATCCCAAAGGCCAATTGAACCAAGTTAAAATGTAATTGGGAAATATTTAACACAGTAAATAGAAATATGGTGCAACAGAGACAATATTAATTTGTAGTTTTTAAGTCAAAATGTCACCAGCAAAGATCTTGGTTCTATTTGAGTTTGGTACCACTGGCTCTGGCCCAATTCATACCTAAAGTATGTATTTCCTCTATAATAACAATGATACGTGATCACCTAGTCTCTTGTTGAAAACTCTCAGTGAAAGGAAAGAGATGGCCTTGAACATCAGGCTTATGTGCTTGACCTTGCTCTGTGGTGTTAAATGACCTTATCAGAGAAGCTGTAAGCAGCAACTGCAGGGGAAACAGCTGGGTGGTTCAGCACTGAGGTGGGAACAGCAGCACTGCGTTTCTGAAATGTACAGTACTCAAGCCCAGAAACTTTAAAGAGGCAGAAGGTCTATAACCAGTGTGTGGTAAATTTAGTTAGGCTGGTTAGCCTACATGCCTTTAGCTAGTTTGAGGTATTCAAAGAGAAAGAGTTAGATACAGGAAACCACCAGGGCTTGGGAAGAATATTGTTAAATTGTCTTGGTTTCCAGAGGAGAAACTCTCAGGCATGAGTGTGTCTCTTCCCTCGTGTATCAATTAGTAGGAAAGCAGTCAAGGGAAAATATGTCCCTTTTCTAGGGGTCTAATGTTATGAAGAGGTGTTTGGTACCATTCCCAGGAAGCAAAAGGTTAGTGTTCCAATATGAACTCAGGCCAGGATTATTTATTATGATTTTAAATTAAAGTATATTTTTTATGCTAACAAGCTTTTATTTACTCTCTCACACTTCTACTTCCCCCCTCCACAAGGCTAGAAAAACAAGCAAAACAAAAGCCTTTTGACAAATGTTCAGTCAAGCAAAACAAAATCCCACATTGGCCATGTCCAAAAATTTGTGTCTCATTCTGCAGATTTAGTGCATTGTTTCTCTGTCAGGAGGTAGGTAGCTCTATTCATTAAAGAACTCCGCCCCCTTGTATTTCTGATTCTTATTCTGAAATTCTGCACTTTAAAATGAATTTTAATAGCCTAGCTATGATGGCAAGAGGCATTGGAAGTCACTGACAAGGGGAGAGAAGCAACAAAAGTGATATTTGGTAGGAATTAACCTGTTAACTGTCCATAGAACAGCTAATGCGGGCAAGAGATTGACAGCAGAGCACCCAGCTGGGAGGTTGTCATAGTGACCAAGGCAGGAAATGATGAGGACTCAGACTAGACAGAGGCAGTGGAAGTGGAGAGGAAAGAATGTATGTGAGAGACTGCAAAGGTAGAAAGTGCAAGGCTCCAGAACTATTTAGGTATTCATCTCATACCAACCAGTCTAGGGCATGAGTGAACAGATGGACTTTGAATGCTGTGCCCAGGAGACCAGCAGGCTGCAGTTTTGTTGGGCCAGGAAGGAACATCATTCCTCAGACATGCTTAAGTCCAGAAAATCAAATGCTGGCAAT
Source organism: Pseudocheirus occidentalis (assembly GCA_028646575.1). NCBI lineage: Eukaryota > Metazoa > Chordata > Mammalia > Diprotodontia > Pseudocheiridae > Pseudocheirus > Pseudocheirus occidentalis. The sequence goes on along the minus strand of CM053595.1, from coordinate 47,133,225 downwards.
GCAAAAGGTTACTATATTTCTGGGCTCCAATTTTGGATCACGACTCTGTGATGCAAGTTGGAATATGATAGGAGCAAAGGAGAAAGCCCAGTAAAATACCCTAAGAAAGTTGGAGGAGGGAAAGGGCATGTTTATCTAGCAACACAGCAGACATCAGAAAAGATCTCATGGAGAAACAAGTATCTGATTCTGACAGGCAGAGATGAGGAGGAAGGGCATTCCAGAAAAACAGAGGAACCTAACAAATGATCTGAGATAACAAATATCTGAGGCAGGATATCATGAAGGAGATCAAGGAATAAATACATAGTGCCTCAGTATGTGATGGAGTCTAGACTAAAAAAGCCATGAATGAGCATCTACATGTATATCTCCTTCAAGAAGAGCATCACAAAATCAAAGGATTTCCAAACTGGAGATTATCTAGTGTGTAGTCCATCCATCATTTTATTGGTAAGAAAAACTAAAGCCCAGAGAGAAATGACTTGCCCAAGATCATATAAACATTTAGTAGAAAAGGCAGATATAGAATCCAGACCTGAGAATCAGCTCCGGGTCCAATGTACTTTCCACTCAAAACTGAAATGTATCAGTTTGAGGATTTTAGAACTGGGGAAGCAATACAAGGCACTCTTGATGAAGGAACTTCCTCTAAAAATGCAGATTGGCATGTACTGGGGTTCTTAGTATCTTAGAGGATTTCCTGAGGGTCCTGAGAGATTAAGTGATTTGTCCAGGGTCACAGAACTTGAATTCACTTCTTCCTGATTCCAAGGCTGCCCAGATCACCATTCTCTACCATACCATGTTCTTTCTCAATTGTTTATATGCATATTTTTTTTGACCAGACCTATGATTTCACAGGGCCAAGAAGAAACTCCCTCTACCAAAACAGATCAGCACCTTCTCTGCAAATTAGAGAGTTGGGTGTGTGTGGCTGTGACTGCGGCTGTGGCTGTGGGTATGTGTGGGGTATGGGGGGTGTTTTACAAGGTACAAAAGGAAGAGACCTTAGAAATTATTTAGTGCAACCTTCTCATTTAAGTATAAAAATGTTATTCTTGGAATTTCTCACATTTTAACATGATTCACTTTACAAAAGTTTGATTTATAGAGCTTTTCAAGAACATTTCTATTAGATAAAAAGAGGTGCATCTGGGCATCCATAATGTTTGGTGCAGCCTATATTTATCTTGTAGTTAATACAGGCTGTTCTCCAGATCATCTAAAGTAGGTGAGAAACTGGTTCATCACCTCTGGTGCCCAACTTGGGATTGCAGGGTTTGCATTTCTATCCAGATGGCAGCTGCCAGTAAGAAATCCCCACAAACGAGGTTCCACCCCAAATTATATTTTCCAATGTGATTGACATGTCTTAGCTTATTAAACATGATTCTTCTCAACATGGGAGCCTTCTGTTCACTCTATGTGGAATGGCCTCTCTCTGTCTCTTGCTTTGTCTATTTCTCCACTTATCTGTCTCTTTGTTATGTCTTTCTGACTCTTTCTCTGTCTCTGTCTCTCAGTCTCTGTCTCTGTCTTTCTCTGTGTCTCTCTGTCTCTGTCTCTCTCTGTCTCACTGTCTCTGTCTCTCTCTGTCTCTCTGTCTCTGTCTCTCTCTCTCTCTGTCTCTGTCTCTCTCTCTCTCTGTCTCTCCCTCAAAGTGGAGATACCATAGTGGTACAAAATTAGGTTGTTTGTTCTGGGTTTTTTTAGTCATTTTTCAATCCTGACAAAATCTTCATGACCTCATTTTTAGGGTTTTCTTAGAAAAGATACTGGAATTGTTTGCCATTTCCTTCTCCAGCTAATTTTTACAGATGAGAAAACTAAGGCAAACAAGGTTAAATGACTTGCCCAGATTCACATACCTAGTAAGTGTCTGAGGCTGGATTTGAACTCAGGAAGAGGAATTTTTCTGACTCTAGACCCAGTGCTCTAGCCACTGCACCACCTAGCTGCACTGGTACAAAATTAAATCCATACCCTTTGGGAAAATTGGTCCAGTGGAATCACAGCATGGTGGAAAGATTAGATTTAAAGTCAGGAGATGTGTGTTTGATTGGAGTCCTCACTCTGCTACCTTGTTATACTTGTGACCATGCAGAGTCTCTCTGAGCTACCATTTGCTCAACTAGAAAATGGGGACCATTTTTGCCCTGCAGGTGGTATAGTTAGGCAAATACTGGAGTGGGAATGTTCTGCCATCAATTTCTATGTGACCTTGATCAAGTTGCCAGCTTCTCTATGTATCAGTTTACCCATCTGTAAAATGAGGGATTAAGATGAATGATCTCTGAAGTCCTTTCCAACTCTGATTGTATAAATCCATCCTAAAGGTTTTAGGAGATAATCAAATAGAATAATGACTATGAAAGTACCTTGTAAACTGTAAGAACACAAGTTGGCATTTTGACCACGCTGGACTTTGTCTCCTCACTTGGGAGCAGAACTCCTGGCACATAATAGACACTTAATGAGCGTTTGCTGATTGACTGATTGAGGAGGAGGAAAAACTCTTTCTGGTTAGTATTCCATTGTTGAACAGTTTCATAGACTATCAGATTGTTTCTGGAACCAAAGTGAAGAACAACCAGCATTTCACAGTTCATAATAATACACTCCCACACCTTGCTAATAGCACATTACAGTTTAGAAAATGCTTTCCTTTCAGTAACTCAGTGAGACAGCTGATGCAAGCATAATCCCCATTGAGCAGAGGAGAAGCCTGAGGCTCAGAGAATAGAAATGGGACAAGCTAATGGTCTGACTGACTCTTTTTGACTGACCTTGGGTAAAATCAGTCTGACTTATCTCCCATTCAATGTGATTCATTGTTTCAACAAGTACTTTTTTATATAATAACTTTATTATATATTTAATAGAACAGCAAGTTGTACGGAATAGATTTGCAGTTTCATTCACAATCCTATTTTTTTCACTGTACTATGTTATGGAATTGCTTGATTTATTCCATAAATTAAAAATGAAATATATTTTTTCAGAATTAAAAAGGTAAAAAGAAAGAACCATATAATACAGTAGCCAAAAGTAATTCAGTCTTAGACTGAAATAAGAGAGGTCAACAAGTATTCTTTGACCACATACTAACCACTGTGGGCCTCAGTTTTCTCATCTGTAAGATAAGGGAATTGGACTAGATCACAAACCCCTTAAAGAGCTAAACTTGATGATCCTGTGTCTTGGATATCAGAAAGGCTGCCATGTGCAAAAGTGTGTGAGATGAAAGAGTTCAGAGTCTGTAAGGTCAGAAAAGGTCTTTATTCTTTTGTTTCTCATGAGAGAGAGCAATAGGTAGAAGCCAGTCCATAGTTATATAGTCTTCTAATGCAGAAACCCAACCCCCCCAACTGGCCTTCACTCTTATTGGTAGGGGGGCTGACCCACAATCTAAGCAGGGAATTTCTCTGAGACAAAGGACCCAGAAACATGTGGGTGTCCAATGAAAGCAGTCTTAACCTTATTTGGCATATCTTCTGCTGAGTTGGCTCTGCGGGCGGGTCTCTATTGCCCTAAACCCCAGATTGCTTGAAGGTCAGGTGACCTAAGCCTAGGCCTAGTGAATACTGAAGCCATTCTAGGTTTGATTTTTCAGAATGGGGAAACTTCACTATAAATTATCTCTCACAAAAGGAACTAGATTTGTTCTTGGATCAAAAAGGCAAAACTAAAAACAAAAGTTAAAATCTCTCCCACAGAGACAGATTTTTGTCCTGATATCAGGAAGAATTCCTCAGTATTTAGAGCTATTCCAGCATTTAATGGATTGCCTTGAGAAGTAAAGAGTTCCATAATATTTCAAGATCTTCAAGAAGCTGAATGGTCAAGATATTATAGAGCAGTGGTATCAAACTTAAACAAAAATACCTAATGGCAGCATATTGACTTGGAAAACCACAAGTTAACTTTATCTATGTTGTATTATACTTTTAATTTACTTTGTTGCATAATTCCCAATTACGTTTTTTCAGTGGACTGTGAGTTTGACCTCTCTGTTGAAGATTTTTCTTTACTCTTAACAGGATTTTTAATGAGCCAGTCTCGAACCTAAGAATGATGAAGCAGCAGGTCAGACACAGAGTGCCAGTAATGAGGTAGCCACTTAATTAGTTTTATTATGAGGAACAGATTTGCTAATAGGGAATTCTCCTGATCAGAATTCCACCTTGCTAAAGTGAAAACAGGTTACATACATAAATTACAAGTGAGAAGGGAAAGGGGGAATGTGGATTACAAACAATGTTATCTGGGGCTTGAGTGGTTTCCCACAACAAAGCCACAAATGGAAGACTATACAACAATTCAGGAGCCCTGTGAGAGCAATATTGTTCAAGTCCTTCAGGGTCATTTCTTGGTAGGTCACAGGATCAGAGTTCTGTGATAGGAACAGGTTCTACAATCTCTGATTCATTTCAGCTTAGGTACACAAATAGAAGGATGCCAGGAATTTGGAACTATGCCCAAAGAGCTACAAAACTGTGCATACCCTTTGACCCAACAATTCTAGGTCTGTATCCCAAAGAGATCATAAACATGGGAAAAGGACTCAGATATTCAAAAATATTTATAGCAGCTCTCTTTGTGGTGGCAAACAAGTGAAGATTGAAGGGTTGCCCATTAAATGGGGAATGGCTGAACAAGTTGTGAATGGAATGGAGTACTATTGTTCCATAAGAAAATATGAGCAGGCAGACTTCAGAAAAAATAGGAAAGTCTTATATGAACTGATGCTAAGTGAAATGAACAGAACCAGGAGAACAGTGTACACAGTAATGAACATTGCAAGGTGACGAACTTTGAAAGACTCAGCTCTTCTAAGCAGTGCAAGGATAACTCCAAAAGATTCATGATGAAAAATGCTATCCACATTCAGAAAGAGAACTATAGAGTTGAATGAAGATCAAAGTGGACTATTTGCTCTCTTCTTGTTTGTCTGTTTCTTCTCTCATGGTATCTTCCATTAGTTCTAATTCTTCTTTACAACATGACTAATGTGAGAATATGTTTTAACATTAATGTATATGTAGAGCCTATATCAGTTTGCATACCATCTTAGGGAGGGGGAAGGCAGGGAGGGGGAGAAAATTTAGTATTCAAAATCTTATGGAAATGAATGTTGAAAACTAAAAATTGATCAATTAATTTTTTTCCAAAAAAAGGATACCTGTGATTGTGAGCCTTGTTGAAAGTTTGATTGGTCATTTCAAGCTGCATTGTAAGTTTAACTCACAAGACAGACAATTCTAAAAATCTAATCTCTTAGTACATTCATTACATGTATCATATTGATTATTATAAAATCATAATTTCTTTCACACTATTGACTCAGGTTAAGTTTGAACCATTGCCATCTCAAATCCCTTTCAGCTCTGAAAGTCTATGATGTTATTATAGTAAGGTTCAATTGTTTTGGTCTGAGAATAAGGTTATTTCTTTTTCAAATATTATTTTGTTGTTAATTTATCTGTTTATTCCTCTTTTTTTCATCTTATTTTTTTTCCTTCATAGTTACGCATATGGTTTTAAACCTTCCCTCCTCCCATCCTCTCTCCAGTCTCTTAATTTAACATTTCTTCAGTCATATGTTTTTCAAGAAGTTTTCCTTCATTATGTCCTCCATCTTTTGCTCTCCTCCTCTATTATTTTAAATTCTGTTTTCATTGACTATCCCTTTACTCATACCTTCTCTCCATGTACCATATGAATATACAATTTCCATATTATTAAATATGATCTCCTTCCCTTATGCCATTTCTATGTTACTGTATGTGTAGGTCTTAACTCTTCCTCCCTTATTCTGATGTGCCCCACTATTAGAAAGTCAAAATAATTTTAAAAAGAAGCAGTATTGAATAATGAGTGTATCCTGAGACACGAGACTCAGTCCTGCCCTCTGCACTCAGAGTGATCACTTATTATTCTTAATGCCGATTTATCCTATCTCTTGTTCTATGTCCCCTATTACCCTAGGTAACTGCCTGTATGGACTCATATTTCCTCTTTCCTTTGGTGGGATGTAGCTCTGGGAAGTACAACACTTTTTCAAAGATAATCTCCTAGTGTGCGATTCCTCATAAATGAAAACCATTCTTGGATCCTGTCTCTTAAAGGTGCTATGTTTTGTGTGTTTCTTTAGCCCTAGTTCTAAGAGAAGGGATTCCTAAAAAGATACATGTTGCTTTAGAATGACCTCTGGTGGGGAAAAGAATGACCTTTTAGTAATGAAATTAGGTGGTTCTTCAAAGGATAGCTATATAATGTGCATCTTTCTGGTTTATGATTTGCTCCTTATAACTCAAGCCTACATGTCACAAAATGTCCACTCCATCAGCCTTCCAAAGCAAAGGTTTAGGCCACAACTTTTATTTTTCTTGGTGGAAGAGACAGGAAAGTGTGTGTTTCTAGAGGGAACACTCCCAAAATATTCTTGAAAGGCTAGACCCATGAGTTGGTTTAATAGTATGAAATTTAATCAAGATAAATGTAAATTCCTACACTTGGATATTTTAAAAATTCCATTTCACAAGCATAGAATTAACATTAAGAAACAAAAGAGTATCCAGAGGAAGGAGATTAGGACAGTGAAGAATTGCCAATTCATGTTAAGATAAGGATGCTTGAAGGACCTGAGGATGGCCAGTCTGTAAGAGTCATAGGAGACAAGATAGCTGTCTTCACAGGTCCAATCATCTAACAATTAGAGCTATACAAAAGCAGAATGTACAGCCTTGGGAGATCATACTCAAACAAAAACTTCTTAGGACACATATTGTGAAATCTTTTTTGTTATGCTATTTTATGGAAATGCTTTTTAATTCCATAAATTAAAAATAAAATAAATATCTTTTGAAAAGAAAGTGTATTGTAGAAAGAGTCATTGTTCAAGTGCCTGTTGGACTAGACCCTTGGAATTTCTTTCAACTTTGAGATTTTGTGAAATGAGGGACAATCAGACATAAAGGAAAGAATGTAAGAATGTAGGACTGGGGTACAATGAGACCCAGACTCCTAACTCTGTTTCATAGAATGCCTTAGTATTTGTACAGTAATTTCCTCAGACCAATTCTCTAAGGTAAAGAGTAGGGGTATTATGATTCTCCTTTTATAGATGTGAAAATGGAGGTAGAAAACGGTTACGTGGTTTGCCAAAGGTCATCCAGCTAGTAAATGTCAGTTCTGGGATGCAGATTCACATCTTCTGGCTCCAAGCCCAACATTCTTTCCCAAAGAGCAAGTCATCATTTCTTTAAGCACCATTTTAACTACCTATTCCCCTCTTCTTTCTCCCACAGCCTTATCCTGAGTAAAGCTAGAGAAAAGTAAAACTTATTCCATATGTTATGCTCCCTTCTCTACCTTGGAAAGACAAGAAACATAAGGTGGTTAATTTGGGGGTGTTTAGAATGTTGACTGCTCCTTTGTTCAGTACCCTGGCAGATCTGGACAGTGAATATGCAAAGTTTGATATAAAATTTTGTATTTCTAGTAAAAAATTACAGCATGGGGGAATGGAAGGGGTTGTCAAAGGTCACAATAACAATAATCATATGATTTTCACAAACAAGTATACATATATGTATACATGTGCATATGTGCACACACACATATACTTATACATATATGACATACAAACTCGTGTATATACACATATATGCATACACATACCTAAATGTATGTGTATATCGTATATATACATGTATATGTGTATGTATGTCCTCTACATTATTTACTAATGGTAGTTTAGGCTTTTAAAGGTATAGAAATTAACTAATCCAGCCTTAGAATGAGAGGTAGGGTAGGGCAGAAAAAGAATCCCAGATTAGATACCCAGAGACCTCAACTCAGTTACTCACATGACATTGGACAAATCACATAGGATCACAGAATTTTAAGAGAGAAAAGAGACTTTTGAGATGATCTTGTATAACTCACTCATTGTACAGATGAGGAAACTGAAGCAGAAAAAAGTTGAGTCACTTGCCAAGACCACACAGGTAGTTAAAGGCAGAACTAGGATTCCTGTCCAGTTCTTCTGACTCCAAATTCAACAATTTGTCCACTTTGTCTACTGCATCATGCTGTTTAATTTAAATTGGAAAAGGATCATAGAGAGCATCTTAAGCAACCAACCCATAGAGGTAAAGAATCAGAGAACAAGGGAAAGGAAGCATCTTATCCAAGTTCACAGAAGTGATCAGTGACAGAGCTAGAGTTCAAGTTTAGGTCTTCTGACTCTCCAATCCAGGGATCTTTATATTAAATCAAGCTATTGGATTTAGAGCTAAAAGGTATTTTATTGCTCTTATAGTCTGACCTCTTTGTTTTGTGTCCTCACTTTCCATGACCCCATTGGGAGTTTTCTTGGTGAAGATCCCAGAGTGGTTTCCCATTTCCTTCTCCAGCTCATTTTACAGATGAGAAAACTGAAACAAACAGGGTTGAGTGACTTGTCCAGAGTCATACAGTTAGTAAGTGTCTGAGGACAGATTTGAACTCAGGTCCTCCCTGACTCCAGGGTCATTGCCCTCTGGGGTACAGTGGGAGAGAAGAACTTACCTAAGGTTTCACACATAGCAAGTTACAGAGCAAAGAATCAAACGTAGGTCCTCTGGTTCCAAATTCAGGGCTGAATCCACTGAAAAAAAGACGACAAGGGGCTGTAATAGTTATGGGATTTGAAGATATCCCTTGCCTCTTGAACTTGCTGATGGAGCAGGAAGGGGTGGGGCAAGAGGAAGCTGGAGCCATGCTAGAGTCAGTGCAGTGACTGGAAACAGTGGCTGTGGCTGTGGTTGTGGTGTGAACTATTTTTTTAAGCCAGCCAGAATCTCTGATAAGGATTCCTGCTGAGGACTGCCAGGGATGGGATCTGCAGGGGACTGGAGCTGCTGGGAACAAGCTGCGTGAACTCTGAGCAGTTGCCATGAGTGAGGAGAGGAGGATCTTTGGCTAAGGTAGCCTATCCTATTGTTTACTACATTAACTACATGTGCCAACTTTATAACTACTGTGATGGCTTTGACTTTCTGGTTTGGGACTCAGGTTTCTGGTATCCGAATAAATGGTCTAGCTATATCCCCCATATAGAGAGCCTGTTACATTTTGTGATTAATAACTATATCAGCAAATTTATAGTTACTGTAGGCATTGTGAATACTGCATTGTTGATACAGAGGCTTTGGGTCAAGCTTTCATAAAAACAAAATCACCACCACTCCCCACAGAAAGAACGTAACCCAGCTTTACAACAAATACAACCAGAGTTTTGTTAGCAAGAAGCAAGGCCGTTGCCCTCAAGACAACCCATTTCTGTAAGGTGTGAATTGTTTTTTAAATGGGAACCAGTGGGAATAGCTAACTAACTCCTAAAAGCTGCTGCATTTTTTTTTACCCTGGCTAAGATGAGTCAGTAATTTTCTTCTCAGACTATCTAAAATGTTGAAAGTTATCACTCTTCTGCAAAATATTCATCCTCCTTCCTGATCCCCCTATACTTCTGAACTAAAATGTCATTTCTGATGCTTTCTAACTGCTTTACCACTACCTCCAATGTCATCTGTGTAGCCTTAGTGTTGCAAAACAAACTGATACAGAAATCTGAAGAAAGGCAGGAGTAAAATCTAGCAGAGAGTCCCCTATGTGGTGTCAGAGGAGCTGGGTCTGTAGATCACAGATTTGCAACTGAAAGGGACTTTAGAGGTCATTGAGTCAATGGGGAGTACAAGTATCAGAAGTTAAGTGACTTGCCCAAGGTCATACCAGCTAGGGACGTGACCAAGGTAAGACTTCAAACCAGGGCTTCCTCATTGTATGTATTATACCAGATTATAAACTCATCCTAGACAAATCACTTACTTCTTTAGAGTTGAATTTCTTCCCCTATAAAATGAGGAGATTCATTGAGGAATAGCTGAACAAATTGTGGTAAATGGATGTAGTAGAATTTGATGGTACTGCAAGAAGCAATGGATATGAGGAATTGAGAGAAAGTGATGGATGAAACTGTGGATGAACTAATGCAAGGTGAAGAAAGTGGAACCATTGCACAACAATGCAAAGCAAAATAATGCTTTTATTATTTAATCTAATTAATTTAATTTAATTAATTTAGTTTAATTTATTTATTTAATGACAGGACTGTCATCAACATAGTGACCAACCTTGACTCGAGTGGACAGAGAATAAATTCTGCTTTCTTCTTTGCAGTGCAAAGGTGGTGGACCAAGGCTGCAAAATGAGGCATACATTGTTTGCCTAAGTATACTTCTTTGCCATAAAGGAGAGTCTGGGAACAGGGCAAGTTGCCTCATGAAATGATAATGGTATAAGAAAAAAAGCATCCATTTAAAAAAAAAGATGAAATGTTTCAAGTAAATAATCTTGTAGGTTCTTCTAGCAATAAATTCTATGATTCTAAGAAATACAACAGCATTTCTACCTCCAGTTCAGGGCATCATCAGGGGATGGAGCATGAAAGTAAATGTCAGCTGTTCCCTTTCACCAGGAAGTCAAAAGCTGTCACTTTTCAAATGGTGACGTTTTTCTGAGTCTATGATGAAGTTTGGCTATGATGATGTATAGATATCAATTCTGTTTCTGTCTCTTCCCTTCATAATATTGTTTTGGCCTCACTTGGGGTTTTCTTGGTAAAGATACTGAAGCAGTTTGCCAGTTTCTTCTCTAGATCATTTTACAGCTGAGAAAACTGAGGCAAACAGGATTAAGTGACTTGCCCAGGGTCACACAGCCAGTAAGTATCTGAGGCCAAATTTGAACTCAGGAAGATGAGTCTTCCTAACTACAGGCACAGAGCTTTATCCACTGCACCACCTAGCTCAGTAAGTACTTGCTTACTATTGCTGCAAATTCAAATTTTAGAGTAAGTTTTAGTTAGACTTTCTTCTATCAAGCTCTCTGTTCCAAGAAACCATCTCACCAGGGAATGTCTGTAAGCTCAGTCCTCTCTGGAACAGTTTTAGAACATTACATGGGTAGTGTTGGGCCTTAGTAATCACCTAATCTAGTACCCTCACTTCACTGTAATAATAGGTAACACATGTAGCTGCACAATTTGCACATTCTTTTATGTCAATGATCTTGTTCTGATGCTCACAACAGTCTTATGTGCTAAACATTTCATATACTATAATACCCATTTTGGAAATGAAGAAACTCAGGCCTACATCAGTGAAGTGACTCAGCCAAGGTCATTCACCTAGGATCAGAGACAGAACCTGAACAGAGGTCTTCTTGACTCTACCACATGACATAGTCTCTACCTACAACCAAGAAGTCAGGGACTGTATTTTACCTTCTTTTGTATCACACACTTAGCACAGTGCCTGGCACATACAAGACCCTTGACTGACTGAACTAAGGCCCAGAAAGGATAAGTAATTTGCCCAAGGTTTTACACCTAGTTAATAAAAGAGTTATGACATACATGCGGGACTCCTGACTCCTAGTTCAATGGCCTTTGTACCATAGCTTTCTCATCCAGGATTCACTTCTAATTCAATGCTCCTGTGAAAACCTTCACTAAGTTAGAGACTCTGTGTTATTCAGAGGGCTATGACTCATCTTTCCAAATCACTGAAGTTGTGGGAGGGTGAAAAATCCCTATGCTGTTAGCTTAGTTCTCTACTGTCTTTCCAATTGCAAGCTACTGCAAGAATTGACGATGCTGGTAATAACTGGGGGTTTTTTTGTTGCTGTTGTTGACAGGTTTTTTCCCTTACAATAAAATCTGGTGTCACATTAAGTGGACCATAAGATATTAATATTAATGGTATATTTAGTGCTTATGATGAATGAGATACAAGTACAGAACACAGGCAGGAGTGAACCTTACCTTGGGGACTTAAAGCAGTCTGCTTTGAATATTTCTAGTCAGATTTCCATATAAATTTAAAATTTTTTAAATGCTGTTTTCTTTAGTTCAAATGTCTAATTTTCTGAATTGTGTGAACTCCTTTCCCTTTAACAATAAAACAATTTTTTGCAATCTGTCTCTGAGATTTCATTTGTATAATACAACTGCATACAAAATCACTTATTAAGTGCCAAATACATACAGAGCTCTATGCTAGGCATGCACCATACAAGATATAAAGCTAAGAAAAGACAGTCTGCACTATTATGAAGTTCCTCATCTTGGAGAGAGATATCCTGCGCGCCGAAAGCTATAACACACAATATTATGTGACAAGCCCATTAGAGAATAACAAAACAAAGCATTATATGAGTTCCACAGGGAAAACTTAGAATTAACTGGTATCTGGCAGGGATGATCTTCTTCCCAGAAAAGGTAGCATTTAGGTTGGATTTTAAAGCATGGATAATCGTCCAGCAAGAAGAGGGGAGAAGGGAAAATGTTTCAGGTTTAACCACCCTGGGACACTGATGGCCACTAACATGGATCAGTTGAACGAGATCAGGAAATGGGCAAATTATGTACCATTGGACAGAAGTGCTGATGATATGTCAATTTCTTTATGAGTCTCCCAGCCTAGATTACCTTCTATTCCCCAGTTCCATGTCTCTCTGAATGACCACATCTACTCTTTATGTAGGGCAACAGTTCTTAACCTTTTTCATGTCATGGACTCCATAGGCAGTCTAGGGAACTTAGGAATTTTTTTGCAGAACAATGCTTTTAAATGCAAAAAAAAATAAAATATAAAGAATTACAAAGGAAAATAAGTATTTGGCAGTACAGTTATTGAAATATTTGTTAAAGTTCACAAACTACAGATTAAGAATTCCTAATCTAGGGATATGGATTAGTGTTGAATTTTTCTATTAAGAATTGGTTTTCCATTATTCCTCACCTCTGGAAAACCATGCCTCTTCCTATTATACTGAGCCCTGGTCACCTAATCTTAGCATCATCATCATCATCATCATCACCACCATCACTGGTTAACATTTATATATCACTTTAAGGTTTGCAAAGGGTTTTACTTAAGCTTTCTTGTTTGATCCTGAAAAGCCAAGCACGAGCAGCTTTCCAAAGGATGGCTGCTATGAACGGCTTTCAAGGTTCTGATTGCACAGTATAGTGGACACTCTATTTATTCAATAACAAATCTTAACAAACCTTTCACAGAAATCAAAATACAGTATTCACAATATTACAGCTTTTTACAGAAAATCAAAATATAGCATTCGCAACAACTTATCACTAAAATGGCCACATATTTTTCACCACAGTGGTCACAGTTTCGAACAAAGTACAATCATTTAGTCAACATTCACTTAGTAACTCAATCATTTAATCAACTCAATCATTCAGTCATCCTTAAGGAGGTTCCTTAATGGTCACAAAATACAATAGTCAAAGTTCTTCACTCATGGGGCACACTGAATTATAAATCAGTCACTATTCAGTCATCATTTACTATTCAGTCATCAGAAAATACACAGGCCATCCACCCCTCAGTCATAAGCAAATCACAATCTTCTCAGTCAGTACACTGTATCCAAGTAAAGTCTTCTTTCAGCTTGACTAAGAGTAGGCTCTCAGATTCCCTGGATCCCTTTCAATGGTCCCAGCTTCTGCCCAAATTCACCAAACAGTCACCTGGGTTCAAAGGCAGACAGCTCCCAGTTCCTCATCCAGCTCTTTGTGCAGTTCCTGTCCCATACTGAAGCTTATGGTGCCCAGTCCACCTTAAATCCTTCATAGTCTCTGTTCCTGGGAAGTCAAGACTTAACAAAGCCACAAACAGCCAAATACCAGCACCACAGTCATGCATCCTCAGTTTTCTGCAGCTCCAGCTGACCCTCTGAAAAAGTTCTGCCACCACAAGTTCCAAGGAAATTTTGACTTTCCCAGCTAGTTTTTTTCCACTTATATATAGTATTGGTCCTCCCTATTTAGACCCTTTCTGTTACATCAGCAACAAGGGTTCACACTTTTTGTTTCTTTAACAAAGGCTTAATTTGAAACTAGGTGCTAAGTACCTGTCAGCTTTCCAATACAAAGGGATCTTCAAATTTCATTACCATCACACCAGGAAATCTGCGAGCCTACCCAGAGTCAAGCTGAAAGAAGACTTTACTTAAATACTGTGTACTGACTGAGAAGGTTGTGATTTACTTGTGACTGAGGGGTAGATGGCCTGTGTATTTTCTGATGACTGAATAGTGAATGATGACTGAATAGTGGCTGATTTATAACTCAGTGTGCCCCATGAGTGGAGAACTTTGACTATTGTATTTTGTGACCCTTAATGAGCCTCCTTAAGGATGACAGAATGATTGAGTTGATTGAATGTTTGAATTAGTAAGTGACTGGTTGACTAAATGGTTGTACTTTGTTCAAAACTATGTGACCACTGTGGTGAAAAGGATGTGGCCATTTTAGTGATAAGTTGTTGTGAATGTTGTATTTTGATTTTTTTGTGATAAGTTGTAACATTGTGAATGCTGTACCTTGATTTTATGTGAATATTTTGCTCTGATTTGTAATTGAATAAATAGAGAGTTCACTATACTATGTAATCAGAACCTTGAAAGCTGTTTATATCAGCCTTCCTCTGGAAAGCTGCTTGGCATGACTTTACATTATGGCATAATCAGCAGGATTTGTTCCAGGATCCATGGCCATTTAGATTGAAATTGTAAGGCAAGGATCCTGGAGGGGTGGAATGTAACAGTAATGTAATTTGATTCCTTTGTATTGGCAAATCTAACAGGTACTTAGCCTCTGTTAAAGAAACAGAAGGTATGAATCCCTATTGCTGAAGTAATGAGAAGGGGTTGAAACAGGAAACAGCTGAAATAGGAAGGAGCTAATACCATGTGTGTATATAAACAGAAGACCAGCTGAAACTTCTGCTTAAGACTTCCAAGGGCCAGCTGGAGGTGCTGAGAAACTGCTGAGGAGCTTCTGAGTCCAAGGGCCAGCCAAGCTGCTAAGGATTTACAAGGACTAGCTGGAACTTCAGAAGACTGAGGAAGCATGACTGTGGTGTTGGTATTTTGTCTCTTTGTGGCTTTGTTAAGCCTTGACTTCCTGTGAAAAGAGACTGTGGAGAATTTAAGATGGACTAGATACTATGAGCTTCATTGTGAAACAGGAACTGCATGGAGAGTTGGACAGGGAAGTGGGAGCTGTCTGCCATGGAACGCAGGTGACAGTTTGGTGAATCCAGGCAGGAACTGAGACCATAGAAGGAGAACTAGGGAATCTGAGAGCCTACCTCAGGTCAAGATGAAAAGACCTCTCCATGAATACTGAGTACTGACTGATCCTGATGTGAAGTTTTGCTTTGGGACTCATTTTGGGAAGAGTTGTATGATTTGTCCAGATGACACTATGGGCAGTCATTGAGTCCCCCGGCTTTGAAAACCCAAATGTTGGTGCTTTCCTCTCTGGTAACAAACTAGGTATGGATGTAATGGTCAGAAAGCTGGAAACCCTGTCTGATGAATTGTGTTCTTTTCTGTTGAGTAGTGACTAATGGAATTGTAATTTATTTGTGATTGTACTTTGGGATTGAATTAAGGACTCTGTGATTGACTAAATGAATGTACTACCCAAGGATGGAGAACTTTGACTTTTGTATTTTGTGACCCTTAAGGAGGCAAACCTCCTTAAGGATGATTGAATGATTGAGTTGATTGAATGTTAAGTTGAGTTACTAAGTGATTGATTGACTAAATGATTGTACTTTGTTGAAAACTACGTGACCACTGTGGTGAAAACTCTGTGGCCATATAAGTGATAAGTTATTGTAAATGTTGTACCTTGATTTTCTGTGAATGGTTTTCTCTGATTTGTTATTGAATAGATAGATTGTTCACTATACTATGTAATCAGAACCTTGCAAAGCTGTCGCAGCAGCATTCTTCTGGAAAGCTGCCCATGCTTGGCTTTACAGATCCTTGAAACAGACCTGGGAGGTAAGTGCTATACTTACCTTTATTTTAGAAAGGAAGAATCTAAGACTAACAGAGGTTAAATGACTTTCCCAAGATCACAGAGTTACTAAGGGTCTGAGGATGAATTCAAAAGCAACTCTTCCTAACTCCAAGTTGTAATGCCAAGCAAAGGCAACTTTCAAGGTTTAGATTACCAGCATAGCAAACCCCATTTATTCAGCAAACATTCACAGAACAGACAAAGTCAAAACACAGTATAACTTGTTCATTTAACAAGTAAGTTCTCAATTCAATCCAGGCTCCACCCCTAGACAGTACATTCATTTAGTCAGTCAAAGTCTTTTCTCAAATGGAGATCAATTTCCAATCATAAACAAAGTACATTCATTTGGTCAATCACAGAGCACAAAAAGGCCAAAGGTTTCCCATCCCTGGACACAAAGTAATTACAATACCATCCATTAACACCAAGCACTTTCTCAAAAGGGAGCAGGAAAGTACAAAAGGCCCTCCACCCTTAAGCCATAACAAAGTCAAGATATAATCTCAGTATGGAAAACCCAAGGAAAGGCCCTTTTTTCATCTTCACTCCAGGCAAGCCCTCAGCAATCTCAGTTCCTGGGGAGACAAGGCTCAACAAAGCCATACCCAGTGTCCTCATCAAGTCACTCTCTGCCTGTAGAACAGTCTGAGAACCCCTGAAAACATCAGCAAGGCCCCCTTCCAGGATTTCTGTAAATGTACCACAAGAAAATCCTCCTTCAGGGCTTCTGAACCAACAACCAGGTTCCAGGACCTCTACAACAGCAGCACTGTCCTTCATCATCAGGTGAATCTGGCAAAACAAACAGACAGACAGACAGACAAAATAACAGCATCACAGCCATGCCTCCTAAGTTCTCAGCAGGTCTGAGTGGCAGTTTTCAAAAGTCCTGGGCTCTCAGCAGTCTTCCTCTCGGCAACTCAGGCTCCATGATACTGGATACTGCTCTCCCCAAAAGTCCTTCTGGCCTTCTCTGGGCTTGGGCCTCTCTCCTAATTCATGGCTCCTCCCAGTTCAACCCTCACATCAACAAGTCCACCCCACAAGTGGGATTCACAAGCTCTGGCTTTTAACACTCAACCCAAAAGCCAAGCCAATTCAGGGACATGTCCAAGTCCATTACCATTACACAAGTCCATCCCTCTGTACATTATGCTGCCTAGTAGAAGTTGACTCCCCATGGTGCTCAGGAATGCTTAGACCCTGCATATAGTGCTTTATTCTTAGTATGGAATCAACAAGAACAACTAAATAATCTACTACTTGCCTCTGCCCCCATAGCCTGTCCTAAACCAAGGCAGTTTCCAGTCAGCACATAAGCTGCTCCCAACCCAGGAGTTCTAAGAAACAAGTAGTTCAGTTTTCTTTGTCCTCCCGCTTGCTTATCCAAGTAGTTAAAACAGTGTAGATAATACAACAATAAACAACTAACGCTCAATTCATGTGTTCATTGTAGAGCTGGTCTTTAGATGAAGACTCAGGAGCTTGAGATCTAGTTCTCTTTCAGCACAGTGTGTGGACTCAGGTTCCAACATAAACTGAGACTTGTGAGAGTCAGTCCTATTTCTTATCATGTCCTGTCATAAGCAGGAAGCCCTGATTACTTCTCCCTGCAGCTAGCCCATCTCAGAATAGAGAAGAGGAGATTCAGCAACTGACTTCATCAAGAGGAGCCTACCAACATTCTACCCTAACATCTCTCTCATCTTTTTCATCTTCAGACCTTTAGTCTAAG
Source organism: Pseudocheirus occidentalis (assembly GCA_028646575.1). Taxonomy (NCBI): domain Eukaryota; kingdom Metazoa; phylum Chordata; class Mammalia; order Diprotodontia; family Pseudocheiridae; genus Pseudocheirus; species Pseudocheirus occidentalis. The sequence continues at coordinate 47,115,538 of CM053595.1, read as the reverse complement.
GAATCCCTCTCCTGCTTTCTCTTGATGTCACTTCCCTTTACTATCTTTCTTTTGCTCTACAGACTTACCACCAAAGGACCAGTCCTTGCACCACACAGCTGGAGAAGGGTCAGGCAGAGTGAGAGTTGCATCATACATGTACAAAGAACCATGCCATCTGTGTTGGCATTACAGAAATTTGTCTTGTTGCCTTGAATGAAGAAAGAATAATAGATAATAATATAACATATCTAAAAAGTTATAAAATCTCTAGGTTATGGAGAGTCTTGTATACTAAATAGAAGAGTTTGAACTTTACTTGAAAAAAAATTAGGGTAGCAGGAATTCATTTTTATGATGGTTTACATAAAATAGACAACTTGAGTAGACTCGCCTCTTTTCTCCAACCTTGGGCTTCATTTCCTAAAATGCTCTCAGAACAGAAAATAGCTGTATTCTGAAGTAATTTTCCCAACAGCCAGTACACAAGTAACAGATATTTCTTGACATGTGACTAAGGAGAAAAGGCAGAAGGATAGTGATTATGGGGAGAATTTTTCACCATGCCTTGGTCTGATTCTGTACCTGGTGAAGAACCCCTATGCCATCAACAGAGAAACAAGAGAGTGTGAGCAATAATCAGATCAGGTTCTTTCCAACAAAGCCATGAGAAGACTGAGGAAGGCTATTGGAACACTAATCAAGCACCCAACAGTTTAGGTGAGGTCAGTGGTTCAAAGCCTACTCCATTCTCATGCTTTCAGGATTCAGGAGGTTTCCTTAGATAACTAAATGTTCTCCTTATTTGCTAAAGTTTATCAAGAACTAGGAAGGGTATGGATCCCCCTTAATTAACGATGAAAGGAATAAAGACAGTTGACCCTTCAAAGCTATTGTTTTTGTTTTTACTTTTTAAAAATCCTTTTATCTAATCTGATTAAATTGCACCCACAGACTTTTGATTAATAGCTATGAATTAAAAAAAAAAAGGAATGAAACACCAAACCAATTTGATTAGTGGGCACACACACACCTCTAAGCTTACATCAACAACCAGGACAACCCATAGGGAGGGCAAAGATAACAGATGAATGACAATCAGCTGTCCAAAGAGGAAAAGGCAGATGTGGATGAAACCCACAGTGCTTCCTGATGGTATTTGCATATAAATTAGTCTAGTCTATTTTTAAAATGTGTTAGCAAAATTCAAAACACAAGAAAAGTTACAAAATTGTCTCCAAAAACTTGACAATCTGCAATTTTATGAAGTCCAATCCAATTCAATAATCATTTAGTTAGTAGCTACTAATTACCATATTGTTCTTTGCCCTCAAGGCGTTTACTATCTAAAGGGAGAGAAAACATACAAAATTAGGCAGGAAAATAGGAAGGAGGAGTCCTGGGGAGGTGGGGTAGATCTTGTTCCAGGAAGTTAAAACCAGGCAGAGGGTCAGAGACCAGTTTCTATCCTTATCTATAAAGGAAGACACGGAAGAGTTTGGTATTCTGCCCTCTGAAGAAAGAGGGAGTTGTGTCAATTAAGGCTTGAGTTAACAGCTTGGCAGTTCTGGAAGTGCTGAGCATATCCTGGGAGGGGCATCTTGTCCCATGGAATTAAAGCATGCCAAGTAGACCACTCCCTCAGTCAACACAGATCTCAGATTCCTTTAGGACTCTTAGGAGTGAAAGATCTTGACTTGCTATAACCAAAAACAAATGAACAAAAACATTATCCACTGGTCAGTTCTTTGATGTTAACCTTTCTGACAGCTCATTAGGCTGATTCTTGAAGAAGAGATTTGCTGTCTTTTCCTGGACCAGTATCTGAAAACTTTCCAGTAGGGCAGGATTTGCCAAAGCATGCATTCCATTGCCACTTCTTTTGAAAGCAATCAGAAGTTTAAATAAAATACTAGCAAGGAAATTTTAGCAATATAGCACAAAGATCTTATGCTATGACCAGGTAGGATTAATGCGAGGAATGCAGGTATTGTTCAACATGAGGAAAACTATCAGCATAATTAACCATGTCAATAACAAAAACAAGAAACAATCCTATGAATATCTCAATAGAAGCAAGAAAAGATTTTGACAAAATATAACACTCATTCCTACTAAAAATACTAGAAAACATAGAAATAAATGGAGCTTTCTTTTAGAATAATAAGTAATATCCACCTAAAACCAGCAGGTATTGTTTATAGTGGGTATAAGCTAGAAGTCTTCCAAGCCAGATCATGAATGAAGCAAAGATGTCCATTATCACCACTATTATGAAATATTATACTAGAAATATTTGCTATATCAATGACATGAAAATGAAATTGAAAGAATTAGAATAGGCAATTTGGAAATAAAACTCTTGTGGACAATATAATGGCATATTAAAGAATCCTAGAGAATCAACTAAAAAACCAGTTGAAACAATGAACAACTTTAGCCAAGTTGTGGGATATAAAATAAACCCATATTAGCGTTTTTATATACTACCAACAAAGACTAGCAGGAAGAGATAGAAAAAGAAATTCTATTTGAAATAACTGCAGACAATATGCAGACAGTTTGACTGTAAAAGAAAGAGCAGAAGAGAGGTTAGAACTTCTCTTGCCCACATGTTTGCTTATTAGCCTCAGAAGGGGCTATTAGCCTCAGAAGGGGCAGAAAGAGAAGGGAGGAGGAAAAGAGAGAGGGGAGGGGAGAGGAGGGGAGAAGGGAGACCAACTGGCCAGACTGCAATTCCTGGCAGGGCAGCTCCCAGGACTGAAAGGACAGCTGCTGAAAGGAAAAATTGTAGAAGTGATTGTGTGTGTGTGTGTGTGTGTGTGTGTGTGTGTGTGTGTGTGTGTGTAAGAGAGAGAATAGATGTTATCATATTAAATGGTTTTTAAACAATTGCATACACGCATGCATGTGAACACACACACACACACACACACACACACACACACACAGAGTCACCCCTTATTGTGGCCCAGGGACAGTGTGGGTTAGTGGAGGCTGTCATGGTGGTGATCAGTTAGCCAGCTTCCCAACAGATGTGAGGAAGCATACAGGGAAACCCACCTGGCTGCCTGGGGTCAAATGGAAGAATGGATAGAACACTAGGCGGTTGGAGGAATGGTGGGAATGGGCATGTATGGGCATAAATAAGTACAGAATTTTCTCTTTGTCCCACTTCCATGCCCAAACCCCTGACCTGGAATGGTTAGAGATGGTGCAGAAAAGAAATCAAATCTAATAATGCAAAGAAGGTAAACTCAACCCCTGGCTTCTAACCCCCAACCCTTGGCCTGCTGGGGGAGGGATAGATTGGCAGTTTGCAAGGAGGGGACTGAGGTGGCCCTCTTTGGAGAGTTGAGGTGGGGGACATGCTTTAGCATGACTTTCTCTTTGGGTAGGGGGGCAGAGAAGGGGTTGGTTTGTGGAGATGAAGCAAAATGGCACTGGAAAGTTGCTACAGAGGTACAACTGCTTATTTGCACGCATACAGAACTTCCACACAGCCTCTGAGAGGGTCATGGGGGTTGAATATGAGGGAGATTCCAGTGCAAACTTCTTTTCCTTTCAGGGAGAGAAGACATGGGACCTGGGGGAATATAAGGGTGTTAACAGGAAACCTAGAGAACTACTCCTTCCTACCACACACACAAACACCCAGAGTCCCAGATCTTGAAGTGGAGGGGGGGGGGGAGGGAGATTACCATACTTAATTCTCATCCAAGCATCACAGCATCAGTGATATCCAGAAAGCAGTTCAAGGACTTGGAATACTTGGGAGTCTACCTGCCAAGACAAACCCAGGAACAAACAAACAAACAAAAAACCACAATTACAAAGTGTTTTTCACACAAATAAATACAAATCTCAACAACTGGAGAAATATTCATTGATCATGGGTATAGTAAAACACTATGACAATGTTAACTAAATTCATTTATTCATGCAGTGACATACCAATGAAACTACCAAAAAGTTATTTTTATAGAGCTAGGAAAAATAATAACAAGTATCTGGAAGAACAAAGACCAAGATTGTCAAGGAAATCAACGAGGAAAAAATGAAAAGGAAGGTGGCCTAGCAGTGCCAAATTTCAAAATATGTTACAAACCAACGAAAATCAGTACAGATCATGAAAACAATCTAGTAGCTAGGAAACAGAGTGGTAGATCAGTGGAATAGATTAGGTACATAATATACAACAGTAAATGGCCATGGTAACCCAGTGTTTGATGAAGCCAAAGACTGAAATTTTGGGGATAAGAATTCACTATTTCACAAAAATTGCTGGGAAAACAAGAAAGCAATATGGCAGAAACTAAATATAGACCAACCTCTCACAATGCCCACCAAGATAAGGTTAAAGTGGGTAGATGATTTCAACATAAAGGCTGATATAAGCAAATAAAGGGAGCTTGAAAAGGTTTACCTGTCAGATCAATAGAAAAGAGAAGAATTTATGACCAAACAAGAGATAGAGAGAATTACAGGCAATAAAATGTATAATTGATAGAGAGAATTACAGGCAATAAGATGTATAATTTTGATTGTATTAAAGTTAAAAGGTTTTGTATAAACAAACCAATGAAGTCAAGATTAGAAGAAAAGCAGAAAACTTAAGAGAAAACTTTCTCTTAAAATGCCTCATTTCTCAAATATATAAAGAACTGAACCACATTTATAAAAACTAGGAGTCATTCCCCAAGTGATAAATGGTCAAAGGATATGGATAGGAACTTTTCAGAAGAAGAAATCAAAGCCATCTATAGTCATGTGAAGAAAGTGTTCTTACTATTAATTGGAGAAATGAAAATTAAACTAACTCTCAGGTACCACTTCACACCTATCAAATTAGCTAACATGACAAAAGAAAAATAACAAATGTTGGATGGGATGTGGAAAAATTGAGACAATAATCTACCGTTGGTGGAGTTCTGGTCCCACTATCCTGGAGAAGCTTTTGGTTACCCCAAAGGGCTATCAAACTGTGTATACCCCCTTGACCTAGCAATACCACTACTATCCCAAAGAGGTCAACAGAAAAGGGAAAAGCACCTATTTCTACAAAAATATTTATGACAGTGTAAAGCCAAGCATGAGCTACTCTCCAGAGGACTGCTGCTTTGAATAGCTCTAAGGTTCTGATCACATAGTATACAGTGAACTCTCTATTTATTCAGCAGTAAACTTCAGCAAAATATTCACAGAAACCAAAGTACAGCATTCACAATAATATAACATAACAACTTATCACTAAAGTGGCCACATGGCTTTAAACAAAAAATCATTCAGGATACAAAGTACACAGGTTTCCCATCCCTAGGTCACATTGTCTTAATCTCTCAGTCAGAAAGTCTTCTTTCTTCTTGACTTGGAGACTAGCTTCCAATTATCCTTAACTCAATCATTTTTAAGGAGTACAAGGTACAAAGTACAAAGATTTCCCACCCGTAGGTCACAGTAAATCATTATCATATCAGTCAGCACTAAGTACCCATGGAGAGATTTCCATGATTCCTCTTTCATGGTCCCAGCTTTTGCCTGCATTCACCCAACCATCACCTGGATTCACAGGCAGGTACCTCTCAGCTCCTTATCCAGTTATCACAGAGTCCAGTCCACTTCAAGTCCTTTTCTGGGAAGAAAAAGCTTAACAGAGCCAAAGCAACAGTAATTCACATTGCCAGCACACTATCTGCCTCTGAAATCAACACAAACCCACAAACAAGGTCTGAGAACTCAACACAAATCATCAATATAGTCCCAGGACCTCTGAAACTGTCACCCAGGACTTCTGTAAACAAAAAACAAGAAAATCATCTTTCAGGACTTCTGAACCAGCAGTAAAGTCCCAGGGTTTCTGTACAAAGTATCACAAACACAAATAAACACATAAAAAACAAGTAGAGTGCTGAACACCACAAGTTTTCTCCTTCTTAGCTCTGTTCAGTCCCAGCTTGTGCTCCTCCTTTTATATGGTAGTTCTCTTTCTTGTCCTACCCTTCCTGTTGTCAGCAAGTTCCTCCCACCCTCAACTCACAAGGGGCTCAAACAAGGTGCTAAATACTTAAGTAGATGAAACAAAGTGCTAAGTACTTCTTTGCTTGCCATTACAAGCAGCTCTTTTTGTGGTAGCAAAGAAATAAAAATTGAGAGAATGTCCATCAATTGGGGAATGGTTAAACAAGTTGTGGCATATGGTTGTGATAGAATACTCATTTGCTATAAAATAATATTATTATTCCATAAGAAATGATGAGCAAAATAGTTTCAAAAAAGCCTGGGAAAACTTATGTGAACCAGTGTAAAGAGATGTGAACAGAACCAGGACAACATTGTATATAGTAACAGCAATATTGTACAATGAACAACTGTGAATAGTGACTTAGCTATTCTGATCAATATAATAATCCAAACTTATGATGAACAGTGACTTAGTGAATAGCAACCTAGCTATTCTGATACAAACTTATAATGAAAAATGTTATCCACCTGAGAGAGAACTGATGAAGTCTGAGTGTTGATTGAAGAATGAGTTGTTCACTTTATCTTTCTCACTTTTTAAAAATGTTCCCAACATGGCTAACATGGAAATCAGCTTTGCATGATTTCACATGAATAATTGATATCACATTTCTTGCCTTCTCAAAGGGTGGGGGAAGAGTAGATGGGAAACAATTTAGATTATTTAGAATTCCAATTTTTTTAAATTAATGTTAAAATAAGTAAATAATAAACTTGTTAAATAAATAAACAAAATTTTAAAAATGATTAGAAGGTCACTTCGATTTTTGAGCCTCCTCAGGTATTAGAAAAGACACTGCTTTGCCTGATTGCCCATTGTAAAATCTACTGGTCTAGAATTTGGCAACGGGACACTCTCCATCCTCAGCTTTTCCAGTTAATGGGAGAGAACTTCACTGTCTAAGCCTTTGAAGTGTAGTTGGGAATGATGAATTTATCTCGGTGATTTTTCAGTGGTAAATAATCTTTAATTTATGTTTTATAACTCTCATTCTAATTCAACACAATACTAACCACAGACTCTCAGACTTTGAAAGAACTTCAAAACCTAGCTATCTACTCCAGATCTAAACAATTCCTTCTACAACATCCCAGTAAATGGTCATCCAGTCTTTGCTGGAGAGAGGGAATCTGTCCCCTCTCCCCCAGGGAATTCTGTATATATTGAAATTATTTTCCCTTGAATTCCCTCCTGCCTTCCTTCTGGAACTCTACAACTTCTACTCATTATTTTCCCCTGAATTCCCTCCTGCCTTCCTTCTGGAACTCTGCAACTTCTACTCATTGTTCCTAGTTCTTTTCTCAGGTGCCAAGTAGAATTGGTCAAATACTTCTTCCCCAGACAACTTTTCAAACACTTGGTACCTAATAGGACAGTGGATAAATACTAATCACAAGGCTATTGTAAACCCTATTTTAACGATGAGGAAATTGAAGCAGGTAGAGGTTAAGTGACTTGCCCAGAGTCCCATAACTGGTATATATCCAAGTCTTGATTTGAACTCAGGTCTTCCCGACTCCAAATCTGGCATTCTTACCCTTTGTACCATCAGCTGCCTTTAATAGATAGGGATAAAATTCTTTTTTTTTAACTTTTGATTACTTTTAGTTTATGTCATTCATTTCCAAGAGATTTTGATTTACAAATTTGCTCCCTGTCTTTCCCCTACCCACTACCCCAAAACAGCCATCCCACTGTATACCCCCTCCCTGAATCAACTCTCCTATATCCTCTCCATCACCCCTCTGACTTTCCGGTAGGGCAAGATGGATCTCCCTATCCCAGTACCTGTATATTTACCTACTTCCTATTCCACCCCCCCCACTTGTTCTCTTCTTTACTTTGTCCCTGAACCTTTATAGAAGTGTGTGCTTCTAACAACCCTTCCCCCCAACCTGCCCTCCCCTCCATCCTCTCCCTTTCATTTCCTTCCCCCCTACTCTCCTGTAGGCCAAGATACCCAATTTAGAATGTATGCCATTCCTTCTCTAAGCCAACTTCAATGAAAGTAAGGTTGACCCATTTCCTTTTGCCTTCCTGTTCTTCCCCTTCATTGTAACAGTTATCCCTTGTGTCTTCTATATGAAATGATTAACCCCCTTCTGTCTCTCACTGTCTCCTCTCATACTATTCATCTCCCACCTCTCAATTTCACTTTTTAAAATATTATTCCATCCTGTTCAATTGATCCTGGACCCTCTGTCTTTGTACACATATATATATATGCACTCTCACATATGTAATCATACACATATATAACCTCCTGTATAGACATATTTATATTTATAATTTATAATTATATATTTATATTCCCTTCAACTATCCTCATACTGAGAAACGTTTCTTAAGTTATAATTGCCATTTTTCTATGTTGGCATGTAAATAATTCAACTTTGATAAATTCCTTATGATTTATTTTCCATGTTTACCTTCTCATGTTTCTTGTATTTGAATGTCAACTTTTCTATTCAGTTCTGTTTATTTTATCAAGAATACTTGGAGGGGCGGCTAGGTGGCACAGTGAATAGAGCACCGGCCCTGGAGTCAGGAGTACCTGAGTTCAAATCCGGCCTCAGACACTTAACACAAAAAACTAGCCGTGTGAACTTGGGCAAGTCACTTAACCCCAACTGCCCTCCAAAAAGCAAAAAAAAAAAAGAATACTTGGAAGTCCTCCACCTCATTGAATGACTATATCTTCCCCTAGAATATTATACTCAATTTTGCTGGCTAGGTGATTCTTGATCTTAATCCTAGCTCCCTCGATCTCCCGAATATCATATTCCAGGCCCTTCGATCCCTTAATGCAGAGGTTGCTACATCCTGGGTTATCCTGATTGTGTTTCCACAGTATTCAGATTATTTCTTCCTGGCAGCTTGTAATATTTTCTCTTTGATCTGGGTACTCTGAAACCTGGCTATAACATTCCTAGGAGTTTTCTTTTGGGGATCTTTTTCAAGAGGTGATTGGTAAGTTCTTTCAAGTTTTTGCCCTCTGAATCTAAAACATCAGGGCAATTTTCCTTGAGAATTTCTTGAAGGATGCTTTTTAGGTTCTTTTCTTGATTATGTGAGGTAGTCCAATAATTTTTAATTGTCTCTCCTGGATCTATTGTCCAGGTGAGTGGTTTTTTTTCAAGGAGATATTTCACATTGCCATCTATTTTTTTTTCATTTGTTTGGATCTGTTTAATAGTGTCTTGACTTCTGATAAAGTCATTTGCTTCCATTTGTTCTACTCTAATTCTGAAAGAATTATTCCCTTCAGAAAGCTTTTGAGATTCTTTTTCCATCTGGCAAATTCGACTTTTAAGGCACTCTCCTCACTGGCTTTTTGGGCCTCTTTTGCCATTTGAGTTAATCTATTTTTAAGCTGTTATTTTCTTCAGTCAGGTTGTTGACTCTCTTTTTATTATTTTCTTGCATCATTCTCATGTCTCTTCCCAATTTTTCCTCCACTTCTCTTATTTGGTTTTCAAAATCCTTCTTAAGCTGCTCTTTGACTTGTAACCAGTCTACATTTTTCCTGGAAACTTTTGGTGCAGGAGTTCTGACTATTGCCTTCCTCGTGTTCCATGTTTGATCCTTTTTGTCCCCCAAAAAGGAATCTAAAGTTGCATTGCTGGATTTGCTTTGCTTCCTTTGCCTACTCATGTTGTCAGTCAATTACTTGACTTTTAGGTTCAGTAGAACTCTGCTTTCAAAGGGGAGAGTTCTGTCCCAAATCGCTGGGGGTTTTGCTGCTACTGGAGCTATTAGGAGGCCACTGTTTCTGTAGCTCCCACCAACTTTGGCTCACTTAAAATGCACCTCAAGACCACCACACAAGATTGTGATCTCAATCCAGACAGCTCAAGGCAAGAACAATTAGCCTCTGAATGATCACTTGCCCCCTCTGCAATCTGCAGGCTGAGAACTTCTAAAGCAGCCACGTGGAGGTGGCTACAGGGCCGCCCATTCAGCCACTCCTCGCTCTCAGCAGTTAACCAGACCCTCTCCCCTGAATTTATCCAAGTTCCACTGACCTTTCCCTTAGTCCTTGTTCCTCATGGGTTGGTAAATCTGGAAAATGCCACAGCTACTAGTGATTCACACTCCAGCGCAGGCTTGTTCTGGTAACCCTAGGGCTCCAGCCATGGGTTCATGTGGTACTGGTCTGGGCTCCCAGTGTGCTGCTATGAACCCTTTCCTGTCTACCTGCCGGGCTGCCTTCAGTGGGAGCTGTATTACTCTGTCCTTTTGTGAATTCTGGAGTTTTAAAATTTGTTTAGAGTCATATTTTATAGGTATTTGAGACAGTTATGGGGAGAGCTACAGAGTTTTGCTACTTCTATGAGCCTCCATCTTGACCCCACCCCTAAATCTGGGATAAATTTCTTACCAGGAATTTACTATGCCCTTGTAATCACAGATCAAGGTAACTGGTTTATTTATTTTTAATCTCATTAGCATTCTTGGCAGTCATGCTGGATGATTTCACACATTTCATATAACACCAAATCATTTATCATCCATACAGCATGATATCACATAATGTTATATATCACATGGACTCATCTTTGGTCTGCTGCCCAACAAAACCCCAAGACATAAGCAATTAGTTGGGATAGTGGGTTGACCACTAATTAACTGAAACATCAATGTTTACTTTAATTCAGCCTTCATAAAAGATAGATCTGATTGTATGTTTTAATTTCTATAGGATTTCATGGTGCATCAAGTACTTTCCTCACCACAGTTCTTTGAAGTATGTGATAGAAACTGAGGCACAAAGAGTTGAAGTTAGCAAGTAACAGAGCTGTTATTTGATTCCAGACCCAGAAATATTCCTCATTCCTTCTTTTGTCCTGACTTCCCTCTGATGGAAAGAGCCCCTCTTGGGCAACCGTGAAGACAAAAAACCAAAACAAACAAAAAACGAAAACCCTGGGATTTAATTTCTGCTTGGGAACCTTAGACCTGTCTGTATTTTTTAAAACTACTTTGTGACTAAGAACATAGGCTATCATTGTGACTAGGAGCATAGGTTACTCATTTCCAAATTTTAATTTGTTTGACACAATTATAAAGCAGTGATCAAGAGACCACCAGCTGTCCTAAAAAATCTATCGCATTACTCTATGGTCATGCTTTACAAAATGTGCCTTTAAAAAAATCAATAACTGCCCCCATCTGCTTGTTGTAGTGGAAAAAGCTTGTTCTTAAAAGCCATTGCTCTGAGACAGAATTAGGGCTACTCACTGAATCCCAGGCTTCCCAAAAAGGATTGTAAGGTCTTTTTTAGCAATGGTTAGAGAAATGATTGGGTAGGTAAATCTCACTATATAAACAGAGATTATTTTGCTTTAGAATGCAGAAGATAGATATTTAATGAGTACTAGAAACATGGATTTTCATTAAAATTTCTCTGAGTACAAATAGAGAAATCTATCCAAACTACTTTGACAAATTGAGGATAGCATTCTTAACAATAATGCCAAGAAATGTCTATAAAGCATGTCTATAAAGCAGGTTGAATTTTATTACCTCCTTTGAGTTTGGTTGAGGCTACTCTGACACAATGTCATGCAGATTTCCTAAGTGAGAGAGACATACATAGACATAGAGAAGGAGAAAGAGAGACAGAGACAGAAGGAGAAGGAGAAAGGTAGAAAGAGAGGCAGAAACAGGACAAAGACAGAAAGACAGAAACCAGTACAGAGCAAGAGCAGCTAAGTAGGATGGTTTTGAACAACTCTGAGTTTCAGAATCACAGAATGCCCCCATCAAATCATCTGAATTTTTTCATTACTACCTTGTTTCCTTCATCCTTACATAAAGCAGTCTATGAAAACAGAAATAAAAGTTCAGAAAATGCCTTAGTATTATAAATGGTATAAGAGCAAATCCAGTTAGAAACCCCTCATCATTGCTCTTTGTCCTGGCATATATGACTATTTGTGGGAAAGTTTGGGCACTAGGACCTAGAAACCTCCTTTCAATCACAATCAAGTCAAGACTCAGTTTGCAGACTATGAATGACAGGAGCACTCACCATTTTTCTCCTGTACTGCTCCTTTCCATGAGTCACACTGACTAAACTCTCCCAAATCTTTCCACACAATCATTTGATCTCCATAATTTATAATTTTCTAAGTCCAAAATGATCATCATCCCTTAAACAAGCCCAAGGCACATAGTTATTTATTTAGCCTTTGCCAACATCTTAAGTGACTCAGAGAGCAAGACTTTTGCTTCTTTTTTGTATCCCCAGCACTGTGTGTTTGGTGCATAGCAGGTACTTAGTAAATATTTATTTATTGATCAGTCCATTGATTTCAGGAGTATATTGAAGCCAGCTTAAACTGACTCCAAAGAACTGATTGTTAAATTTTCAACGTGAACAAATATGCCTCAGAAATCAAATCAGGATTACTTGCTACAAATCAAATCTTGATTTTGTTTTTTCTTGATTGTCTTGATTCAAGAAAGTGACGGGAAAAATATTAAGAAATGAAGTTTACATTTTAAAGTGCGTGATTTTTTTTAGAGAACTTGTTATTAAATATTTACACCCCCGTTAGATGTTATTTACTCCAACAATTCAGTTTTATAGATGAGGAAACTCAAACTCACAATAAGTTAAATGACTGTCTATACTGCCCAAATTCATTACTGTCAGAACTAGAACTTGAGCACAGTTCCTCTGCTTCCAGTGCCAGTCCTTTTCCCACCACCCAGATTCTAGTCCAAGCTCTGCCATTTGGTAGCTGTTCGACATTGGTAAAAACCCTTTAACCCCTGTGAGCCTTTATTTTAGTATGGTGTAGATTTATAGAGGAAGACTGTGGACCTTAAAATCAGTCTCCTGACCTTCAGTCCTGTTTCTGACACATAGTACCTGACTGACTTTGGACACAGCACTTAACTTTCATAAGCCTCAGTTTACCTATCTGTAAAAAGAGAAGTGTCACAAGATGATCTGTAGGGTCCCTTAAATTCTAAGGGTCTATAAGTCTCCAAGCCAATAAGTCTTATATTACCTATTCCATTGGGTTGTTGTGCAGCTTAAATGAGATAATAAATGTGAAACACTTTGTAAACTGTGAAGCATAATAGAGCTGTGAGATGTTTTTATTATTCCCTTTGTATTTAGTATATGCAAGTTTCAGACGTGAGAAAATTGTGACTAGTGTCAGGGTCTAGCAACTACTGTGAAGGAACCAAATCCGTTGATCCAGGGACTCCTGGTAGAATAAAGAGGTTTGGTGGAGGAGGCAGCTGTTACTGACCTCCTGACACAGAATCACCATTACCCAGTCATCTGAGAGATTCTGTGCTGACGCTCTCTAGCAGTCACTGGCATAACGAATAATGCTTTGTCCAGGGACACACATGCACGCGTGTGCACGCGCGCACACACACACACACACACACACACACACACAGCATAGCACACATGTCCCACTGGAAAAGCCACAGAGGTCCCTAGACTTCCAAGAGCCCTGGCCATGTGCATCCTGCCTGGTCCCAGGGCTCTCTCTCCCATCACTATCCTCAGCTTTGTAGTCAGTTTAATCTGACAAACATTCATTTCATTCCTGTTAGGTACACAGCAAGATACTACGGGCCAGGATGTAAAGCTAAAAATGGGGCAGTGTCTTCTCTCGAGGCATTTTCATTATGGTAGGCATAGGTACACAAGAGAACAAAAACACTTTCAGTCTGGGAGAATAGGGGAGGCTTCGGGAAGGAGGCGGTGCCTACAGTGACCTGAAAGTAAAGGACTCTAAAAGGTAGAAATGAGAAGAGAATGCATTCCAGTAACAGAAGACAGGCTGCAGTAATGTTTAGAGGTGGAAGTGACGAAGCGAATTCAGGTCACAACAACTACTCCAGCTTGGCTAGAATATAGAACCAGAGCAAAATGAGATGAGGATGGAAAGAGACCATCAAGAGCCTTTAAGTGCCAGACTTAGCCCTATGGCAGTAGGGAGCCATCTTTGGGGGTGATTTTGTTGTTGTAATTGTGGTTTTTATTTTTTTTAATTAAGGTCAATAGACAGAGCCCAGGACTTGGAATTAGGAAGGTGTGAGTTCAAATACTTCCTCCAGCACTTCCAGCTGTGTGATCTTGGGCAAGTCACTTAACTTTCATACGTCTCAGTTTCTCCATTTGTAGAATAAGCATAATAATAATGTTTATCTCACAGGATTGTTGTGAGAATCATATAAATAAGATATAAAGTACTTAGCAGAGGGCAGCTAGGTGGCACAGAAAATAGAGCAGCAGCCCTGGAGTCAGGAGGACCTGAGTTCAAATCCGGCCTCAGACACTTAACACTAGCCATGTGACCTTGGACAAGTCACTTAACCCCAATTGCCCTGCCTCCCCCACTCCAAAAAGCACAAAACAAAACAAAAGTTAATGAGGGCTTGAGCTGGGGTGGTGGCAAAGTGGAAATTCTGGGGTCCCAGTAAGGGTCCCAGTCTCAGTCTACCAGTAAGGGAGACACAAACCCAGAGACCCAGACTTTTCTTACTCTTGGGCAAAGATTTTGGACAAGCTGAGCTTGAGATGCTTATGGGATAACCGTTAGGTGCCATGGTGGTTCATGTTGGGCCTGGAGTCAATAAGACTCATCTTCCTGAATTCAAATCTGGTCTCAGACATTTACTAGCTGCATGACTCTGGGCTGGCCACCTAACCCTGTTTGCTTCAATTTCCTCATCTGTAAAAATATAAGCTGGAAAAGGAAATGGCAAACCACTCCAGTATCTTTGCCAAAAAATCCCAAATGAGGTCACAAAAAACTGGACACAATTGAAAAATGCCAGAACATCTGAACATGGGATATCAGTCTTGAAATGTCCAACAAGTAATCAGAGATGCAACCACCTTAGAGTTGAAGAGAGACTGGTGCCCACATCAGAACTATCAGCATCACTTGCTACCTTCTTGTCCTCACAGTTCAACTGCCCTGAAATCCTGGTTGCAGTAAAAATAGGTACCAATGGGATACAGAATAGGTTCCAAAAGCAACTTGAGGTTTTCTTTTTCTTTTTTCAAGATATTGAGCCTATTCTCTTTATAATGGGCTAGTAATTCCTTTAATAACTTAAGTGAGTAAGATACTGAGTAATTTCTTGTCATTTTGGGGTATATTTTCCAGTGTGCAAAAATAATTTCATTTATTAAATGTATAAAGCAATTTTATTTTATTGAACTTTACTTATAGAACCCTTCCTAAAAAGCTTTGTGTAAGGCAAGCTCTTATATAATGAATCTCATTCTTCTTTGATTTTCATTATAAAAGTGTAGGTTTACCTCTCTCCTGAGTCCCAGTTTCCTATCACTTGTTGGACATTTCGAGCTAGGTATTTCCCATGTTTAGCTGTTCGCTCCTTTTCAGTCATGCTTGACTCTTCATAACCCCATGGGGGGTTTTCTTGGCAAAGATACTGGAGTGGTTTGACATTTCCTTTCTCCAGCTCATTTTACAGATATAAGGGTCACACATCTAGGAACTTTCTGAGGACAGATCTGAACTCAGGAAGAAGAGTCTTCCTGACTCACATCCCAGTATTTTATTCACTGTGCCACCTCAAAGCTATTCAACAGGCATGTCAAACTCAGTTTGTCCAAAACAGAATTCGGTATTTTTCTGAAAAAACCTAACTCTCTTCCAGACTTCTGTAATGGGAATCTGAAGCTCTTTCCTGCCCCTAGTCCCTTTGATAGGCTTAAGTGGCTCTGAGCTGATTGTGGTCACATGGAGCCCGTGGCGAGAGGCTTGTTTTTTGGGAATGGCCACACCTTGTTGCTTTGTAATTGGACAGTGGGTCAAGAGGGCTGTGACATTCTCTGACCGAGGAGAAGCTTATATATACACCCTGATGTGAGGTTTCCTTTGGGGCTCACTTTGAGAAGAGTTGTGTGATTTGGCCAGATGAGACTCTGTTTTGAAAAACCCAGATGTTGGTGCTTCCCTCTCTGGTAACTTGAATAGGTAATGGATGTTATGGTCAGATGGTTGGAAGCCCATCTGCTGATCTGTTTCTTGGTCTGCTTGTAACTTGTGTCTGTAATTTGTGTTTGTATTCTTTGGAGTTCATGGTGCTGACTTTTTCCCCAGAACTAGGTAAATGATATGTTGGTTTGATTAAAGAAAGATTGTTAACCCATTTTGTGTTGCTTTCCTTTAGTAAAGCAGATCTAAGAACCTGTGCTAGCAGCTGCCCTGGGTATGCTGGGGTGCTTGCTGATACAACTTCCCTATTTCTATCAGGAATATCATCTTTTTAGTCTTCCAGACTCAAAACTTCAACATTTTCCCTAACTCCTCACTCTCCCTTTACCCAAATATAAGTTGCCACATCTTTCGCTTTCTACATCTGTCCCCTTACTCTCTCTACTCACGATGTTACCAATGTATTTCAGTCCCTCATGACCCTTCAATTACGGCAACAACTTTGTAATTGTTCTCTGGCTTCTGGTCTTTCCCCACAGCAGCTGCCAAAGTGATGTTCCTAAAGAGCAGACCTGATCATGTCACTCTCCTGCTGAAGAAATTGTAATGGTTCTCTATTACCTCTAAAATCCAATAGGAATTCCTCTCTTTGGTTTTTAGGTCTCTTCACAGTCTGACCTCAATTATTTAGAGTCCATTGAGAATTGCTATGTGCCGTTTTGATCAGTTCTTGATAAATCTTTGTTACATATTAGAGGAAAGATTGTCTGAGAAGGGTAGTTTGTTTTCTATGTCTCTCCCTACCCTCTATTCCAATACTGAAGGTCACCATAGCTATACAGCATTCAGTCCTGGGCAAGTCTTCATAATATCGCTTCCTTCAGTCCCAACTTCCCTCAAAACTTTTTATTTTTATTTTTTATTTTTTTGCTTTTTGGAAGGCCAATGGGGGTTAAGTGACTTGCCTAAGGTCACATGGATAGTGTTAAGTGTCTGAGGTCAGATTTGAACTCAGGTTCTCCTGACTCCAGGGCTGGTGCTCTATTCACTGCACCACCTAGCTGCCCCCCTCAAAACTTCTTTATTAAAGAATGGCTTTCTTTCTTAATAATGAATGGTAGGGGGCAGGGCCAAGATGGCGGCATAGAAGCAGCAAAGGACCACAGCTCCCACACAAACACGCTAAAAAACTCACAAAATGGGACGCTAAACAGATTTTCAAGCTCCAAAACTCTCCACAAGACAAAAAAGCACTACAGGCACCACAGAGGGCGGGGCACTTCACAGCAGTCTGGGACCTGAGGCTGAAACCCCGGCAGGCTCAGGCCCTGGGGCATCGGGCGGGGAACCGCTGCTATAGGAGAGCAGATCTACTGCACTGGAGGCAGAGTTACCACATTTATCAGGCCAGAAGACAAAAAGGCTAAGAGAAAGGTCAGTGGATTTTGCTAACTGGGGAGGAGAAGAGCGGGCCAAACTGCTCCCAGGGCAAGGAGGCAGCGGGAGGCGGCTGGTGCAGCAGGAACGGCTGAGAGCCGCAGCGGCTTCCACTGCTCGAGGCCAAGGGCTCTTGCGTTGAATGGCCTGGATCTGGATCTGGATCTTGAGTGGTGGTTCTGGGGTGCGCTTTCAGTGAGCCGAAGCTGGGGGGGGAGCTGCAGCACCCCACTAAGGGCTCTGGCAGCTGAGAGGGCCCCAGCGATTTGGGACAGAGCTTTCCCCCTCCAGGAAGCAGAGTTCCACAGAGCT
>CM053595.1:47074362-47097338 GCA_028646575.1 Pseudocheirus occidentalis | reverse complement strand
AAGAATCTAGAAATTAAAGCTATACAATCAAATGCAACTGGGAAATAAGACATACAGGGACAGGGGTAGGGAGACCCTCCCTGCCCTACTAGAAAGTTAGAGGGGCGTTGGAGGAGGACATAAAAGGGAACAGATTGTGGGAGGGGCTTCATGGTGGGATCACTGTTTTGGGCTTGGGGGTAGGGGAAAGAAGGGAAGAAAATTTGTAACTCAAAACTGGAAATGAATGATGTAATCAAGAAAATAAATTAAAATTAAACAATTAAAAAAATTAAATTGAGTCATCTGAAAATAAAATGTGCTATCTCACTAGGTGGTGGGGTCCTTTTCTTCAGAGATTTTCAAATAGAGATTGGGTGATTATTTGTCAGATAAGTTAGAGTGGGAATTTCTTTCATGTATGGGTTGCAATGGATTGGAGAAGGTTCCTTCCAATTTTCAAAACCTGTGATATTGTCTTTTGGGAAAATTATTTTGGCAGTTCTATGAGGGATAGTTTGGAGATGGAAAATTCTGGAAACAGGAGACCAATGAGTATGAGCACTTTCCTCACCATGACCCAGTGAGGAATGCTTTATATACTTCTTTTTCAGAGGAAGGACTAAAGCTTACAGAGGTTACATGACTTGTCCAGGGTAATGTAACTCAGAAGCATCAAAGTCAATATTAGGAAGCTAGGTGGATAAAGGGTTTGAGTTGGAATCAGGATGAACTAAGTTCAAATACTGTCTTTGATCCTCATGAACTATGTGACCTTGGCAAGTTATGTAACCTGTCTTTGCCTCTGTTGCCTCATCTGTAAAATGAGGAAAATAAACTCCTCTCTCATTTTGAGGATAAAATGAGAAAAATAGATGTTATATGCTTGAAAACTTTAAAGCACTACATCAGCTCTAGCTATCACCACCACCTCCACTGCCACTACCACCATCATCATCATTGCTGTCAATATTTATTGAATATTTGAACACCATACATAAGTGGAACCATTGGTTACAGCAAATGGAAAAGTTTTGAAAGCTGTAGATAAATTCACTTACCTTGGTAGTATACCTTCCGGGGATGTACACATTGATAATGAGGTTGATGCATGCATTGGCAAAGCTAGCTCAGTGTTTGGAAGGCTCTCAAGGAAAGTATGGGAGAGAAGTGGCATGAGACTGTACCAAACAGAAAAATCTACAGAGCCAGGGAGCTGACCTTCTTGTTGTATGCCTGTTAAACCTGGACAGTATACCACCACCATTCCAGGAAACTGAATTGCTTCCATCTCAACTGTTTTAGGAAGACTCTAAAGATCATCTGGCAGGATGAGGTACCAGACACTGAAGTCTTTACTTGAACTAAACTGCCAAGGATTCAAATTCTGCTTTAGAGAGTGCAACTCCAATGGACTGGCCACATTGTTCGAATGCAAAATATATGCTTGTCAAAAAGACTGCTTTATGGAGAACTCACAAAGGGCAAGCATTCACATGGTGGGCAGAAGAAGCAATACAAGGACACTCTCAAGGTCTCTCTTTAGAACTTTGCTATTGATTATGTGTCATGAGAGACACTTACACAGGATGGCTCAGCATGGCAAGCTCCTGTTAGAGCTTGTTATGCTCTATGAACAAAGCAGAATTGAAACAGGTCAAAGGAAAAGCAGGATGCCCAAATTTAAAGTATCTACCCCAGATCTTCATGCAGACTATTTGTACCCAACCTGTGGTAGAGCATTCTGAGTTCATATTGGTCTGATCAGTCATAATCTAACACATTGAAACTTGACTCTATTATTCTGGTCTTCTTCAAGAATTAAGGACAGCAATAACAACATGTATCAGCAAGCACCCTAGCATACCCAGGGCAGCTGCTAGCACAGGTTCTTAGATCTGCTTTTCTAAAGGAAAGCAACTCAAAATGGTTAACAATTGTTCTTTAATCAAACAAACATATCATTCACCTAGTTCAGGGGGAAAAGTTAGCATCCTGAACTCCAGAGAATACAAATCTGAGTTACAAGCACAAGTTACAAACACAAGTTACAAGCAGACCAAGAAACACATCAGCAGATGGGATTCCAACCATCTGACCATCACATCCATTACCTATTCAAGTCACCAGAGAGGGAAGCATCAACATCTGGGTTTTTCAAAGCCGGGGGGGCTCAATGGCTTCCCAGAGTCTCATCTGGCCAAATCACACAACTCTTCTCAAAGTGAGCCCCAAAACAAACCACACATCAGGGCGTATGTATAGCCTTCTCCTGGGTCAGAGAATGTCACAGCCCTCTTGACCCACTGTCCAATTACAAAATAATAAGGTGTGGCCATTCCCAAAAAAATCAAGCCTCCTGCCACAGGCTCCACGTGACCACATTCAGCCTATTAGGGGGCAGAGTATACTTTCAAATCTGGGAACATTCTCAGAGCCACTTAAGCCCATCAAAGGGTCTAGGGAAGGAGAGATCTTCAGATTCTCATTACACAACAACAACAACAACAACATTTGAACCTAAGTCACCTGAACTCAAATCTAGTTCTATTTCCATTATATCTTGCTGCTTCTCTACTTCCTGGGACTGGGGAAATCTTTTTCTGTAAGTTTGCAGAAAGCAATAATTGGCTTTTCTGTGTATCTACTCTAGTATCTAACATAGGGGCAACATATTTAAATACTAACATCCATGATACAATCTACTGATGCAGATTGCAATTTGGTAAGTGTTGTGGAAAAAAGAAAAAGATGGAAGACTTGAAGCATGAATCTGAAAGTCAAATTGAACAAATGGATGTAGACAATACTTATAAAAATGTCATTCTCCTCTAAGAGTATAAAGATTTCAAGAAGAAAGCTTTGGCTGAACATGCTGAAAGCTGAACTGGCATCCCTAAATCAAAGCATAATGGGAAGAATGCTTTAAAAGCAATTACCACCTCTGTGTAAGTTGTCTTCATGTAGAATTTTGGAACAGTGACACACACCTTAGCAAAAAAAAAACCCAAAACCTGTACAACATTAATGAAATAGAGAGCCTATCACTCTGAGGCAATTTTAGGAATATTAATCTCACCACTCCCTGCATCCATCCCCCACCTGGCCATCACCATAAAAATCAAAATCAAATAACACAACAGCAACAAAACCAGAAAAGATTGATAAATGTTATAAGGGCATAGTCAAAAATGTTAAGACAAATGTTTTTGGAACAAGTAGATATCACTTCACCAAAGATTGTAAAGGCCAATAAAAAGTATGTATCATTAGGTTTGTCAAATGTAAGCCAATGTGGCTTACTTCTAGCTTGTGCCTCCAAAATATCTATGGCTAGTTCCTAAAGTGTACATCATGGTGCCAAGGACGGAATAGTGAACTAACAAGGACACTGTATGATATTTCAAATTTTTGAGGAAAATGCAACAATATTTGATATCTGTCAGGCACTACACAAATTACTAGCTTAACGCAGTTCACAGTTTTAAAATTAGATGCTACATTCTTTTTTGATGATGTTCTAGAATGTTTGAGATATATTTATTTCCTTGTATTTTCATCTATACCAGTAACTTTTTTCATATGCAAAGTCATATCTTTGAAAAGCTGAGTTTTCAGCACTTACTGTGATAAAAAAGAAACAAAAAAACCCCAAAATAAAAAAATGGGTAGAAATCAATGTGGAAGAGGAAATATGGGTGGCAGTGTCTGATTTGATTCCAAGATTTGAGAAGCTATGCAGTATTCAACAGGTGCGTATATCACTTTATAAGTAATTGGGATTACTTAAGAATGGAATAAATTATTTTTCATTCAATTTATGTGTAATACTTTTAAAAGGTACTATTAAGTTGGGACATAAAGACTGAATTTTAAAAAATATTTAAATCTAACTCCTTTACAAATGCAATTATTTATTATTTCTTTTGTCCTAAGGCCACCATGAAAAAATTGCTGAGACACCAAGGGCATCATTAACTGAGAAAGTCTGGGAATTCTCTGCAAAATATCTTCCAACCTCATTATCAAATGAAGCTGCCTTCTCCAAAGTTACTAATGATTTCATAATTACCAAATCTTATGGCCTTTTTTCAGTCTTAAACATTCTTGAATTCTCTGCAGCATTTAGCACTATTCTATTCTATTCAATTTGATTTGATTCTATTCACCTTCTACTCCTGGGTATTCTCCTCTTGCTAGGTTTTTCTGACATTGCTCTCTCCAAATTCTTTATGTCCTATGGATGCTTCCCAGTCTTCTTTGCTATTTATGCATCCATGCCATGACTACTAACTATGGGTGTCGTCTAGGACTCTGCTCTTGGTCTTTTTTTTTGTTTTTTACTCTATACTCTCTTCTCATCAGCGACCACTGGTTTGATTTATCATCTCTATGCAGATAATTCCCAGATCTTTAGATCCAGTTCTAATCTCTATCATGACTCACAGTCATGCATCATTATTTACCTTTCATAGATGTCAAATTGGATGTCCCTGAAGCATCTCAAATGTGACCTGTCCAAAA
Organism: Pseudocheirus occidentalis; assembly: GCA_028646575.1. Classification (NCBI taxonomy): domain Eukaryota; kingdom Metazoa; phylum Chordata; class Mammalia; order Diprotodontia; family Pseudocheiridae; genus Pseudocheirus; species Pseudocheirus occidentalis. The sequence continues at coordinate 47,092,835 of CM053595.1, read as the reverse complement.
ATATAACTCATTTTTTATTCCAAACATTTCCCTTTTCCTAACTTTCAGCTTCACTCATACTACTCTGTCTTCCATCTCTGTGCCTTTGTATTGACCAGCCCCTATGTCTGGAATGTACTCTTCCCTTACCCCTATCTCTAAGGTGCTATTCAGGAACTATCTTCTTCATGAAGCCTTTCCTGATTTCCTAGTACCACCTCCATCCTTTCCAAATGTTAGTGCCTTCTTTTTCAAATTATCTTGTATTTAACTACTTAGATTATATGCTTTAAATATGAATTTATTAATTTTATATTTATAATGAAGGCATTTTATATTATCTATCTTTACCATAAGAATGTAAGCTCATTGTGAGTAGGAATTGTTATATTCTTATACTTGCACCCCTCATGCTTAGTACAGAATCTGACACTCAACAGGTGTGTTGTACATACTTAATTATTGATAAATTATTGACCAAACACAGTCTTTCCTGTCCCTTTTTCCCACCTCCACCTCAGATTCTTTGACATACTACTGCCTCCAAAATCAAATCTAAAATCCACTGCTTGAAATTTAGCTTCATCATCTGATCCCTTCCTACCTTTACAGTGTTTTACAATTGCCTTTACATTCTCTATAATCCACCTACATTAGCTTATTTGCTGTTTCTCCAACATGACATTCTATCTCCCATTGATCTACTTTTGCCCTGCTAGCCTCCATATCTGAAATGCTTGTTCCTTCATCTTAGACTCAGACAAAATCTCATCTTTGGTAGGAGCCCTTTCTACTCCCATTTCCCCTCCCCAACTACTAGTGCCTTCTCCTCTCAGAATACTTCCATCTACTCTGTATATTTCATCTATGTATCTAGCTATTTACATGTTGTTTCCTTCATTGTAATGTAAACTCCTTGAGGTCAGCGAATACTTTTTCCCTCTCTTTGTATTGTCAATACTTAGTATGGTTTCTGGAACATAATAGCCACTTAACAAATGCTTGTTGACTGACTTTATGGAAAATATATGCGTGAACTCAACCTACATGTTGACAGAGAAGTGTCAATTTGTGTAGTTATGCAGATTTATAGAAACAAAAGTATTTGAGATAGAAATTCAAGACAAGATCTTCACCACCAGAAATTACAGAAGGGTTACTCTTAAAGAGATGGAACTTAGTAAGTAAATCAGAATATGCAACGAAACATAGAAACTGTTCATTTTAGGCTGCAAAAATGTGTTTAATGAATACCTAGCAAGAGGATCTGGGGGTTAGATTGCATGCAATAAAAAGCTTTCTAAACCTAGAGACTTAGCAGAATATATTAAAGTAATGGTATAACTGGATGAGTTACATATAATTCCCATAATCCTATATGTTTCCTAGAGTTGTGCCAGTGAAACTTTCAGTGAGGCTACAGAATATTAGCTTATATCCTAATACTTTCATTTATTTGTACAAAGTAATTATTTTGCCAATTCCATTTACTATTTTCCAGAGTATTAACTATAAAACAATAATAGCAGGATAGCCATTTGTTCCAGGTTAATTTCTATCTAAACTCTATAAAATAAGAAAAGGATGATTTTTTTGTATTCATCATCATCATCATCATATCTAAGCTATGTGGAATAATTTTTTTTAATTCTAGAGACTTAGAGGTTAAGTCAAAAGTATGTGGGAAAAGGGTGAGGTACATGTCATCTTACTTATCCCATCTATTAAAGGAATTGTCCTCATGATGCTTTAAGTGAATCTACAGAAGATGAGCTTAAATCTCAACACTTCTATTCAATTACAAAAAGCAGTTTTGGCAACCTGTGCAGTAACTTTCCCCCTGCCCCCCAAATAATTTAAATACTAAAAAAATAAGAGGAAGGCATGAATTTTCACTAGGACCATTTCTATCTGATATTTATTCCAAGATTGCCTTTCTCAGGGTATGTTGCATTTTGGGTATTGTGCATTATTAGGCCACTTGGTTTATTAATCTTTTATCTTATATTTTTTTTATCATCAACACTTCCCAATATATTCTGCTGTAATGCTAATGTAATTTAAATTTGAAGATCCCTTTGTGTTGGCAAAGGTAGCAAGTACTTAGCAATTAGTCACTGATTAAGCCTCTCTTGGGGAAACAGAAGGTATAAACTCCTGTCTCCTGTTCCTGATGTAACAGGAAGGGGCTGGCTGAAACAGGAAGCTAGTGTTGTATGTATATAAGGAAATCCCCAGAGAGGATAGTGAGATTTTCTTGGAGCAAACTCAGTGGAGGCTAAAGAGGAAAGCCCCTTCCAAATCTGAGAGAATGATTTTGATTTTGAAAACCTGGATAGAGTGATTTTGATTTTGGGAGCCAGCTGAAACTTCTGATGAGTCTGAGGGCTAGCCAGAGCTGCTGAGGATTTCAGAGAGCCAGTCAGAGCTGAGGGCCAGCTGGAGCTGCTGAGGAGTTGCAGAGGATTTCTGAGCTGCCAAAGACTGAGAAAGCATGACCATGATGCTGGTACTTTGTCTGAGTCTGTTGGGGGCTTTGTTAAACTTTGTCTTCCCAGGAACAGAGACTGTGAAGGATTTGAGATGGACTGGACACTGTGAGCTCCAACATGGAGCAGGAATTGCACAGAGAGTTGGACAAAGACCTGGGAGCTGTCTGCCTTTGAACCCAGGTGACAGTTTGGTGAAACCAGGTAGGATCTGGGACTGTGGAAAGGGATCCAGGGAATCTTAGAGACCACCCCAGTCAAACTGAAAGAAGACTTTACTTGGATACTGTATACTGAAGGAGAAATTGTAAATTTACTAGTGACCTAGGGGTGGAGGATGTGTGTAGTTTCTAATAATTGAATAATGAATAATGAAGGATGATTGACTGACTAAATGATTGTACTTAGTGACTGATGACAGAATAAGTAATTGATTTGTAACCTAGTATGTCTCATGAGTGGAAAACTTTGACTATTGTACTTTGTGAATGAATTAAGGATTTTGTGAATGCTTGAGTTACTAAATGATTGTTCTTTGTTAAAACTTTGTGATCACTGTAGTGGAAACTATGTAGCCATTTTCTGTGATAAGTTGTTGTGAATGCTGTATTTTGATTATCTGTGATAATTTATAATATTGTGAATGCTGTGCTTTGATTTACTGTGAATGTTTTGCTTTGATTTGTTATGGAATAAATAGAATGTTCACTGTACTGTGTGATCAGAACCTTAAAACCTGTTCACAGTAGCATTCTTCTGAAAAGTTGCTAGTGCTTGGCTTTATGTCTACCCACCTTTCTTCCAGAAAGTAAATTTTTTATGACAGAGAATCTTTAAAAAAAAGTTTAAAAATTTGGCAAAATGAACCAAAATATCAATAAATTCTGCCATTATATTCCATGCTTCACATCCATATTCTGTCACCTTTCCAAAGGTGAGCATTCTTTTATTTTTTTTCTTTGGGTGAAACTTAATCATTAAAATTTCATGACACTCATTTTAAGTTTTGTTGTCCTCTCCATTTACCTTGTTGTTGTGTATATTTTTTACTTGTTCTGCTTATTACATTTTGCATCAGTTCATATGAGTCTTCCCATATTTCTCTGTATTCATTATTTCTTATGGCAATAATATTCCAATACATTCATTTACCAGGTTTGTTCAGCCATTACCTCCATAAAGGGAAATTTCACTGGAGAATCTTTATGGTATCCTAGTGCATTAATATAATGGCATCTGCAAAATAAGAGTATTTAGAAAAAAAAACCATGTCGTCAATAAGGACTCTTCTGTTTGAACTCTGCATGACGCATCTGCCTGACACTTGTGAATATTTAAGTTTAATAATCTTTTCCCCCTTCTCTTAAGTTATACAGATAGTGGCTGCTTAGTACCCATTTCTTAAATGTATATATTCCTTCTCTTTTTGCAGGCATATATAAATAGTAGAAGTAGTAGAAAATGACACCCACATATCTAGAGCCCTTTCAGGTTTACAAAGGTTTTCAAAGCATTTACATAGTCAGTATTCCCAACAAATTGGTGAGGTAACCATTGTGTTTACCGTCACTCTAATCTTACAAATGAAGGACTTGAAGCTTGGAGAGGTAAAAGGACTTGTCCTTGGTTAAATGCCCATATGTCAGAATGGTATCTTAGTTCCCTAATTGCATAGAATCAGAAACTCACTTGCAGATATATAAAACTTTGACTCAATATAGGAAACTAAGGGAAAATTTTGTAGAGAAATGTTTTGGCTTTCTTTTCTCCCTCTCAATCAATTGAGATCAAGAATCTATTTTTTTTTCTTGAAGTATTTTGGAATTCCCAAGCATCTCCAAGATTTTCCTTCTCTTTCTTCTGGGGTGTTCAAAGTGGCTATAACTGACCAGTAGTTCTGTCTTTTACAAATTGTAAATGAGCACATGTTACATCTTAGATTTTGTCTTCAAATGGAGATGGGCGGAAATAGCTGCTGCTGAAGACAAAGGATTATACATAGGTGTGACAGTGCTGCTTTTTAAAAGGGCTTCTTTTTAGCAATGAAAATATAAATTTACCTCACTTGAGTGAAGCAGAATTAGCACAAGCAATCAATCCACTCAAATGTTTTCTAGAGATAGAAAACTTAGAGAACTGTGCACTAATAGGGTCAAGAGCTAGAAAAGACCTTTGAGGCCATATACTCCAATTCCTTCCCTCCTCTTTCCCCCACCTGACTCATAGGCAGAAATCTATGCTAACAGAACATAGAGGGGAAATGATTTGCCCAGATTCACACAAGGAATAAATCAGAGACGTGAGATTAAAACTTAACCCTTCTTATTCTAAATCAAGGGTCTTTTCTGTTTCATTGCTGCTATAACTTTAAAGGAGTAAGAGAAGGAGCAAAACTAGTAGTTAATCATGGAAATACATTTGCATGACTGCACATGTATAAACTATATTGGGTTGCTTTACTTCTCAGTGAAGTTGGAAAGGAAGGGAGGAGAGAGAGAACTTGGAACTCAAATTTAAAAAAAGAATGCTAAAATTGTTTTTATATGTAATTGTGGAAATAATAAAATATTGAATTAAAAAGACTTATACTTAATAGCAATAGCCAGCATTATATTGCACTTAACTCATTTTATCTTCACAACAACCCTGAGAGGTGTGCATTATTACTATCTCCATTTTATGAGGATACTAATGCAGAATGGTTAAGTTACTTCCCCCAGGGTCACGTAGCTAGCATTGTCTGAGGTCAGATTTGAACTTAGGTCTTCCTCATTCCTGATTCAAAGTAATACCCAGCGGAACTCTGCACATAGTAGGCATTTAGCAAATGTTTGTTAAATTGAACTGCACAATTTGCAGTCAACTATGGATCTAAGGATGTGAAATTACCTTAAAGAGTTATTTAAACTCAGGCATGGTCCACATTCACATTCCCAGGAAGGCATGCCTAAAGCTACAGGACAAGTTTCTGCATGTGATCCATAGCCTATACATATGTAACAGGTCCATTTCCTTTCAATTACAATGCTCTTTCTGGAGAAAGTGGAACCAAATGGTGTTCAAACTATCCATGAGTGAAAATTCAAATTGAAATTTTATATCCCCCAGCAGCATTCTGCAAGTAATAAACGAAAGCCATTATAACAAACTAAGGCAGGTATTCAACCAATGAGATTTTTTTTTCCACATGGCTCCTTGGCCCCCTGCAGGCTTAGGTGGACAGCTTCACTCAGAAGCACAGCTAAGAATTAGAAACATCAGTGGATTCATCATACAAATACTTACTGGCACCATTACACACCTCATGTGTTACAATGTGACATGGGGAATATAGAAATAAAATGACATAGTTTTGCCTACAAGGAACTTATGCTTTAGTTGATGAAAAAATGTAACACGTGAAATATATAGCTAGTGAATAGTTAAGCAATAGCTGGTGTGATAATGATTCTAAGTGTTCTAGGATAAGGGAGATATCTATATATGCTAGAATGTAATTAGGGGTCATCACCTTGGCTAGGGACAGCTGAGAACTGTGGGCTGTTAGCATTGGGATTCAGGACAGCACAAAGCCCCCTGCCACTTAACTATATTATGTAGCCATATGATAGCAGAAGACCTGAGTTTGGGAGCTGGAAGGGACCTTTGAAAACATATAGTCAATCCTTTCATTTTAAGGACAAAGAAACTCAGACCCAGAGAGACTGAGTCTCTGTCCATGGTCACACAGATAGTAAGTGGCAGACGTTCTTTCCACTGTACCATGTAGCATCTAGTGAGGATCTGAAGAGGACCATGAAACTTAGTGAAGGTGTAATACTAGATATTCTTATGGTATATTTTTGTTACTTTTTCAGGAACTTTTAGGATCTGGGAAAGGTGTAATTGCATTGATAGTATTCCTGGGAGCTTTTTCAATATGGGTTTCTTTCTTTTAAAAGGGGAGCTGTATGTATAACTGGGTTTTCCCTCCTAAGGTCATTTTGTATGCTACAAAATGGTAGTAAGTCCCTGTTAGTATTTTGGTATTAAGTGAATTTATTGGCCTTCCTGAGACAGCCTAGGGCATCTCTACTATAAAACCTTTTTGAGACTCCACTTTCATTAGCTTCAGGGTAGGTTTGAAATGCTCATATACAAGGCTTTGTAGTGTTGGGCTTGAGCTAGGCTTTAGAGAATGGTAGGATTTATTTTCCAGATTTGGCAGAGAGGCAAGCTTATTCCAGAGGATAGAATAAGAATGAAGGATACAGGAAAAGGTAAAGAGGTAGCAAGAAACATGGTATACATGGAAGACATTGCAGCTTTCTGTATATCAGGAGGTCAGAATTCACACTGAGGTTACAGTGGATAGAGAAGTGGCTCTGGAGTCAGGAGGACCTGGGTTCAAATCTATCCTCCAACACTTACTAGTTGTGTGACCTTGGGCAAGTCACTTAATCCTATTTGCCTCAGTTCCTCATTTTTAAAATGAACTGGAGAAAAATATGGCAAACCACTCCAGTATATATAATATATTATGTAGACATATGAATGAAAAACCCATGAGGCAGAGTTTCTGGATAATTAATAATCAATTTATTAATTAAGCTAACTGATAATTAATAAATAAATGGTCAGTGGTCTCAGTAACCACAGACAAAACCATGGAGATCACTAAATGCTTAAATACCTTTGGAACTGAGGGTGCCCTTGATAAGTGAAAATTGACTCTGACTGGTGAACAATTAATGAAGAGATAGGCATATTAATGAGGAGGTAGGTTAAAAGTCTTCAGCTCCTCCTACTGAGAATATATCTTGATCATGAGAGTTAGCTGCCTCCAGCAATGTGGACTAAGGAATCCATCTCTATCCAGACCACTCTGATTAGTTTTCTCCTTCATAAACGTGGTTTTCCTAGACTCTAATAGAGTGGTACAAGGACATGTGCTTAATGCTTTAGGGCTGGAATTCAGCTAGATTAGATTATCTAAACAGAAATAAAGTTTTCTAGTTAGGTGAGGTCCTGCCCAAGATAGAGAAACATGTTCCCAGAGGAACTGAACAATTTCATCTATCAGACTGACTAACCTACTGGGGCTGGTTCCTGAATGATGAAATAGAGAGAAAAAGCCTTAATCCTAATTTAATAATTGGTTATTAGTATAGTAGGGAACAATAATTTCTATATATGTATATGTATATATATGTATATATATATATACACACACATATTCCTCCAGTGAAATATAGATACGTGTGTATGTTTGTATGTACATATGTTCTCTACTTGATCTTTAAGGATCAGATTAGTGAGATCTTAACGATGCCATTTTAGAGAGATTGGAATCTCAGTGGTATTTTGAGGGAATGGGGCCTTCTTGTGACTCATGTCATTGAGGTTTGCAAACAGGAGTGAACTTTCTCCAGCTAATCAAACCTGAATGCTGCTCACAACTCTGTCTTTTCCTTTGTGATGACATTAATTTCTTTAGTGTCCACCATGCTTTAAGAGGCATTTTGGCACTCTCTAATAGGCCACACTTCACTTGTTCACTGTTTCCTTATAAACCTTTCAAAACTCACTTTTTTAAGGGAACCAACTAGACCTAATTTGTGTAACCAGCAAATAATCATAAAGAGAATGATAAACTTTTATCAACTTTATAATAATCCTAGACTATCCTGAGAATGGTCATTCCAGATCATAGGACTTAGAATTAGTAGAAACCTTAGAGACATCATGGAGCTTAACCCCCTAATTCTATAAAGGCATAAACTGAGACTCAGAGAGGGAAAATGACTTGACCAGGGTCACACATTAATTTGGTGAAAGTCTGGGAAAGCATTGATGGGTTTGAAATATGAATAAAGATTAATAATGTCAAATAATAATAGCTAGAATTTATATAGCATTTCAAGGTTTGCGAAGTGGTTTACAAATCTTACCTCATTTAATCCTTACAACAACTCTGTGAGGTAGATGTTTTTATTTTCCTCATTATGCAGATGAAGAAACTGAGGCAGTCAGGGGTTAAATAACTCTCTCATGACCACATATTAAGTGTCTTAGGCCAAATTTGAGCTCAGGTCTTCCTGACTCCAGGCTCAGCCTTCTGCCCATTGTACCACCCAGTTACCTGGATATAATAATTTACATTTTTGATGCTTAGTTTGCTAAAACAACAACAACAAAAATACCATATGCAAATACTGTCACCCCCATTTTATAGAAACAGACTCAGAAAGGACAATTACTTGCTGAATAGCACATCATTCTGATGGTGTTTGAGGCAGGATGGCATAGTGGAACAAATTCTGGAGTTGGACTTAGAAGACCTAGGCTCAGATGTAATTTCAGTCCTTTCCTAACTGTGTGACCTTTGGCAAATCCTTGTTTCTTACCTTTTGCTCTAAGAGGAGGAAGTTGGACAGGAGAGGTTTCCAGCTCTAGATTTATGATCCCATAAATGTCATAGTTAGAACTTGAACACAGGTCTTCTAGATCCACTTACAGTGGTCTGTTTGTAAATATTAAGGCCAAATTTTAATTCAATAGATGTTGAGTTCAGGGTTTTATTGAAATTGCTTTTTCTTAAATGCCATCATTTTGAGGTTGTGAAGTTTAGGTGAGATTTGAGGTGTGAATATTCCCTCTGTCACAGTTTAGAGTTTCTTTTCTCTCTTCATTTAGCAAAACACCCATTAATATGCTTCAAAATGTACTTGATGTGAGTAATTAGGCTGTTGTTTTTATCCTTCTGTAAGTGATTACAGGCATGCTCTCTGCTGAAAGGATCTGGATTTCCTTTGACAGATAAATCAAGGAGGAAAGAGAAGCTCAGCTCTGGGATTAGCTCACTTGTTTTTAGATTTGAAAAAAAGAAGAAACCCTTATTCTGCTCCTGGTCTCTGATGTTCTTTGCTCAGATTTTGCATTGGTGATACCATATATTCATAGAAGTCACATCACCAATGTCCCATTGCTTACTACCCTGAGAATCCTTCTCTTGCGATATGAATTGGGAACAAATCCATCTGGTGACATTAGGACAGGCTGTAATACATTAGATCTGACTAGGGCTGTCATTTGTTTGCAGTATACTGGGTATGAGGTTAATGGAGCAGCAGAAGTCATGAACCTGGACTGATACAGGCACGGAACTGGATTTGGAATCCAAGGACCTGTGTTTGAATCATAGCTTTGCAGTTTGATGATGTGCAAATCACTTAACCTCTAGAAGCCTCATTTTCCTCATCTATGAAATGAGAAGGTCAGCTTAGACCAAATTGCTCTCAACCTGGGTCTATAAACGTTTCTTCTAAAATAAGATTTGGACAACTGTCTTTCAATATAATTAGTTTCCTTTGTAATCCTATATATTTTATTTTATTCATTTAAAGATATTAGTCTGAGAAAGACGTCATAAGCATCATCAGACTACCAAAAAGATACAAGACACAAAAGTGGTTAAGAACCACTAAGTTAGATGATCTAAAGTGCTTTCTAGCTCTAAATCCTATGAGAAAATGACCTTGAATCCAACATCTGTCACCATGATTACAAAATGGGAGGGACCCAGCACTAAACAACATGAGACCTGTCACCCAGAGATCTCCCAGGAACTTCTAACCCACCTCCCGCGCTCAGCCCTTCCAGCAAATATTCCTCTACTTTTTACTGTGCCTATAGACTCTCACCCAAGGCCATCTTATCATGAATGTTGTTCTCTCCATTTACCCAACCACTTTTACCACCAGCTTTTCTATTTCTTGCTAGCCCTTAAGAGTCCAGATTCTCTACTTACTCAGTTACTCACTCTAGCAACTTTCCTATTCTGTTGGCCACACTAAAGTCTGCAGAAGAAATCCCTATGCTATCAATCTCAACCTACCTTAGGTGTTCTTGACAACAGTGGGAACAGTAAAAGGAACTGCATTTCCTAGGGATAAACAAATGTACCCTTCCGCTGACCAACCTCATGCTATTTTAACTATGCATGAAGGTTTATGTCATCTTTTTGTTGCAGACACTTACTCTACTGGAACTAATCTCAGTTATGAGATATAGATCTGGAAGGGGTCCTAGCTATCAGAGATATTCTGATAGGCTTTTCATTTTCAGATGAGCAAAATGAGGTCCTGAGAGTGACTTAAGCAAGGTCACCCAAGTAGTAAGGAACAGAGCTAGAATTCTAACCCAGTGATCTTTCCTCTTGTCCAGGCTGTTTCCTGTACCCTCCATCCCATCACATCATAGGATGTGATTCTTGTCTGCTCTCAACTCTACTGCGTTGTTCAGTTGTTTTTCAGTCATGCCGAACTCTTCATGACCCATTTGGGGTTTCCTTGGCAAAAAATTGGAGTGGTTTGCCATTTCCTTCTTTAGCTCATTTTTCAGATAAGGACACTGAGGCAAGCAGGGTTAAGGGACTTGACCAGGATCACACAACTAGTACGTGTCTGAGACCATATTTGAATTCAGATTTTCCTGAATCTAAGCCTGATTCTCTGTCCACTGAACTACTCAGTTTCCCCAACTCTACTATACTAATGAGAAATTCATCTTCCTTGTTGCTAGCTCCCAAACAAAGCTCTACAGATGCTGAAGGAGAAGGAAGGTCAGACGGAGGAAATTTACTAAGAATAAAAAGGTGGAGGAACCAAGATAAGGAGGCAGGCAACTGTGATATAAAGTAACTAGCATGGGATTAGAGCCAGGAGACCTGGGTTTAAATACTAGTTCTTCTACTCACTATCTGTTTGATATTGGGCAAGTCATTTCTCTCTGAGTCTCAATATTCTTATCTGTAAAATGAAATGGTTAGATTAGAATCATAGGTTCCCAAAGTGGGAGATAGGTGGTGGTGGTAGTAGTAACCTCAGGTACAATTCAGGGACATTGAATAAAAATAAAGGAAGCATAATGGAAGAAGAGAAGAAAATTTTGAAAAACTGTTCATACATGTTTCATCTGTTGTTCAATAGGGTTAAAGCTGTAGTGTTTATATAATTTTCCAAATGAACACAAAAAATGCAAGTTATAGTTATATCAGTGATCAAGTCCACCAACAGGTCTTAACAAGTAAGTGTTGGCAAGCAAGCTTATTGTGCTTTGTCAGGAAGTACAGCAGGCATCAGTCAGAATATGTGCATGTAAAGACTTGTTTACAATACAATACTATATGGTTACATGACACGATGTTGCATTATCAAAATTTCAAACCAGGAAAAATATCTACAAATTTACAAGAAATTATTAAATTGAAAAATGTATCATTTAAAAATATTTTATATTTTTTGAAATTATGCAAATTTAAAAAATTAAAGAGTTAAAGAAAGTGGATTTCCAGGGGAGTGCTGAACGATTTTTTTAAGGGGAAGTAAGCCAAATAAATTTGGGGACCTCTGAATTAGATAATGATTCAACATCTTTCTTCCTCTAAATCCTACGGTCCTAATTTTTCTTCTTTAAAAATTACATTCATTTCAATCAACACGCACTTTTTTTTTCTTTCCCACATCCCTTCTCTCACTGGAAAAAAGTAGAAAAAAATTAAACACCAAAAATCTTTATTGTATCACTGGATGAGGATCCTGAGGCTTGATGAGGTTGTATCTTGCCCAAGTTCACATTTGTCGTAAGTGATAGAAATAAGGTTTGAAACTAGGTCCTTTGACTCCAAACTCAATCATCTTTTTTTTTTGGAGGGCAATTGGGGTTAAGTGACTTGCCCAAAGTCACACAGCTAGTTTTTGCGTCACGTGTCTGAGGCTGGATTTGAACTCAGGTCCTCCTGACTCCAGGGCCAGTGCACTATTCACTGTACCACCTAGCCGCCCTCAATCATCTTTTTTATTACCAGTCCAAGTTCATTTACCACATAGAAATTTAAAGAACTAGTATGAATTTTAAAAGTATAGAAAAAAACATTTTAACCACTAGGAACAGAATCTTAGAGATAGAAGAGAAGATGATATATTTGTGAGAGAGTATCCTCATTGGCTATATGGCAGTACATATCAGAGAGCAGCATGAGATTAGTCAAGAAACGTAGGGTGGCATCAGATTCCCAAGGACCTTGAATATCAGGCATCTTCTGGGACTCTCCCTTTTTCCTCTTTCATGATGTGCTATAATACTTGTAGTATTTGTCACCAACCTAGTGCTTAATTTTATATGATTTCACATTATTGTCTAATTGCTTAATATCTGATAGTCTTGAGGAAAACAGATCATTATTTGTTTTGACCAAGTTGGCCCAATCCTATACATCTTTCAAGGCCTTGATTGAGTCTCTTCTCTTTCTCTTCAAAACCTAGATGGCCAGCTCTTGGCACAATGCCTCTTTTGCATATAGTAACTGGTATGAGTGAGTATGTGGACTAAACCAGTTGGTGTGGAGGAAAGAACTAGAACCACAGGCCTTTAGAGCTAGGAGTAATCTTACAAGATTTTGAGTGCAAGTATCTTGATTTACAGAGAAGGAAACTGAAATTCCAGATGGGGAATGAACTTGATCAGAATCATACTGCAGGGAATCTAAATCAAATCTTCAAATTCCAAGTACAGTGTTTTTTCAAGTCAGAATATCTGACTTGCAGAATTGTTTCTCTACCATAAATCACAAGTCATTTTTCTACTTGGGGCCTGTTTCTTCCTCAATGTTGCTAGGTGGCTAGATTTGGTCTCTGAGGTACATTCCAGCTCTACCATTCAGTGACCTTATGATTAAGTATATTATTCATCCTAAGGATAAAAACCTTGCTTTCTCAAATTAATACTTAATTGACTCTTAAAAAGAAACTCTGATTGATTCTAAACTTCTGAAAAGCTGAATCCTTTTCTCAGACATAGTGACATTTGGCTTTATTTTTAAGGGGCACTCCTGTATTCTGATTCAGCTCCTAAAGCACAGCTGTCATACTGTGTTTCAGTTAACAAACCCTATTCCCAGAACTGTGCTATTAACTATGATGCTAATTAGAATCTGGAAGTCAAGGCTATTCAGATTTGGGAAAAGGACCGACTATAAAAGAAAGAAAAGGGCATGAATTAATTGGAAAAGGAAGGTCATAGAAAAGTTCTACAGGATTGATGTCGTCTTGTGAAATGCAGTAAGCATTCTTCTGGTGATGCCATATGATTGATAATGAAATACCATGATCTCAGAAGAATCAAGATTATATGACCTAAAGGATATTGGAAAGATACCTGGTGGATTGTAAGCAGACTGAAACATATTACCAATGATATCATGAGGGAAAAATAGCATAAATGAAATTATCAAGGACATGTATTTACAAGGATGATTTATACAAAAGAAGTATCATAGGTGAAATCATCAAGGAAATGCACGATCAGAAAAGAAAGTAATCTGGTTATAGAGAGAGGATGTAAAACAGACAGCCTAAACATTTTACTTGACATGTAGTATTCAAAAAATATTTTGAGAAAGAACTCCAGCACCTTGCTTAGGTCTTTTAAAAAATCTTTTAAAAATTTCATTTTTATTTTGAGCTTAAGACCAGAAAAAAACCAGAAAAAAGAGAACATTATTTTCAGAACTGTTTTTCCTCCTGATTTTCTTCAATTCTTTTTTGTACATTTTCAGTGTTTCAATAATCCTCTTTTTAGAAATCAATATTTCTAACACCTCCTCTCTGCCCAATTCCCACTTTGACTTAAAAAAAGAGAAAAACTATAACAAACATAGTAAAGCAATAAGGCAGAAAGAGACACATTTTTGGACAGGGCCACTGTGTGGATTTGTTTTGTTTGACATTGGTTATATCTTCTGTGGAGGATCAGTAGAAAAACATAGAAAAGAACTGGATAGGATGAGAAGGCATGGATAGAAGGTGATCTATGCTGATGGAAGGACTACCAAATCCAATGAATTATTGAACTATATAGATTACTGGAAAATGGAATGATGTTGTGCTCTACCTTGGAAATGCAAGTTCCATAATTGGGAGAGGTGGTTACACTCTCCTATTCATTCTCCAACATTTAGGAGTAAATGTTCTTTGATTTGATAAGTGTTATCTCCTTGCACTAGGCAGCTAGGCAGCTAGGTAGCACAGTGGATAGTGCTGGACCTGAAATCAGAAAGAGTAATCTTTCTGGATTCAAATCTGGCCTCAGACACTTACTAGCTTTGTTACCCTGGGCAAGTCACTTAACTTACCTCAGTTTCATCATCTGTAAAATGAACTGGAAATGAAATAGCTAATCACTTCATTATCTTTGTCAAGAAAACCCCAGATGGGGTTACAAAGAATCAACATGATTGAAATGACTGAACAACAGGAACTTCTTTGTCATTAAGAAATCAAAGTAAGGGAGGCAAGATGGTGGCATAGAGGCAGGAAGACTCCATGAGCTCCCCCCATAACCACCTCAAATACCTATAAAATATGATTCTAATAAAACTTTAGAGCTATAGAACCCACAAAGTGACAGAGAGAAACAAATCTCCTGCTGAATGCAGCCCAGCAGGCTGGTAGGAAGGGTCCATTACAGCATGCTGGGAGCTGAGTCCAATGATGGATGAGCCTGTGGTTTTAGCCCCAGGGCCACCCTCATCAGCCATGCTGAAGGGACTTTGGGAGAGTGGATCACCAGCAGCTGTAGCCATTTCCAGAATTATCAACTATAAATGCCAAAGGCAAAATAAAAGGTCAATGTGTGGTCTGGCCTCTGCCCTCAGAAGGGAGAAGCAGCTCAGGCACAGCAGCCACGCAGCCAGCTCTACGCGGCTGCTTTGGAGCTCCTGGCCTATAGATTGTAGGGGAACCAAGTGACCATTCTGAGGGGTAATCGCTTTTGCTTTAACCTGCTTGGATCTGAATCACTATCTTGAGTGGAGGTCCTGGGTGTGTGACCAGGTGCCAGAGCCTGTGGATGCTTGAGAGAGGGCATCCACCTAAAAGCTCTGGCAGCTGCAAAAACCCCAGGGATTTGGGACAAAGTTCTCTCTCTGGAAGCAGAGTTCTACTGTTGCAAAAAGCTCAAAAGTCAAGTAGTTGAATGGCAACACAAGCAAGCAAAGGAAGCAAAGCAAGCACACCAATCCAACTTTAGATTCCTCTTTTGGGGACAAAAATGATCAAAGCATGGAAGGGCAGGAAGACAATGAAGTCAGAAGTCCTGCACTAAAAGCTTCCAAGAAAAATATGAATTGGTTACAGGCCATAGAGGAGCTTAAGAAGGATTTTGAAAACCAAGTAACAGAAGTAAAAGAAAAATTGGGAAGAGAAATGAGAGTGATGCAAGACAATTGTGAAAAGAGAGTCAACAACCTGACCAAAGAAAATGACACCTTAAAAAACAGACTAACCCAAATGGCAAAAGAGGTTCAAAAAGCCAATGAGGAGAAGAATGTTTTAAAAAGCTGATTTTGCCAGATGGAAGAAAAAATCTCAAAAGCTCACTGAAGAGAATAATTCCTTCAGAATTACATTGGAGCAAATGGAAGCTAATGACTTTATGAGAAATCAAGATACTATTAAACAGATCCAAACAAATGGAAAAATGGAAGGCAATGTGAAATATCTCTTTGGAAAAACCACTGACCTGGAAAGTAGATCCAGGAGAGATGATCCTAAAATTATTGGACTATCTGAAAGCCACGATCAAAAAAGAGCCAAGAATTCATCCTTCAAGAAATTCTCAAGGAAAATGGCCCTGATGTTTTAGAACCAGAAGGCAAAATAGAGGTTGAAAGAATTCACCTATCACCTCCTGAAAAAGATCTCAAAAAGAAAACTCCCAGAAATATCATAGCCAGGTTCCAGAGTTCCCAGATCAAGGAGAAAATATTACAAGCAGCCAAGAAGTAACAATTTGAATATTGTGAACACACAATCAGGATAACACAGGATCTGGGAGCTTCCACACTGAGGGACTGAAGGGCATCAAATATGATATTCTGGAGGTCAAAGGAGCTGGAATTAAAACTAGGAGTCACCTACCCAGCAAAATTAAGTATAATGTTTCAGGGGGAAAGTATGGTCATTCAATGAAATAGAGGATTTTCAAGGTTTCTTGATGAAAAAAAAACAGAGTTGAATAGAAAATTTGACATTCAGATAAAAGAAGCAAGAGAGGCATGAGAAGGTAAACAGGGAAATGAAATCATGAGGAATTTATCAAAGTTGAACTATTTACATGCCTATATGGAAAAATGATAAATGTACCTTATGAAACTTTTCTCAGTATGAGGATATATAGGATATATAGGAATATAAATGTATGTGTGTATGTACTTATATATATTTGTGTGTGTGTGTATATATATGTATATATATATGTGTGTGTGTATATATATATATATAATACATACATACATATATATATATATATATAATGGGTTAAATTATAGAAGAAGCAAGGAAAAATTGTTACAATGGAGGGGAAGAACAGGAAGGCAAAAGGGAAAGGGTCAACTTTACTTTCATTGAATTTGGCTTAGGGAGGGAATGACATACACACTAAATAGGGTATCTTTCCCTATAGGAGAGTAGGGAGGAAGGAGATGAGAGGGAAGCTGATGGAGGGGAGGGGAGGGCAGGCTGGGGGAAGGTAGTTGCAAGCGCACAGGGACGGGGTCAAAGTAGAAAATAGAACAAGTCAGGGGTGTGATAGGATGGAGGGAAATATAGTCAGTCTTTCACAATATATCCACTATGGAAATGTTTTGCATAGCTACACATGTACTATCTATATTGAATTGCTTATCTTCCCAGTAAGGGTGGGGGAATGAGGGTGGAAGGGAAAGAATAAAATCAAATGTTTAAAAAAATATTATCATTAACATGCACTGGGGTAAGGAGATCCTTCTTGCCCTATCAGAAAGTCGGAGGGGGGATGGAGGAGGATATATGAGAGAGCAGATTGGGAGAGGGGTAATACAGTGGGATTGCTGTTTTGGGGTGATGGGTAGGGGAAAGATGGGGAGAAAATTTGTAATTCAAAGTCTTGTGGAAATGAATGATATAAACTAAAAATAAACATAAAATTTAATTTAAAAAAAGAAATCAAAGTAAAACGTGAATGTAGATATGGTACTGATCACTGATTCTCAGGTAGATAGTGAGTGTAGGGAAAGTAAAAACCTCTAGGACCTCCTTGGGTCCATCTGGCTTAGAATATGTTATTTTGTGCCTATAGATTTCCAGATTCTCTGTCAGTAAGTCAATAATTATTTATTGCCTTGTTATGTGCTAGGTATTACACTGCTGATTTACTATAAAAACACCAGAAGCTAAGTGAAGTTCACAGGATGGATCTCCAGCAGAAATAAAATTTGAAACTGGATCACTCTTTCACACACACACACACAATATATATGTATGTATATATGAAAAAAGCATATATCTACTTCTTATATTATACATTGGTAAAAATCTTACTTTGTAATTGATCTTAAAGATTCATGAATACTGATTGTTGATGTTCCCCTTGACTGAGCATGGGGATGGTCTTTCTAACTCATGATTAGATATTTGGACAGCCAAGTGATAGCACATATTCAATGCCCCTAGTTGCTTCAGAAATAGGTGGTTATTCATAGGCATTTTCTCATAATATCAGTGATGTTGGAAGTTCGCTGTTATTTTACAAGGTGCAGGTAGCTTGTCCAGTTTAAGGGGCAGGCAGCTTGTCCAGTTTAGATACTAAAATCTATCCTGACAAAATCTTTGAAAAATCTATTACTACATAAAAAGAGGGAGGAGGAGGCAGGTGGAAACTCATTAAAGCTTCTTGAAAAGGTTACAAAGAAAAAAAAAAGAACCCAATGAAATTAAATGTGAACATTATGAGATTAAAGTTGTTGATTTTCAAAGAAAATTATCAACTTTTGATATGAAAGCAAAAATGATTAAAATGAATTAACCATATTCTATACACATTTCTTTTGCTTAGGAAAAGAAGTCTCTCAATATCAGGAGTTAGACTTATAGTTTATAAGTGATACACACAAGGACTTGATTCTTCACTTATCAATTCTACTGGTAG
>CM053595.1:47045361-47059189 GCA_028646575.1 Pseudocheirus occidentalis | reverse complement strand
AGTTTTTGTGTCAAGTGTCTGAGGCCGGATTTGAACTCTGGTCCTCCTCACTCCAGGGCCAGTGCTCTATTCACTGCGCCACCTAGCCACCCCCAGACAATAATTTCTTTATGGCCTAAATCATATTTCGTATTTTAGCCACCAAGTATCTTGATTAGAAGTTTAATTCTTTCCCCTCTCATATTCTTAGTGAAGAGTATATTATTAACAGCTTTGTTTTTTTTTTTTTACTACTAAACTTGTTCTTACCCTATTTAGATGGTAAGCTCCTTGAGAGTAGGGTCTGTGTTCTATTTATTTTTGCATCATTAACACTTGGCAAAGTTATACATGTTTGTTGAACTGACCAAATTGAAGGGGATTTTTTTTTCAAGTTGTCTAGTGATACTTTTGATGTAACATAATTCAGTGATACTTAAAACTGGAAAGGAAGTTAGAGAGCACGTAGTTGAAGCTGGCCACAGAACAACAAAGTCTAAGAGAAAGAGGGTATCACAAAAGTCAACTAATCTATGCCATATGTGAAAAAGAACACTTTGACTATATCCCCAACAAGTAACATACAGTATCTGCTTCAACACTTTCATGGAAGGCAAGTTCATGATTTTCTGAGATGACCCATTCTATTTGTAAAAAACTAATTGTTAGGAAGGATTTTTTTTCTCCTTCCACCCAAATATGGCTGTACGCAACATCAACTCATTCCTATGAGATCAAGCAGAGAAAGTCTAATTCTTCTTCCACATGACAACCCTTTAAATGCTTGGAGAAAGCTATCTAGATATTTCCTTTTTTTCCAGGATAAACACTGCCAGTTCCTTCATTCATTCCTCTTATAGCACAGTTCCAGGGCCTTTAGCTCCTCCAGATCCTCTCTAGCATATCAGTGTGTGGCATTAAGGACTGAATGCGTTAATCCACATGCCTGACTTGGGCAGAATGCTACAGGACTTTCATCTCCCTATTACTAGGCACAATGACTTCATAACCTAAATTTAAAATACATTAACTCAAATCTATTATGTTTCAAGTTATTCTAAAAATAATAAAAGTTGCAATCCTATTCTTGGTTAAGGCAATAATCAATATAGATACAATCTGAAAGACATATAGGGAAACTACATTATGCATAAAGGTACCAGAGATACTGATAAATAATGTTAAATACTTTTGTTCCAAATAGCATAGTGGTTAAGTTCTTAAAAGAAAAGCTAAGTAAATGGCAACAGGAATTTGATCATTACACAAGAAGAGTAGAGGATTCTACTATCCAACTCTGAGTGTTAGGTAAGTGTAGCTAAAAAATAAACTAGAAAAATAAGAGCATAATGAATTGTTTCGTAAACTAGATTTGATTGATCTATGGCTACTTATGAATGGTAATATTATAGAATATACACATTTCTAAGCATTCTAAGGCACCTTCACAAAAATTGTTCATGTACTGTGGCAAAAAGGAAATTTTTTAAAATGTAAAAAGGCAGATACAATAAATCTATCTTTAATAGAACACAATAAAGTAACATCAATATTAAATATAAGCACAAGAAACAAGCTTAACTGGAATCTAAGCAACAACCTCTTGAATAAGTGAATTAAAGAACAAATCATACAATTAATAAATAATTGTGTAAAGGATAATGATAATAATGAAAAATTCATCTAAATAAGTTCTCAGAAAAAATACATCTCTGAAAACTTATATTAACCATATAGAAATAATAAAATAAAAATTAAAAATACAAACAAAAGCACTAGAAAATAAATGCATTAGCAACACAAAAACAAGTGCAAAAGGAACAAGAAGACTATAAAGCTGATAAAAAGTTCTAATATGTTTTTAAAAGACCAAAAAAATTCAGAAAACTCAACCATCCCAATTAAAACAATTGAGAAGAAAATCAAATTACCCAAACAAAAAGTTAACATGATGAAATCTCAACAGAGGGGAGATATAAAATTTAAGTCAGTGTCCCATATGCACAGTCCTATGCTATCAGAATCAAAAATACAAACATGAGTATCTACAAAAATGTAAAATACTCACTAAAAAAAAATCCAGAAATAGAGATATGTCAAAAGCCAATCTCAAAAAACCAAATTTACAGAACCATAAATTGGTTGTCAGAAGGAAAAACAAAACCTTCAAACTATTTACAAATGAGTTGTAAGAAACATTTAAAAAGCAACCTTTGCAACAAAAACTCTTCTAAGAAAATAAAGTCTCTGTGCTGACAAAATTCCCTTTAACAAAAATCCCTTTAAGAGTACCCAAATAAAGGAGAGAAAGAGCAAATAAAGAGAACTCAAAAAGAAATATATATGCTATGATCTTAAATTTGATACTAGAGCGGATACTATAGTCACATATGCAGAAATGAATTCACTATCCTCAGGTTGGATTTATATCAAGTATATAAAGATGTTCCAACATTAAAGAAATAATTAGCAGAATGAGTCACAAATAGCTCAGAGCTAGTATTTTTATATGTTAAATTTTGCAAAACATTTTACATATGTTAGCTCATTTGATCCTCCCAGCAACCTTGTGAGCTAGGTGCTATTATTTTGCCTAATTTACAAATGAATAACTCAGTCTGAGAGAGGTAAAATAACTTGCCCAGGATAAAATAGCTATTAAGTATATAAGGCAGAATTTAAATCCAAACCTTCCTGACTCCAAGTTCAGTGAAAAGCAAGTAGAACAAATGTCACCTACCTCTCAAGGCTGTTATTTAAACTAGATCTAGAAATGTTAGCTTTAGGGATAACAAAGAGAACAAAATCGAGGGTCTTAACATCAGCAAAAAGGAGACACAACTATTATTATTTTCAAATGACATGATGGCACATTTAGAAAAAGAGAATAAGGAAACTGAGATAATAATCTTCAATCGATACACCGATGAATAAGCACTTATTAAGCACTACTTTGGACAAGGAAATTTGTGAAGTGATGAGGATACAAAGAAAAACCAAAATAAAAAAACAAAAACGAAAAAATAAAGTCATTCCACTTAGGAGTTTACATATTAATGAGAAAAATAACATATATAAATCAGAACATGCATGATAAATATACAAGGTGTTCCTAAAATTTTAGTGGAATTGCAGTCTATTGAAGCATAAAACTACACTAAGATTTTCAAGCACTCTCTGTAGTATATGAAAGGTAAGTACAGATAGAATGGCATAACTTTAGCAAGATAAGAAGATATAAAATAAATCCACAAAAGTCTTCCATGTTTCTAATGCTTAAAAATGAAATAAGAAAAATTTAATTCAAAATAACTATGTTATGCTGAAAATATCTATGAATAAATCTACTAAAATCCACACAGGACTAATGTAAATACAAGGACAAAAACTCATCACATAAATTAAAGGAGGCTTATATAATTAGGAATATGTTACTGTTAATGGCTGGAATATGACAATATAATAAAAATCATAATGATATCTACATTAATTTACAGAATTTAAAACCATTCCCTAAAGGAATACTTCACAAAATAAGACAAAAATGTCACAATTCTTTTGGAAAGGTAAAAAAAAGCCTTATATTTTCAAGAGACATAATTTTTAAAAAGTAAAAATATTGAGGAAGTGCAGCCATAGCAGAGCTTAAAACATACTACAAAGCATTAATGATCAAAACTATTTAATCTTTTTTTGGGGTGCTTTTTTGTAGGGCAATTGGGTTTAAGTGACTTAACCAAGGTCACATGGCTAGTTTTTGTTTTAAATGTCTGAGGCTGTATTTGAACTCAGGCCATCCTGACTCCAGGACTGGTGCTCTGTTCACTGCTCCACCTATCTGCCCCCTCAAGATCATTTTATACTGATTACAAAATAGAAAAGGAGATCAAAAGAACTGACTGCATAATCAAGAACCGAAACAATGGAAAAGAGTAGTTTAATGTATGATAATCCCAAACACAGAAATTACTAGGGGAAAGACTCCATTTTTGACTAAACAAATGCAAGAGCAAAAAAAAAAATTGCTGAGAAAACTGGAAAACAATTGGGTAGAAAACAGATTTCGACCAACAATTTACAGCACACAGCATAAACTCAAAATGGATATGCAAACTGAATTAAAGTGATCACACCATTAAGAAAAAATTAGAAAAGCATAAGATCAGCTACCATTCACATCCTTACCAGGGGTAGAATATTTAACTAAACAAAGAACTGAAGAGGTCATAAGAGACAAAACAGAATTTTTACTACATAAAATGACCTTTTGCACTTTAATTTGAGATTATCCAAGAAAATGGAAAGAAAACTGTTGACCCAGAAATACCACTTCTGGACTTAAGATGTAGAGAAGTTAAATGCAGAAAAAAGATCCAACACATATCAAAATATTCATAGTTATACTCTTTGGGGTAGCAAAAATGAAACAGATATGTCTAAATTAGAGAATGGTTTAAAATAATGGTACATACATGTAATGCAATATATTTGTATAGTATGAAATAATGAATATGAGGAATTAAAAAGAAACATCAGATGATTTGCGTGAACTGATGAAGAGTCAAGTAAACAAACCAAGAGAACCATATATAGCATGAGGACTACCATATAAATAAAAAGATTGTAAAGAGGAAGATGAATTCTGTACAATGGAAAAACCAGTCAAGATCCTGGAAAAAAGATGAGGAAATATGTTGGAGAGGGTTGTAGGAATGAATATTGTAAACACTATCAGACAGATAATCTGTATCAGATATCTTTGCTTAATATTTGTTCTTTGTAACATGGGAGAGTTCAACTTGGGGAAGGTGGGAAAGAATTATAATAAAAAGGAAAATAGCATCAACAAAATATAATGACAACAAAATTACATGCATTACCTTTTGAGACTACTATATTACACTTGATTATTTTTGAGCACCAAATTTCCAGATCTTTTCCGGATGAACTGTTATCCAAGCTAATCTCCTTCTTCTATTTGTGAAGTTGAATTTTAAACCATGTAATAAAGCTATTTCATTAGTGTTATTTTGAAATGCTAGCTATTAAGATCTTTTAAAATCTTGTCTGTCCTAATGATTTAGCTATTCCTCTCAACTTTGTTTTTATCTCCAAATGTGAAGTGTGCAATCTATGGCTTTATTTAAATAACTGATTAAAAAAAAAGAGTGAAACAGCACAGAGTCAAACTCATATCTCTGGTGCACTTCTTTTTGTATCTCCTTCCATGTTGGTGGTGAATCTTTAGGAAGTCCCTTATCCCTTAAGTAAGCCATTTAACTTTTCTGTGGCTGTTTCCTTATATGGCTTCTAGATCCCTGCCAACTAAATATCTATGACCCTATGATCCGACAATGACTTCTCTTTGGATCTGGGCATTTGGCCAGTTCTGAATCTACCTAATTGTACCATCCCTTAGTATACCTCTTGCCATCTTCTCCATAAAAATAGCAAAAAAGACTTTGTTAAATGCTATGCTAACATCTTTATAAATGGTTTCTATACCATTCCTCTGCTATAATAACCTGTCAAGAAAATGAGGTTAGTCTAACATGCTTATTTTTGATGAAACCATAATAGTTTTTGGTTTACTCTTTCCTTTTCCAGATATTCACCATCTCTTTAATATGTTTGAAATATGACTAAGAATTGAAGTCCAGATGCTTGATTCACAGTTTGTAGACTCCATTCTATTCCTTTTTTTTAAAAAATCAAGACATTTGTTTTCCTTCAGTCCTGTAGCATCTTATCTATTCTCTACTTTCTTTCATTTATCACTGACAATAATTGCTCATAAGTAATACCTGCCTGTTGTTTTAGTATTCAGGCACTTAGATGGCAAAGTAGATAACATAGTGGAATTCAGGAAGACCTGAGTTGAAATATGACCTCAAACACATACTAGCTGTGTGACTTTGGGCAAATTACAGTCAACCTCTTTCTGACTCAGTTTTCTCAATTGTAAAATGGGGTTTATGATAACACCTACCTTCCATGGTTGTTGTGAAGATCAAAGGAGCTATTATTGGTAAAGCACTTATCAAGGTGCCCGGCACATAGTAGTTGTTTAATTTATACTTATTTACTTTCCAACCCTAATGTATAATTTATTAGTGTTTGGTGACAAGCGCTCATCATAGGACCCCCTAGTTCCCTACATTTTAAAAGTTTTTTAAAATCCCCTATTAGCCATTTTTGTTTTGTTCTTCCAACCCCCACAATATTTTTCTTGGAATGTAAAAGATCAGCAAAATAAGTAGTTCTGTCTTCTCTCTGTCTTCTGTTATCATCCTTTCCTGATCAGTGATGTGATTCCTCTTTGATTTTCCTTTTTCCCCAATGTATCTTTAAAATTCCAATAATAGCAACAGCAGCAGTAACAGTCATTTTTGTCACCCTTAGCATTCATTATCAGCCCTTGATCATGCTGAGTTTTAATGCTCTTGACATTATTATTAAAGGGGCTTCTAAGTGGGCACAGTGGTGAGAGTACCAGGTCTAGAGTCATTAAGACATGAATTCAAATCCAGCTTCAGACACTTACTGTGTGAACTCCATAATGTGAACTCACTTAAACTTTGTTTGCTTCAGTTTCCTCAACTGTAAAGAGGAGATAATAGCATCTGTCTCCCATAGTTGTTGTGAGGTTCAAATCTGAAAGCAATTGGGCAATTACAATATCAGATACAGAGCATATTTTATTTTACATGACAAAAATGCAGCCCTGAGATATTAAAGACAACTCTTCTCTTTGAAAAGGAATCTACACAGCATTTTCAGGCCAAAATATTACCCTGTATTTTGAGATTCCTAAAGAATCAATCAACCTTCTTAGTCTTCCTTTTTACAAAAAGGAATTTCCTCTAAAAAGTCAATTCTACCTACCCCCTACTTCATACCTGCACAAGTCCCCATGACTCACAGCACCAAAGAAGACCAAGGTTCATATTTACTCCTTCTCAATGTAGTTCTATGCTTCACTACTCCTCAGAGTATGTAATCCCCAACTCTATTAGTCTCTTGTTATTTCAGAGGCCTGCCAAGCTATCTATTCCTTGTCTGGATTCTCTCTCTGTCTCTGTCTCTGTCTCTCTGTCTCTCTGTCTCTCTGTCTCTCTGTCTCTGTCTCTCTCTCTGTCTCTCTCTCTCTCTCTCTCTCTCTCTCTCTCTCTCTCTCTCTTTCTCTCTCATAATTGAGACTATTTTTTCCAGGATGCTGCATTAATGTAACACTCTATAATCCTTTCTTTCCATTTTGTCTGTTACTTACTCCAGGTATACAAAGTATGCCCACTATTTCAGAATCTACATCTCAGGCTAACTCTGTGGGGTGTATATTTTTCTTTGGAAGCATCACATGAATATATAGCTCTTTTCCTACAGAAATAATTTCTATTTCCCTCTTATAGATTAATCTTAGTTTTTGGAATCATGGGAATGGAGTGTTACATTACTTTTTGTTCCTGACTTTCAGTTTCTTTATCTGAGAAGTAATGGGAATGATCTAAATGGACATAGAGTTTTCAAATACCTTTATGCACCTCAGCTCCCTAAAGGGAACAAATATGTATCTTTTACCATATTCATAAAGATTTATATAATGATCAATGAGAGTGTGGATAGGGGAAGAACTCAGTAGGCGGAGCTGTGTGCCTTCTTCACACGTTAGCCTAATGAGTTTTCTAACTGTATCTTTTTGTCTCTCAAAGATCCCCAGTGCTTTTCAAATGTTCTAGCTTCTCTCTTATAGGGAAAGTGTATTTAGATAGAGTAATTCACCTTGTTACTAAGACATTAGCAACAATGTTGCCTTAAAGAATCATATGGAAATTGATATCTGGAAGGGATCTTAGAATTAATTTAGTCCAGCCTTTTTATTTTATTGACAAAGAAGATGACATACACAAGAGGGAACTAACTTGTCAAATGCCACAAAGCTATTAAATAGCAGAATTAGAATTTGAACCTAGATCTTGGGATTCCAAATCAAGTCTTCTTTTCACTTTATCACAGTCTCTTTTGGAGATTTTTAATTTTTAAGAATGTCACAAATTGGGCTAATAAATCAGTTATTAATGGTGGAATTTTAGGTACATGGAGAAAATTTGGTACAGGAATACCTTATCACTACCCGTCAAATTACACTATTGTGTGAATACCTATTCCATCTAAAGTTATTTCAGCACCATGGCCAGGGGTAGCAGAAAAGCTGAATTTAGTGAATTGGGTCAGTTTTATTCCCAAGAAGAGTGCTGAATCGCTTGTTAATGAATATCATTGTGTATCAGTATGGGGTGAATGCCGGTGATTTGTAGTGGGAAAATTTGTGGAGGTAGAAGACTGGATTCTATTGCTGGTAATTACTAGGCTGACCAGTAATGTGGTACATTGGTTACTTGCAGAGAGTGACTCACACATAGATAGGGCTCTAGGGTGTGGTAAATATATACCTTCATTATTTGTAATTCCTATGAGAGTTTTCTGGCACTGATATTTCTTCTCTAGGATTCTGGCCTCTGAAAAGTTAGCCTTATCTGTATCTTCCCTCCCCTCGATCATTTTGTGAGCAATGGCTATACTTATTTCTTCTCTATTGGCTGGGGATTGAGTGAGGGTATTAGTCTTGGGTATTAATAATTCTATGATATAAGACTTTGTTGAGACATCTTTGGCTTTTTCTCTAGTACATCAAACCTGATCAAGTTGAAAATATATCTGAAAGCCAAGACAGAATAGACTGACTCTGGTTTTATATCTGTACATGCCTCCCTTTCACCCAACCATACTCTATCTTGCTATTAACTTAATTTTGAACAATGAACAACAAATATAAGATGATGCAGGAAGGATATGTCATGGATAATAAGAAACAAAGGGATAAGAAATAGGCCTCTTGAGATTAAATATATGCCTTTTGACTTGGGTCCTGCTGTGTAATCTGAGAGACTAGAGATGGTTGTTGGTGAACTGATGTTTTCCAGTGAGTTCAGGAGAGGAGAAGAATGAGGGGAATGTAAATTGAACAAAATAGCATTATTTGAGCTTCCCAACTACACATTTTGTTTTCTTTCAATGAAGAGAAAAGGTTTATGAAAAGTAGTTATTCAATTGACCTTATAATATAAAGAGAAATCACTGGATTCACTATCTGAAGATCTGACTTCAAATTCTTGACCCTGACACTTAATAGTAGTAAGATTTTGGATAAGTTGCTTAAGTTCTCTGGATCTCAGTTTTCTTCTCTATGAAATGAGAGGGTAGGACTAGACAACCTCTAAAATCATGTAAGCTCCAAATTCAATGAAACAATGAATTATGGACAAAATTCCCTTATTGGATCCCCATCCTCCCAGTCCTACAAGAAAAATCCCCTTTAAGGACAGAGCCATTCACTGTTGGCCAGGTGGCTGCAAAATGATTGGGGGTAGGGGTGCATTATTTTCAACAGTGGGGACACTTTGAAAAGAAATTATCTCTTTCTTGCCTCTTTAAAATTCCCTGCAGCTTTCCATTACACATATTCAAATTTATCCCAAGCCAGATGGCACACTAAATTGAATGCCAGTAATTATTATTTAAGTAAATAATTGGCTGGCCCATTCTGTGCCCCACACCCCCAGCTCTTCCTCCTTTTTGTGTAGACCTGATAGCCAAAAATTCAATTCCTCTAATATGTGCACATTTACAGGCAGAACTCTGCAAGATAAACACAGCTAAAACAATGACAGTTCACCTTAAGGTGCTTACAGTGTTGGACAATTAGAGGCAATGTGGTGGAGTGTAAAAGATATTGGGTTTGAAAGCAAGAGAAGTGAGTTTAAATACCAGTTCTGCTCTTTTCTTGCATGGCGTTGGGCAAGTCTCTTCAACACTCTAAACCTCAGTTTGATCATTTTAAAAATGAGGAGGTTGGTTGAAGCAATCTTAAAATTCTTAGCACAAAATCTTACCACTCATTGGAAAAAAAAGAGGAAGAAAATTAAATAGTCTGTCATGTTGATTTCTTTTTTTCCCCTTTGGACAAGACCTGTAATTTTCATTGATATAGGGTGCTCCCAGTGAAAAATTCCTTCAACCAGTTCAGATCATCACTATTCTGGCAAATGAGTATGGGAAGGGAGGAACACTGAAGAGTTAAATGACTCCAAACCATGAGCTCTCAGAGAAGGGACTTAAACTTAGTTCTTCCTGGCTCTGAGGCCAGCTCATCCAATGTGTCATGTTCCCTCTCTGATAATTTCTACCCTCGGTAAAAAGCACTTTTTGTTTTTAGAAACAATCAAGGAAGGCCAAATGTATTTATTCTTACACTGATTCATTCATTCAGCAAACATAAGCATCTAAAATGTACTGGAAAATAGTGAATTTGGAATCAAAAGATCTAAAATCTGAAACCCAAACTGAATCACAGTTCTTTTATTCACCTCATAGCCTTAGGGAAATCATTCTCTTCTATGGACCACTATTCCCTCTACTACATTTGGATTAAATCAATGGGTTCCAACGTTTGATTTCAAATTGATATGTGAATTCATAAATAAACAAATATTCTCTAAACTGAAAAATATATACATATCTGTATTGCTATATTTCAAATGTACATATAGATGCTATGTGATGAAAAAATATAAGATATAAATTCACTTGAAAGCATCACTGAATTTGTAGTGAGGTAGCCTAGCAGGAGTAGAGAGTCAGCCTTGGAGTCATAAAGACACAAGTTTAAGTCCTGCCTCTGACCCATATTAGGAGTGAAACACTGGAGGGGTCACTTATTTTTTTGTATGCTCCAGATGGTTCTCCAAGATTATAAATTAAAAAGGGTTTACTGATAAGAATTTATGGAATATTTTCTACACTTGGAATTTGATACATAGATTAAATCACAGGACCTAATTTTTCTCCATTTTATTAAATAGATTAATATCATATATATTATTTATAATACATACATACAATAATGTACATACATTAAGAGATATTACAGTTCCTACAATGTGGTATTAAAGGAAACTACTCATATTTTAAAAGTTTGGGAGCTATAGGACAATATGATTTCCAAGATCCTGCTTTAATTACTATCATCATATTATCAGCGAGAAAATAATTGTACAAATAACTGGAAAGTTTGTAGGAAGCTATTTGGCCAAGTGAATGGAGAACTAGACTTGGAATAAGGAAGAGCTCAACTCCTGTCTCAGGTGCTTACTAGATGTATTACTTTGTGCAGGTAACTTAACCTTGATCTCCCTCCATTTTTCATCTGTAAAATGGGGATAATAATAGTATCTACCTCTCAGGGCCGATTTGAGGATAAAGTGAGAATTTGTAAAGTGTTTCAAAAATGTTAAATCAATGTGTTAATGCTAGCCATTATAGTTATTAATAACTTCTATCTCCCTTAAACTGCATATCAGCCCTCTGAAGCAGGTATTCTAAGTTTATATTCATATTTTATAATGACAAAACTGAGGCCCAGAAGATGACAGAGAGAAAGCAGGAAGTTACCTGAGTTCTCCCCAGTTTCCCTTAGAAAAGAATTCTAAAATGACTGAATCCATGAAGAGATGGAATGAAACAATTTTCCTACCCAAGATAACTTAGAAAGAGTTCAGGTAAGAGCTGTCTCACTTGGATGAAAGAGAATCTTGTCCCAGTGCAGGCAGGGCCCCAGCAAGCCAGCAGGAGCCTCTGAGCCACAGCAGAGACCAGCAACCAAGGCTCTGGGATCTGAGTTCAGTAGGCCAGAGTGAAGTGCAGTGAAAAAGGCAGCTCTAGAACCCAAGGCACAATAGGCACGATAAGGCTCAGCAACCATAGAAGTGGGCAAGCCTCTAGCCCCAGAGACCCTGGTGCAAAAAGCCAGTAACTAGATCTCTGGCCCCCAGTGCAAGAAGCTTGGGACAGTGGCCCCTGTGTCCCAGGAGCAAAGCTCAACTTCTTAAAAATGAGTTAAAGTAAAAAAAAAAGAAAGCCTTGACTAAAGAAAGTTACTATTGTGACAGTGAAGATCAAAACACAAACTTAGAAGAGTACAACAATACCTAAATGCCTACATGCAAAGCCTCAAAGGGTAATATGAATTGGTCTCAGGGCCAAAAAGTCCTTTTGGAAGAACTTAAAAATAATTTTAAAAATCAAGTAAGATAGGTAGAAGAAAAATTGGGAAAAGAAACATGAGTTAAGCAAAAGAATTATGAAAAAAAGAGTCAACAGCTTGGAAAAGGAAGTAAAAAAACTGATTGAAGAAAACAACTGTTTAAAAAATAGAAGTGACCCAATAGAAAGAAATGTCCACTGAAGAAAATAACTCCTTTAAAATCAGAACTGACCAAAGAGAAAAGGAGATACAAAAGCTTACTGAAGAAAATAATTCCTTAAAAATTAGGATTGGCAAGTGGAAACTGATGACTCTGAAACATCAAGAGTCAATCAAACAAAATCAGAAGAAAGAAAAAATAGAAGAAAATGTAAAATACCTCATTGGAAAAACAACTGACCGAGAAAATAGATCCAGGAGAGATAATTTAAAAATTATTGGACTATCTGAAAGCCATGATTGAAAAAAGAACCTGGATATCATTGTTCAAGAAATTATCAAGGAAAGATACTCTGATATCCTAGAACCAGAGGGTAAAAATAGTCATTGAAAGAATCCACCAATTGCTTCCTGAAAAAGATCTCAAAAAGTAAATTTCAAGCAATATTGTAGCCAAATTGCAGGTCAGGGAGAAAATACTACAAGCAGCCAAAATGAAACAATTCAAAAATCAAGGAGCCACAGTCAGGATTACATAGGATTTAGCAGCTTCTACAGTAGAGGATAGGAGGGCTTAGAACATTATATTCCAGAAAGCAAAGGAGCTTGGATTACAATCAAGAATCAACTACCCAGCAAAACTGAGCATAATCTTTCAGAGGAAAAGATGGACATTCAATTAAATAGGAGACTTTCAAAATTTCCTGGTGAAAAGACCAGAGCTGAACAATAAGTTTGATCTTCAAATAAAAGACTCAAGAGAAGCATTAAGAGATAAACAAGAAAGAAAAAAAAGCCATGGTATTCAATAAGATTAAACTGTTTTCATCCCTATAGGGGGAGATTATACTTGTTAGTTCTTAAGAATGGTATCTCTATTAAGTCAGTAAGAAGGAGTATACTTAGAGAGAGAGTGTGGGTGTAAGTTGACTTTGATGCAATGATTAAAAAAAATTAGGGGTGAAAAATGATTGTATTAGGAGAAGAGGAAAGGGGGAAGCAGAATGGGGTAAATTATATCACATGAAGAGGCACAAACGATCTATTAGTGGGAAAGAGGGAAGGGGGAGAGTATTGTTTGAACCTTACTGTCATCAGATTTGACTCAAAGGGAGAATAACCTTAACACCTAACTGGGTAATGTCAATACCAAACATCTATGTACTAAATGGTATAGTATCCAGATTCTTAGAGCAGTTAAGTGAGTCACAGGAAGAATTATATTGCAAAACTCTACTAGAGGGGGACCTCAACCTCTCCCTCTCAACTAGATAAATTTAACCACAAAAGAAACAAGAAAGAAATTAAGGAAGTGAATGGAATTTTAGAAAAGTTAGATATGATAGACCTCTAGAGAAAATTGAATAGGAATAGAAAGGAATGTACCTTTTTCTCAATGGTACATGGCACATAATGCAAAAAATTTACCATGCATTTGTAAAGCCAATGAACAGTAGATTCCTGAGAGAATGCTACTGTGAATAGCTTTTAAGATTCAGATTACACAGTATTAGTGAACACTCTGTTTATTCCATTACAAAATCAAGATTCAGTACAATATTCACAGTATCAACAATTCACAATATTATA
>CM053595.1:47028158-47044861 GCA_028646575.1 Pseudocheirus occidentalis | reverse complement strand
CGACCCTTTAATACAGTTCCTCATGTTGTGGCGATCCCCAACCATAAAAATATTTTCATTGCTACTTCATAACTGTAATTTAGCTAAAGTTATGAATCTATCTGATATGCTGGATGTATTTCATTGTTACAAATTGAACATACCCCACAGGTTGAGAACCACTGCACTAGAAGGTACTAGTAATCATAAAACTGAGTGCAAGGAGATCATTGCTAACTAGGGTGAGCAAGTCTCTCACCTTGGGGTAAATAGGCCAGCTTCCCAGAACCTTGTGGAGAGGGCAGAGGCAACTCCTGGGTGACTGAGGTTCAGTTCCTTCATGATGGTTGGCTAGCTTGGAGTCAGATGGATAGAATATTGTCACCGGAGCTAACTCTTTCCACCGGTATATAACAGAGCAACAAACCACTCCCAGCCCTATTTCAGTCTTCCTTCCACATTTTCCCCTTGTATCTTTGCTTCCAGAGTGCTGGGAATAGGGGTGGAGGAGAAGGTGGAAAGGAAGAGATTTTTCTCTTTCTCTTTCTTGCCTCCCCAGGAGAAATGTATGGTGATGTGTCAGAAACATAGGGCAAAAGCAGACATGTGTCCAAAGAGGATTTGCCTAAGAATGGGCTTTCCTAGCTCAAGAAATGAGGATATATGGATCACTGAAAGATTTCCCACTAAAGCATATGGCAGAAGAAGACATGTCCATTCAGTCTTCGACAGAATTACATAAGCAGTGCTTCTGAGAAGGAAGGATTTAAAATTCCCAAGCCGTTTCTAGATCCCAGAATCTAAACTTCTGGACAAAGAAGAGAGATGTCATGGGCAAGACCAATCTTGTACATTGTTTTATGGACAGTGTCAAGACTGAGAGCTTCTAAGTTCAGAAGAACACTTGATTTTCCTGAAAAGCATCTAGCCTTGAAGAAAAAAACAGACCTAACTTTGGAGCTGAAGATGGAGCAGGGAAGTACTGGACCCAGTAAGAACTGATCTGAGAGCTGATTGTTAAATTTTTAAGTGTGAGCATTTACACTTCAGAAATTGGCAAGGGTTATAAATGAGGACTTGATTTGTTGTTTTGTTGATGTCCAAATTTAAGATGGAGAAAAGGTTTATAACACAGATTAAATTTAAAAGTTTTCTATGTAGACATTTGGGGCATGGGATGGGGATATCAGTTGTTAAACATTTACCAGAACACTACTGGTAAAAGATGAAAGATATATTATGAAGTGCACAGAGTATCAGGCCTGGAATCAGAAAGATCCATTTTCCTGTGTTCAAATCTGACCTCACGGGCAAGATGCTTTACCCTGTTTGACTTGGTTTCCTGATCCTTAAAATGAACTGGAGAAGGAAATGGCAAATCACCTCAGTGTCTTTGCCAAGAAAACCCTGAATAGGATCATGAAGAAACCAACACATGGAGAAAGAAAAGAGAAATGGGCATTGACCCTCCACATCCCCCACTATCACAGTGAGTTGGTTATAGACCTGATAGGAAAGGGATTACTTGTTCAGTAGGCCCAAAAGTCTTGAGAGAACCTCACCTAAGGGGGTTGATATGAATCTAGGTGAGATTATATTAGGATCCCATGAGAATGAGAGGCTTATCAGAATATCAAATCTCTTAGTGACATTCCCAAGTTTAACTCCTTGTGAGAGAAATTTAAAGGCTATTTAAGTTGTTCATACTTTTTTTGAGGCTGGTTATGGGACCCTGTGAATCTTTTGTGTCCTCTTCATTTTCTGTGGCGTGAAATAAATACCATTCCATACTCAACCTTCATTGGTTATCTTGAGTGCTCATCCTCCTTTATTCTCTTTTGGGTAAACCTGTATATAATTTATACCTAAGCAATATTTGGAGATTTTCTTGGAGTGACTTCAGGTGAAGGTAATGAGCCAGAAGAGGAAGGATGACTCAGGATCAGACTTAAGAAGCACTGGGAAGAGGGAGAGGTGTCTTGTATTCTAGGAGCTCATCATTATGTAAGCAGTTAATTTTAACCTAAGATTTCTTTCTTTCTTTCTTTCTTTCTTTCTTTCTTTCTTTCTTTCTTTCTTTCTTTCTTTCTTTCTTTCTTTCTTTCTTTCTTTCTTTCTTTCTTTCTTTCTTTCTTTCTTTCTTTCTTTCTTTCTTTTTCTTTTTTATGGAAGGGGAAAGACAAGGCAATTGGGCTTAAGCGACCTGCCCAAGGTCACACAGCTAGTAAGTGTGTCACGTATCTGAGGTCATATTTGAACGCAGGTCCTCCTGACTCCAGGACTGGTGCTCCATTCACTGCACCACCTAGCTGCCCCTTCAACCTTTGCAGTCCCACACATCTTTGAGATCCATTCCCATCCATTTGTCTGTAACTAAACTACTTAGCCTACCACAGGATGGGTTCCAACAGCTTGTTCAGCTTTGCGTTTTGCGTTGCCCAGCGCAGTCTCTCTCCTGCCTCCATCTCCCTGGTGTAAGCAGACAGGAGATAATGCCATCGTTGCAGGACCCCAGAGGGCAGAAGCCCCTGCCAAATGTTGCTTCCTGTGTCCTATAACTAGCAACGTCCCATTTTGTGATTCAGAGTCACCATCTGCTGAGGCAAACCCCACTCCAATTGTTTTTGTTCTCATTCTCTCATCCCAGTTCAGAAAACCCTACCCTTTTCTAGTCTCCATCTTGTTTTCTTGCCATCCCTCGGGTCCTCTGAGAAGCCAGGCTCTGCTGTCAAGAAACTCCCTTCGGGCTGGACAGCTTCTGCTCATAATTTTTCCCATCATCTTCCCATCTTCACAAAATCCTGGCTTCCTCTTAAACCGCTTCATCTCTGGTTACTGTCTCTAATACAGGAGGCTGTGCTCGCCTTCTCTCAACATTCTAGGCTGGGAAGAGAAGTCTACATAGTCTTCTCTCCTCACAGAAACTTTCACCCATCTAGCCCTCTGCTGACCTCACTGGGAATCTCGTCTCCTTTGACCTTCATTCCATAGGTTCATATCATCTGGTCCAGGTCCTTGTTTCTATGATCAACTGATCTCCTTCCCTCTTTTCTCTGGAAAGTCAGTATCTGGCTCACAGCCATCTCCTCCATTTCCTGTGCTCTTGTTTTCAGACATCATTATATTTCTGCTGATGTTCCCTTGAATACTCTGGCCTCACCATCCCTCAACTGCTACAGTTGTGGTTGTTGTTGTTGTTCAGTTGTGTCTGGCTCTCTGTGACTCTAAGGATCACACTCTCCGAGAGGTCTTCTTGGCAAAGATGCTGGAGCGGTTTGATATTTTTTTTCTCCAGTGGATTAAGGCAAATAGAGTTTAAGTGACTTGCCCAGGGTCATACAGCTGATTTTGAAGCCTAATGTAGACTCATGTATTCCTGACTCCAGGCCCTGTACTCTATCCACTGAGCCACCTAGCTGTCTCCTAGACAAATAGAGGTTAAGTGACTTGCCCAAAGTCACACATCTAGAAAGTATCTAAGACTGGATTTGAACTCAGATCTTCATGCTTCCAAGCCCTGTGCTCTACCCCCTGAGCCACCTAGCTACTTTAAATAAATATAAATGTACCCCAATTCAATTATTATATCACAGGTGGAAGTGCCCTTAGGGGTCATCTGGTCAGTCCAGCTATTTTGTTGTTTAGTTGTGTCTGATTCTTTGTGACCCCCTTTGAGGGGGTTTGGAGAAGTTGTTGTAGGGCTTATTTTTATTTTATTTTGCTCTTTGGAAGGGAGAAGGTAGGTTAATTTGGGTTAAGTGACTTACCCAAGGTCATACGGCTAGTTCTGAGGCCAGATTTGAACTGATGTCCTACTGACTCCAGGGTCAGTGCTCTACTCACTGTGCCACCTAGCCACCCTGGTTGTTGTTTTTTGTTTTTTTGGGTTTTTTTGCAAAGATACTGGAGTGGTTTGCCATTTCCTTTTCTAGCACATTTTACAGATGAGGAAACTGAGGCAAACAGGGTTAAGTAATTTGCCAGTGCCACACAGCTAGTAAGTGACTGATACCAGATTTGAACATATGAAGATGAGTCTTCCTGACTCTAGGCTACAGCAGCATCCGGTTGCTAAAATTGCCAAAAACTATATATCCATTTTTCCTAAGATTCCCACAAGGAGGGCCAAACCTCAGAATTTACCATAACTGCCATCTCTATGATCCCATACTCTACAATTCCTCCCTGCCCCCAATCCTAACCTCTTGTCCTTCCATTCCTCCTCTGCCTAAATCCTTCACAATTGTTTTTCACTCTCACACTCCATCATCCTTGCCCTTGTTTTCTTCTTTTCTGATCAATGAACCTATAGTTGATCACTTCTACATTCTCTGTCCACTGCCCTTGAGTCTTCCCCCTCTGCTCCAGTGTTTTATGAAGAAATTTTTAAAAATTGGCAAGGCAAATCCTCTAACTTATAATTTTGATTTCCTTCACTCTTGCCTCCTCTGGGTGCTTGACCCCACTGATCATTGACCTTCTCTCTCTCCTCTTCTGTTTCTTTATTATCTTCCATTTTGCCAGTCACACCTTGCCAGTCCTCAGTTCAAGATTACCCTCAATACTGGTCTTCTCTATCCCTACTCCCATTCTTACTGATATACCTATAGAAAGTCACACCATTATGCTGAATTATTATCTTATATGCAGATTTATGTTATTGTCCTTTAATTGGGCTGCCACAACTGCACAGCAATCCTTTTATACTTGTATATATTTGCATAATATTTAAATAACAAAAAATATGAAATGTTCCCAAAATTTTCATCTTGTACAGCAAAAAATAAAATGTCAATGTCAATATAAAAAAAAAATTGATTCTCTATCTTCCTACCTGCCATGATTATTACAACCTACTCTCTTCAAGCCATTTATGCCAGCCCCTCTTCTATGGATCTTAGCAGACTATTCATCACCATCCATTGTGAGTTTCTACTTCTTCCTTACAGCCTTCCTCAAACCTCTCCATTCTCTCACCCTTTGTTCCAGTCTCTGATGATGAGGTTCTTCTACTTGCCAGGGCAAATGTCTCAACTTCTCCTTTCTTTTTCTTCCCAGTCTGTCTGTCCTATGAGTGGATCCCATTGAACACTTACTCTCTTTCTCTTATCTTCTATTCCATTTCTTCTTGCTTTGTACTTGCTGTCAACAGATAGACACACCAAGGTCTCCCATACCACAAAATTGACCATTCATTTGACATCATACCCCACTCAAGATATCATCCTCTCCTTTCACTGCCAAAGCACTCCATCATACTCTTACCACCTATTTATTTCTCCATCCTATGGAATTTTGCTTCTGACTATATGACTCAGCTCAAACTGGTGACTCACTCATATGTTACCAACAATCTTGATTATCAAATCTCACAATTCTTTCTTAGCCTTCAACTGATTTGAACTTTCTCTAGCTACTGATGCTGCTAAACATCTACTTCTCCTATATAGCCCTCCCTTGGCTTTTGTGTCCTTGTTGGCCACCCTCTTCTCCTTGATACTTTCTTCTATCTAGGTTTTCATGACAATGTTCTCTCTTGTTTCTCCTTCTATCTGTCTGACCACTCCACTGTCTCCTTTTGGGATCTTTATCCAAGTCACACCAGCTACCTCTCAAGACTCTGTTCGTGGTCCTCTTTTCCTTTTCCTCTGTATGTTTCACTTGGTTATCTCACCAACTTCCATCATGTCAAATATCATCTCTATGCTGATGACTCTCAGATCTACTTGTCCAACCCTAGCCTCTTTCCCAACCTGTAGCCTCCAATCTCCAATTGCCTATTAGACACCTCAAAGTGGATGCCCTGTAGCCATCTCAAACTCAACCCATCTAAAACTGATCTCTTTATCACCTCCCTCCCGAATTCCTCTAATTCCCTTATTATTGTCAAGAGTATCACCATTCTCCTAATACTCCAGGCTCATATCCTTGATTCTTCACTCTCTTTCTATCTCAATCCTTTTATTCAATCAGTTGTCAAATCCTTTTGTTTCTATCTTTGTAATATCTCTTGTAAATGTCCCCTTCCTCTCCTCTGACACTACAACTACCTTGGTGCACTACAACTCCCTTACCACCCCATGTCTAAACTATTACAGAAGACTACTGGCTGGTCTTCCAGTCTCAAACCTCACTGCATGCCATCCCACTCATCCTCTAGTACTTAGCTATAGAACTGATCTTTCTAAAATTCAAGTCTAAACCAATCGACAATTTATTCCAAAACCTCTAGTGGCTCTCCATTACTTCCGGGATGAAACAGAAAATCCTTTGACTTTTAGACACCTTCATAACTTAGTCCTTTTCTACCGTTTCAGTCTTCTTATCCCTCACTCCCTTCTAAGTATATTGGAATCTAATATACTGACCTTGCTATTCTTCCCACATAATACTCTATCTCCCAGCTTCTAGTATTTTCACTGGCTGTCGCTTACTTCTGCAATATTCTCCATCCTCATCTCTACCTCCTCATTTCCCTGTCTTCCTTCAAGACTCAGCTTGAGTTCCACCTTCAGTAAGAAGCCTTCCTCAGTCCTCCTTACTGCTCCTAGTACATAATTGTTTGCTTGTTGTCTCCCTCATTAGACTGTGAACTCCTTGAGAGCAGGAATTTTCTTTTTATCTTCCTTTGTGTGTAAAGCACTTAACATAGTACCCCGCACATTGTTCTCCCACCTGCCAAGCATAGATAGACTTCCAGAATGGACCCTCCTTTTTTCTCACTCTATACTCTTTCTCCTAACCTTCTAATCTATGCAGTTATCTTCCCAGCTTTTTATATTAACCTGTCCTAATCTCTTTCCTGAATTCCATCACTACCACCACAATCTCAAATTCAGCTGTGCAATATGAGTACTCATTAGCTCCTGCATAAATCCACCAAACATCCCTGTTTCTGTTGAGTACAGAAGTATCTTCCCAGACACTGAAACTCAAAGCCTCAATTATTCTTAACTCCCTCCTTTTTTTTTTACTTCTTCTCATGTCTATATCATTGCCAAATGTTGCCAGTTCTACTTCCAGTACATCTCTCCCATGCAGTCCCTTCTCCCTACTCCAATAGCCTCTCCTCTAAATTAATCTTCATCACCTGTTGCCTGGATTCCTGAAATAACCATCTAATTTGGCTCTCTGCTTTCAGACTCTCCCCTTTTCCATCTATGTGAGTCCTATCCAGGACAGAGATCTGGCCTCGTAAATAAAACAAATCAAAGATTCATATCCAGATATGAATACAGATAACTTAACACTTACAGACCTTGGGAAAGTCACTCAACTCCAATTGCCCTGCCTTCCCCCCTCCAAAAAAAAAAAAGCAAAGCAAAACAAAACAAAAAAAAACCAAGTCAAAGAAACAAACAAATAAAAAAACCAGACACAAAACCAAAAAGCAACCTTTAATGGCTCCCTTTTGCTTTTTGGATAAAATACAAGTTTCTCAGCCTGGCATGTAAATCTCTTCATTATCTGGTTCACACATTTTTCCACACCAATTTCTTCCTACTCACCTTCAAGCAATGTTATCCAGCCAATTTGGACAACAAGTGATTTCTGAACTTAGCCTTCTATCTCTCATCTCTATTTCTAGGAACAGGACAATAAAATCTATTATAATAGACATTTATGAAAAATTTACCATGTGCAAGGTACCATACTAGGTTACAAGAATGAAGTATAAAATATTCCCTCTTTTATCTCACAATAATATCTCTTAGAATCCTTAAAATTTCAAGGCTCAATTCTGGTCTTGTCTCCTCTGCAAAGTTTTCCTTTATTCCCCCCAGTTGTTGGTGGATTTTCCCTCCAGAAATCACATCATGTTTCCATATATCTGTATGTGATATCCTTCAGCAGAATGAGAACTCTCTAAAGGCCAAAATTGTTTCATTTTTCACTTTGTATTCCCAAATTCTAACATAAGCCTTTCATTGAATTGGTCATAATAAATATTGGTTTAGTTGAACTCAATTACAGATAGCCAACATTAATATTTGACATTTTGGCAATTCCTGACTGAGGAAACTTAGTAGTGAGTCAGATAGAACATAAAAAGCAAAAATACATCCAATACTCAGGAACAGTTGTAAAAAATTGGCCACTCCCCTTACTCTCCACCAACATATTTGGTCAGCAATGGTTATAAGACAGAGTTGTGCTGATAAATGTTTAACAACTGAATAGAGCACTGGCCCTGGAGTCAGGAGAACCTGAGTTCAAATCTGGCCTCAAACACTTGACACACTTATTAGCCGTGTGACTTTGGGCAAGTCACTTAAGCCCAATTGCCCTCCAAAAAGAAAAAAAAAAACCTGGCTCTCAAAAAAAAATTAGGACACACATTTAAGTTTAATCTGCATATAAACATATTCTCCACCACTTTCTTAAGTCTAGACAATTAACAAAACAAAAAATCGTGCCCCATTTTCTAGCATTTGCCAGTTTCTAAGGTGTAAGTGCTGATACTGAAAATTTAAGGGTAGTTTTCAGAAGCAGAGGAGCCGGCTCCAATACATCCCTGATCATAATGATCTCTGCTTGTCCACTGATAAAATTGTGATTGATTTAGTCTTCTTGGGGGTGAAAGTAGGGAGTAGAGAAGAATATACTGAGAAAGCTGAGAAGTGATGACAGTATAATAGAAAAACTACCTCACCAAGAGTCAAGAGGCCTGAGTTCTCAGATAACAACTCCGATATTTGCTCACCAGGTCCACCTAACCTGGACCCAGTCACTTCCCTTCTCTATATTGTCAGGAAATACTAACTCTCCAGTTTACTGGCCACTTATTTCCCATCTCTGTACCAAGTTCTTTACTGTATAATGGGTACAAAACCCATTTCACAGGGTTGTTGGAATGAAAACACTTAGCACTATAAAAACATCAATTATTATTCTTGTTAATGATTATGATCATTTTAACAGCTGCGCAGCCTGGTACTTGAACAAGCAGGAAGCAACATTCCAATCTAACATTGCTGTCTCTTTCCTACTGATAGAGAGATCAGCTCTCAGCAGGAACATCTGTCATATTTGATGACACTTGAGAATTCAGTCCGCTACAGCTTTCTTTAAATCGGCAGCAAGGTCTTGAGGACGTCCAAATTAGTGACCTTCCACATGATTCATTGTCATGGACTCTTTGGGGTATGGAGGTCTTCTCTAGCATAACACATCCTTCTGTGGTTCATGCATAGACTTAGCCAGGGTTGCTTTATACAGCATTCGACTTTTCAGTAATCTGCAACTGCCTGCATATTCAGATAGTTCTCAGCTTACTCAAAAATACCATTCATGCATGGGTTCTTAAAGTCCCAGCTCTTCTACTAACATTATATCATAACAGAGAAGCCCCTTCCCCTCTTTAGCCTTCCTTTAGCCTCATTGATAGGAATGTGCAGGACACTGAAGGGGAGGTAGGAGATAGCATGTGCCAGTAAATCTAACTTCCACCACTACCTTGACTATCATTTCCCCTCAGATCCTGATAGACAGAGCCCAGAGTTGTGAACCCAAGAAACAGCAGGGTCCCCCAAACCACCAGGTCTGCTTCCATAGTCATCACTGAGGGGAGGAATCATTGTGGAGAAGAATACCTTCCTCATCATCAGTAGCAATAACTATTAGTCAACTGCCACAAAGAGGCAGATAGTCACAATAGCCCTGGGAGTATAACATCCTCCCCCTTGCCCCCCAGACACCTGGTCCTGCTTCTAGCCTGACTCTTACAGCCATTATTTGCAATGAAATCCCTGGGTCAAAGAATATGGACATTTTAACTGCTATTTCCATAATTCCAAATTGCTGCCCAGAATGGCTGGATGAACTCATAGTTCCACCAAAAGTATCTTAGTGCGATCATCTTTCAACAACCCCTTTAATGCTGATTAGTATTGTTTTGTCACCTTTACAAATTTTCTGAATGTAAGACAAAGTTACTTTGATTTGCGTTTCTTGTTATTAATGATATAAGGCCTTCTTTCGTATGGTCAATAATATGTGCAACAACAAAAACAATCATCAGTGGATTCTGCCATTTCTTGGAGTCTCTTGTGTGAAACTATTCTATTGTGCAATCTGAACTGCCAGTCTCCTTTCTGCCCCCAAATTCACAACTGAGACATTTGATTGGAACTCAGGAAGATAATTCAGACAGCTTGTCCAGTCTTCCCCTCTCCTTTGGTACTTAGTAAGCTACCCACAGTCCTATAACTGTAAAATACTAGAGTTGAAAAGTTCATCTCCGTATTTTACAGACAAGGAAACTGAGGCCTAGAAAGACTGCCTTTCTAAGAGTCACACCAGAAGGATACAGTTTCCAGATTTAAACTCAGAACTTCAGACTCGACTTCACACCTTTCCCCTCACAGTATGCTCATTTTAGAATTTTGTATCAGAAGGGCAGGGCAGACCAAATGGGCCCCAGGAGAGGGGTTACAGCTTATCCAGAAAGATGAGCCATGACTTTCTTTTTTCCCCTAGTGTTATCCATCTGAGAGATTCCACACCAATTCTTCATTTCTAGTCTTAGAGAGTTGCTTGGGTCACATTGAGACATTGACTTGTCTAAGGTCATAAAATCAGTATGTGTCTAAGGTGGACATCTTGAACTACAGTCTTGCTGACTTCAAGGCCAGCCTTCTATCCACTAAGACTAAAAATTTAGAATGGGTGCTGATTTGCATTGACAAAGAAAGTCTCTTCACTGAAAGTTTTCTGCAAAAATAAAATCACAGGACCAGGCCATAAAAAATAATAAAAATTTCTTCCCAGATGGAACCCAGAGTATGCTTGTTATCGTCCAGCTTTTTATTTAAGATTCTGTTTTAAATGTTTCTTACTAAACTGCCTTAAATGTTGTGATTCTCAGTTTCACAACCAGAGAGTTCTATTTTAGAAGATTAAAATTTTTCTATCACCCTCCGTTTTTCTCTCTGCTGCAAATGTGTCCTCTCAGACTCCTTTCCCACCTTTATGGTTGCAGTATCACACAGAAGGGGGAAAAGTGCCATACTTCACTGGGTCAGCACCACTTTCTTTTACCTGTGTGTTGACCCTATAGCGAGGCCCCAGTGGCCTCATGGATAAAACATGAAAGTAGTGTTACTGGGCTAGATGATCTAAAATTTCAGGGGTGAGTCATCTGCAGCCTTGAGGCCACATATGACTCTCTAGGTCCTCAAGTGAGGCCCTTTGACTGAATCCAAACTTCACAGAACAAATCCCCTTAATAAAAGGATTTGTTCTGTAAAACTTGGACTCAGTCAAAAGGCTGCACCCAGGGACCTA
Source organism: Pseudocheirus occidentalis (assembly GCA_028646575.1). NCBI lineage: Eukaryota > Metazoa > Chordata > Mammalia > Diprotodontia > Pseudocheiridae > Pseudocheirus > Pseudocheirus occidentalis. The sequence goes on along the minus strand of CM053595.1, from coordinate 47,033,596 downwards.
GAAGGTCACATGTGGCCTCGAAGCCTGATGATTTCCAGCTGAAAACTTTTAACAGTGCTTCAAAGGGACGTCTTGATATTCAAATTTATAAAGTCCTCTCTCCTTTTTTAAACTATAAAATGCTACGTAAATATCAACTATTGTTAACGTTTTATTTGTAAAGAGCAGGGTCTGGGTCCACCCTGCAGAGCAATCTAAGTTCTGTGGCCAGGTTGATTCCTCAGAGAGCAGCTACAATTCCTGCATTCAGGGCTCTCTAGCAAAAAACTCTGAACAACAGTGGCATTTTTCCTACATATTCCTATATATTTCCCTACATATTTCCTGCATCTGTAGTTAGGAAGATATGAGTTCAAATCTATCGTCAGACTTTCTAGGTGTGTAATTCTGGGAAAGTCACTTAAATGCTGTATATCTCAGTTCCCTCATCTACAAAATAGAAATAACAACAGCTCCAGCCTCTCGGGATTGTTGTAAGGATAAAAGGAGCTAATATTTGTTAAGCACGTTATAAACCTTAAAATGCTCGCTATCAGTCATAAGCCCCCCTTTTGGTCTGATTCCCCACAATGTCATTTAACAATGTCATTGTATCTCCCCAATATCAACTCATTAATTAATCTCTTACTTTTGCAAATATGTGTTTATAAAGAAGGTATAGCAAGAAGTAAAGTAAACTTCTTCCCTCCAAACCAAGAGGCACACCCTTCCCTCTGAGCACTCAGTCTCTGGGGAAAGAGGACTTAGATTTAAAGTAGCTATTGCAAAATATCCCTCTAACTAATTTAGTGGAATGGAGTACTTCCTGGCTATGGGAGTCCTTTTCTTCCTTTGTAGACTCCCTACCTATTCACTTCTGCCTATGGCACAGACATTCCCTCACTCAACTTGGGTGGTTCTTTGCTAAGATAGCTCAAATAGGTTTTAAATGCTGAGGCTACTGGCAGACTCTGCTTCTAATTCCAGTGGCTGGACCCCTGGGGAATCCTTTGACCTTTTGAAACTCACAGTGCTGTGACCTGGTCTGTTCTTTCTCCAGACTCCAGTATCTCCAGATTCTCATTTTCCTTAAATCAGGAAAGAATAAACACAAGAGACATAAGAACTAGGAGTGTCATGTATTTATAGTCATGTGGTGGCCAAGCAGAAGAAAGGGGGTTCCCTACTTCATAGCTGAGAGAAGTTCTTGTCTTTCTCATCCCACAGGGAAGAGAGCAAGAATGCATCCCCTCAAGCCTTTTGTACGCACACTGGGGTCCAACTTAGCTGGCTAAAAGCTGATTTTTATTAGCATAAAATCCAAAAGAAGCAGTCAGAGGCTACTGTACATGCCCTGAAGTAGGGGGTAAGAGTCCGTTCTTTACATGTGTTAGACACAGACTTCCCAATCCTCTATGTAGGCTGGTATCAGGTGTGTGAGATAAAAGAGTTCAGAGTCTAAATCTAAGGTGAGAAAAGGTCTTTATTCTTTCTCATGAGATCAGACTGTTCCCCTGTTGCCCACATGATGGCAGGGAGAGAACAACAGGTAGAAGCCAGCCCATGGTTATATAGTCTTCTAATGCAGAAACCCAACCCCCCCCCAACTGGCCTTCACTCTTATTGGTAGGGGGGCTGACCCACAACCTAAGCGTGGGAATCTCTCTGAGACAAAGGACCCAGAAACATGTGGGTGTCCAATGAAAGCAGTCTTAACCTTATTTGGCATGTCTTCTGCTAAGCTGGCTCTGGGGGAGGGTCTCCGTTGCTCTAAGCCCCAGATTGCTTGAAGGTAAGGGGACTTAAACCTAGGACTAGTGAATATTGAAGCCATTCTAGATTTGATTTTTCAGAATGGGGAAACTTCACTATAAATTATCCCTCACACAAGCATCACATTTTATGCATGCTCTAAAGCAGCAGTGTCTAATTACATATGTGGCCCATGATACCTCTGAGTGTAGCCTCAACCAGATTAAAATTTAATTGGGAAATTTTTTTTTAAATAAAGGTACAAAAATAGATAATGTTGAATTTTAAAACTAAGTCAATACGCAGCCAGCAGTGATCCTTAAGGATGGTTTAGTGGTCCTCATTTCTATTTGAATTCAACAGTATGACTATCAAGGGTTTAGGCTTGGGTGCATTCCTAAGAACCATCTGAATTCGGAGAAGGTAACTTTTGTAGATTTGAAGATTTGTTGCTACTGGATCTAAAACAAGATCTTGTACATGGAAGACATTTAATAAATATTTGTTTAATTGAAACAAAAAAGAATAGGGATCTAAATAGTTCAACCTTTTTGAATCTCTTAAGTTTTCTTTTCCCTTTTTCCCCTTTTAGGCTTCTCTGCACTCTTGAAAATGGATATCATTTGAAGATTTTAATCATGGACACACTAGACCTGCAGTTGCCCTTCATTCTTCCAACTAATTCTTCAGAGCTAAGATGGCGCCATCCTGGTCACCTGTTAGCTGTGTGACCTTGTGTGACCTTGAACAAATCATTTAACTGCCCTGGGTCACACTTCCTTAGCTATAGAATAAGGAGGTTGGACTATATGTGGCCCAAATTCCCTTCCCCTCCGGATCAACCACTAGTATTCTATCACCCAGACAAAAGTTGATATGGTTTTGAAACTAGTCTTGTGGGGAAAAGGAAAAACTGGTCACAACTAATTCTATTTCTGCTTCCCCTTTCTTCCACTCATCCCTGTATTCCCTCCTTTCTTCTAGTCTTTTATTCCTTAAATTCTTTCTCTTCCTCTCTTTTATTACCATTTTACACTCCCCCCCATACACACATTCATCTTACTTTTCCGTTTTTCCTTCACACTTTAAATTGCTGCTCACCTTTTGTCACCTACGTATCTTTTCCCTCTCAAGCTTCTTTTTTCTTATTCTCTGTTCTAACTGACTTTTTTCTGTTCCTTCTCCCCTTTCTTCCTCCTACTTTCCATTATTTAATATTCTATGAGATTTTATAAATTTTAAACTCAGAAAAGAAAGAGAAAGAAACAATAATTTATCAGACTGGGCAAAGAACGCCTTAGGGAGACAGAAGAACACTCTGGCAATTAAAAGCGTGAAAATGGCAGATTCATTAGCTATCTACATACATTATTAAAAACAGCAGAAACAAGAGCTCCTTCCTATTATCTTGCTTCTGTTAGGAGCACAAAGGTGAAGACTCACAGCTTTTATTTGGAATTCATCTCCTTCCCCAGTGGTAACTGTTATCTCCTTTTCCTGCCTCTCTCCTCTTATCCTACTTAGCAATTTATAGAGGGATTCATAGTCTTCAAAGTCTAATCATTTCTTACAAAAGCCTATAAGGTAGGCTGCATGGCATAGCAAAAAGACAGTAGATCTATCAGGACTTGGGTTCAAGCTCCTTCTCTATTACGTACAGTCTGTGTAACATTGGGGGAAGTTACCACACCTCTCTACACATCAGTTTCATTCTCCTTTGGATGAAGGTGTTGGATGAGAGGATCTTTAACCTCTCTTCTGGCATTAAATCCTGACACCTCTATTTTGATAGAAAGGGGGAAACAATTCAGATTTAACTTCTGGATTGCAGGACAAAGACCATAAGTTTTGCCTGCACTGATGACTCCTCCAATTTTCAAAGCAAAATTCCATTGTAATCTACATGAGTGGCATTAGTCGCCAAGGAAATGATGGCAATGGAAATTATTTTAATCATCTCAACCCTAAAATTAAGCAGATCTAAAGGAATTTTCAATGAGGGGGAGGAGAGTAGATGAAAAGAGCAGCATTTTTTTTTCTTTTGGCTATACTGGCTGGGTATATGTCGGGTTTAACACACAAAAGAGCTGAAATATCATTTAAATGACACATAGGAACAATTCTCCTTCAAACAGAAAGTATTAGTATTTTGAATTAGACTTATTGATTTCAATTCAATAGAACAAATATTGATTAAGTGCCAAGTGGATTCAAAAAAAGGTCAAGGAAGATAAGAACAAATTGTCTTTTGAAATATTAAATGGAACACTTGGATAATCTTGTTATTTCTCTAAATTTACTCCAAAAACTGTTCTAAAGCTGTTGTTTCTTTCCTTCTCTATGAATTCTTTAATGTCTTCCTGGCTTTTAATGGGTATATTTTGTCTTCCAAAAGAATATTTAGATTTGTCAGAAAACCATTCCTTGGATTACGTTCCATGTATTTATTCGTTGGTTCTTAATTTTATGTGGGTCATATTCCAGTTCCTTTGGGTAGTTACAATTTTATAGACAAATATTGCTCAACACAAATAGATGTCTTTTCACGAGTAATGTCATTCTATAAAATAAGAGGGTTGAACTAGTTGACCTTTAAAACCCTTCCCTTTCTAAATCTATGATTCTAAAGCCCTATGATTTTCATTTTAGTAGTTGAAGGTGTTTCGTTTTTGTTTTTTCCAGAGGGGGTGGGGATTCATTATAGTTTTGAAGTTTGATAAGGATATACTTGAGGGAATTTTGAATTTGAGGTTCTGCAAATTCTTTCTACTTGTGGTATGTAGTGTTGGATTTTTTGTTCTGAAGAAGTTTTCTTGTAAGATTTCCTGATTATTCAGGATATCATTATTGTTATTATTATTATTGTTGTTGTTGTTGTTGTTGTTATTATTATTATTCAGATTATTTTTCCTCAATATTTTCTGGGAGTGAAACACTACTGAGGTTTCTTTCTCTTCCTGACCTATCCTCCAAATGTGTCTTCTTCATAAGTATTATCTTACAAATGATTTTTCAGGAAAGTGACTTTCTGAGCTTGTTTTTTTTCCATTCCAAATATGTCTTTAATTATTCTGCCCTCCACCACATAAATAAAAATTTAAGTGCTTCTATTATTCTCATATGCTACGAACTCATTTCCAGACATCTGGGTTTCAGCACCACTTTTTCACTAACACGAATAGCTGGCATCTATATAGTGTTTTAAGCATTGCAATGTGTTTTACACATATTATCTCATTTGAAACTTATCACCTGTTTAAAGGTCGTTTACTGAAGCTTAAAGAGGTTAGTTAAATGAGTAGCACAAGTTTCTACCTAAGGTGAAATTAGAACCTCAGTCTTCCCTCTCCCTCTTTGAGAAGGCAAACAATTCTATATAGATTATATGTGTAATATATATATTATTATATAAAATTATATAAAATATTACCATTTTAGTTGCATTGCAAAAGAAAACAGATAAAAAAACCCTAAGAAAACTAAAGTTTAAAAAAGTAAGGTTTGATATGCATTCAGACTCTATCAATTCTTTCTCTGGAGGTGCATAATATTGTTTTTTTTTATTTTAAGTACTTCAGAATTGTCAGGTAATTTTATTGCTGAGAATAGCTAGGCTATTCACAGTTAATCATCAGACAATATTGCTGTTTATATGTGTGTGCATGTATGTATGTATGCATGTATACACACACAACATATGCAGTGTT
>CM053595.1:47015686-47027658 GCA_028646575.1 Pseudocheirus occidentalis | reverse complement strand
TTCTTCTTCTTCTTTCTTCTTCTTCTTCTTCTTTTTCTTCTTCTTCTTTTTTGCTTTTGCCTTTTGGAAGGAAGGGAAATTGGGGTTAAGTGACTTGCCCAAGGTCACATGGCTAGTAAGTGTTAAGTATCTGAGGCTGGATTTGAACTCAGGTCCTCCTGACACCAGGGCCAGTGCTGTATTTGCTGTGCCACCTAGACACTCCTTTACTGCCACTTCTAAGGATAAAAGTAATAGATATTATAGAGCTGGAAGGGATCTTAGAGACCAGATAGCCCAATGCCCTAATTTTATAGATGAGGAAATTGAGACTTAAAGAGGTTAAGTGACTTGCCCAAGTCACAGAAATAACAAGGGGGCAGAGTTAGGATTAGAACCCAAGTCCTGTGATTCCAAGCTCAGTACACTTTCTGCTCCAACATATTTTCTTCTCTATCAGTTCCTTCTCTAGTGGTCATCATATCTCACACTCAGTCTACCATAGTGCAATAGACAACTAAATTTTGGCATAAGGTAGTAGGAAATGCTATGTATCTGAGTAGCTTGATTGTATATTTTCTTTATCTGGCCTGGATCTCATAGGTGGAACTCTCCTCCAAAACAGATTTATCTTGAGAGTGGGAGGGTGCAATGATGGAATGTATACCTTGATAGGTAGAGAATTCATCATCTCTAGAAATAAAACATAGTCTAAATCATTATTTGTCAAGGCTGTTAGAATGCAAGCTACTTGAGACAGGAACTGTTTTGCTTTTGTCTTTGTGTCCAGAGAGCTATTATTAGTACATGGAATGTACTTAATGAATATTTATTGTGATTGATTGATTGATATTACAGAGGAAATTACTTCATCAAATGAATATGGGAGATTGGACTAGAAGTCTGTTGAGATCCACCCAACTCTAAGACTCCACATTTTTATGAATCTTTGATTTCATCTGTATAGAACCTCCCTCTGCCAGTACAGATGACAACCCTCTCCATGCCTTTATCTTCATGAGTTCCTGTTACCAAAAATAATTCATCCCCTGGTAATTCATTTTATAATTGTGGGCTTCTTCATGCTTAATGAGGCTGACTCTCACAGAACACACACAAAAACCATTGCTTAGATAAATACTCAAAGTACAATGAGACCTACCAAGGTTTGTGTTCTAAAGACATATCCTTTGAGAAATCAGTGGCCGTAATTGACTACAAATGAAGCATCAGATGCAGGCTTCAAAGACTTTACCACACCTCCCTTAACACTGAGTAAACTATCTTAGTTTGTTACATCTATGTTTATTCTTTGGCTTATTATTCAGCCAAGGACAGTATTCTTACTCCACTAGCTTCCATAGAGAGCTACTTTCAGCATTTTCCCTACATCTCCCTTTGCCTAGGATGCCCCTTTAGGCAGATAACAGAGGGAGTTGTATTGTGTAAGCAGTGGGAACCTGTTGGGCAAGAAGTTTGTATGTGGACTTTGTTCCCCAACCTTTGGCCCCAGAAAACTGAAGTGGTTCAGTTCCTTCTCATCTTGGCATCCAGGCTCCCTCTGGCCTCTAGGATAAAAACCAAACTCCCTATTCTATGATTTAAAGCCCTTCAGAAACCATTTCCTACATACCTCTCTAATCCCATTTCCTACATAAACTCTACTCTACTCTGCGTTTCAGTCTGGTTTGATGATTAGCTGTTCCCCAAACTCAGCTATCACACAGGGTCTCACCTACAAACTCCTTTCTCATTGCTTCTTCTCAAGTTCGTTGTCTTCATTCGATGCCCAATTTTGCTGTCACTTTCTTCATGGAATTAAAAAAAAGTCCCATCCCCTTAATAGTTATTCATGCTCTCTCCCTTACCTTAGTTGTATGTACCCATGGTATACTCATTGTATCTCTGAGTAAATTCTAAATGCCTTGGAGCACTGGACTTTATTTTTTTTATCCACTATGTGTAGCATAGGGCCTTGTATATAGTAGGTAATTAATAAGTATTTTAAAATTGAATGTAATTGAGCATCAATTCATAGAAAAGTGAGTCAATGATCCCATTGGGTTTGTGGTCATGAAGATGACAGGATTTCAGGGGTTCTGAATATTCTGAAAGTTATTATTCAGCCAATGAGCAGTTGTTTCCAGTTCATTGCTACTACAAAAGGTGCTACTAGAAATACTGAGCATATATGGAATCCTTCTTTCTGTCTATGGCCCCCTCTGGGCCATACAACTTTTTGAGAGATTTCTGAAAGAAGAGCATGGATTCTTCCCATAATAATAGTATCCATTCTCTATCACAATACAAATTGACTTTCCATAAAGTCAGTTTCTCAAGTAAGACGTCAAGGCAAGCAATACTTGGACTCTAAAAGATGGATCAATGAAAAATAATAACATCTTTCTGATCTAGGGCTAGATCATTGTGAGCATATAAATCCATTCTTTCATAAAAGGTAAAATGGGAGGATTAGCTAGCACAGTGAATAATCCAAAAATATCTTAACAAGTTATATACCTGGACAGAACCTAATGTAACAGAAGGTCCCAATCAATTTTGTTACCTTTCACTACCTGGGTTCAATAACGGGTGTTGGAGGATAATTATAATTGTACAGATATGGTCATATCCTCCATGCCAGGGCACAGTCTTCTCACAGACTAGGTAAGAACTTAAAAAACAGTACTAGTACATTTAACTGAAATGAAATCATGAGATAAAATAACAAGGGAAATGAAATAATACAATCATCCTCACCTCAAAGAGTAAGGATCATGTGTGTGTGTGTGTGTGTGTGTGTGTGTGTGTGTGAACACACATACAGACACACAGAGACACACACACAGGATCACAGACTGGCACTACAAGGAAAAAACTCCTTGAAAATGCATAAAGAGATAAGGAGACTATCTTTCCTGTGCAGTTAGGGAAGGGAAAAGATGCAGTCCTTTCACATCTCCTCTCAAATTAGCCAGCATGGAGGTATGAGAAAACTTCTAAGATGCCTTGGCTGGCTGCAGCAGCATCATCATTCTGCGAGGAGTTCTGGATTCTGGGACACCAGGTCTCTCATTCTATGAAACTCCTCGTCCTCTTCCTCTGATAGAAGCCTAACTTGTGATTTCCTACTCCCCTAACCCTCGTATGCTAGACATTCCTTTTCACAAATCTCCTCTCTTAGGGATTTGAAACTAATCAGAATTCTTATCTCATAAGCATTCAAATATGACTTGAGCCCCAATTTTAGTGCACATTCTATTCATAAACCAAGCAGGAATGCTAAATAAAATAGAAAAGTATGTAATTGAAAGAGAATTGCAAGGCAATAAAAAAGGGAAAATCAAGTAGTGGAGTGATTCTCAATACCTTTCCCCTATATTCACAAATGAGAACATTCTCCTATGGGTTTAAGCTTTATTGGTGAAGGAAAAGAATCTCTAGAAAACTCATATAAGAGGAAGAGACCTTTCTCTTCTGTTCAAGCAATTGGGACGAGGGAGAAAATGAAATTGTTCTAGTATTTTATCTCTGCTTGGACTCAGAAGCAAAACAGAAGTTTGCTGAAGTCTCGGTTATAGGCATTCACCTTGCTAATTCCATGGCTGAATGAATGAAAGAATGAATCTTTGCCTTGAGGTGCACAAGGGTCTGAACCCAATCATGCACCGTGGACAGTGAATTCCTATGAATTTCTCCCAGAGATAATGCTCTCTGGGTCATAAACAGGATAGTACAAGAGGCCTTTTGCCTCAGCCATGCCTACTATATGAACAAGATGAGAGTTAAAAAGTAAAAATGTCCTAAACTAGGTTTAAAAAGTTAACTGTAAATTTACAAGGAACAAGAGACATGACAGACAATTATTGTAAAAAAAAATCTGGGAGTTTTAGTGGACCTTGTTTGCTATGATTTAGCAATACAACATGGTAACCCAAACCGAATATAATCTTACACTTTATTACCACCAGCATAAGCATAGTTTCAAGGAGAAAAGAGATCATTTTCACTGTGCTGTTCCCTTGGTTGACTCCACCAGAACTATTGTGTTCTGTTCTGGGCATCATATTTAAGGGAAGGTCTTAACAAGCATATTTCGAGTATGATGATCAAAAAATAGCAAAGGGACTAGATGCTTTGGCATTTAAGGATCACTTGAAGGAAGAATGATTTTTGTTGCGTTTGGGGAAGAGGGTGTCAGGGGAGCAGTAGCATAATCACTGTCTTTAAATCCTACAAGGGCTATGAAAGGAATTAAGAAATCAGGATTAAGCTTCTTCTGCTTAACCCCAGAAACAAAACTTGGGGTGCTGGTTGAAGGCAGACTGGTCCAATGTAAAGGAAAATGTATGAGCAATGAGAGCTAGACAGAAGATCTATTTACCAGGATGCTTCAGGAAGTAGTGGTTTCTCATCAATGACAATGACCACTTGTCAGGGATATTGTCCCCTAACAGGTTGAAGTTTTATGAGTATTCACTACACTAAAGTATATTTCCTATTAAATTACAGTCTTTCTGTAATGATTTGTTTCATATTTATACACATATTTATACACACATCTGTTGTATAAACTCAGATTATATCTGGAGAGATTTCTTAGAAAGATAAATAGTTTGTTGATAAGATTTAGACTCAGGAAATGCCGACATTTTAAGCTTTAATATGTGAGTTATGAGGTCATTCCTGATGCTCTTCAGCAAATGAAAGCAAGTAAAGCCCAAATGGACACAAGTCATAAATCTCCAGTTCTAGCATAACTAGATGTTATGAGTCATTTCAATGAGCACACCACCATCCACCCTATGTCCTGGGCTTAAATCCTCATGCTTTTTCATGGGCTCTGCCCTCTCTCTCACCTCACATATTGAATCACTTACCTTATTCCACTTTCTCTCTCTGCACCTCAATTCCAGTTTCCTCTTATATAAAATGAAGGGCACAAATTAGGTCACTCCCAAGGCACCTTCAGTTTTTTACGTTCTATGTTCCAAAGACTCTTGGTCCTTCCTTCCAATTCTAACATTCTATGCTTTAAAGCATTGGACTTGGAATCAGGAGAGACCCGAGTTAAAAATCCTGCCTCAGACATTAACTAACTTTGTGATCCACGGTTATGGCATTTAACTTCTTTCACATGTAAAATGAGGGATTTAAAGTTTTTGGCCTCTAAGAAGTCCCCTGCAGCTCTAAGTCAATGAGTCTATGTGTTTCCTACAATTTTGATTTTCTAACTTCTTTGTTCTAAGGTCCCTTACAATACCAACAATCCATGTTCTAAGATCTCATCACTCTATTGGCATAGATCAGGTGCAGAGAAAATGAGAAAACAGAAATGGGGTGGCTAAGTGGTTCAGTGAATAGAGCACTGGCCCTGGAGTCAGGAGGACCTGAGTTCAAATCACTTAACCCTGATTGCCCTGCCTTCATCACTCCAAAAAGCAGAAGGAAGGAAGGAAGGAAGGAAGGAAGGAAGGAAGGAAGGAAGGAAGGGAGGAAGGAAGGGAGGAAGGAAGGAAAGAAGGAAGGAACAGAGAGAGAGAGAGAGAGAGAGAGAGAGAGAGAGAGAGAGAGAGAGAGAGAGAGAAAACAAGCAAACTGAAATAGAGTCTCCATGTAGAGAAGTGGAAAATAAGATAGACAAAAGATGTAGAATTTAGAGAACCAAGAAAATGGCCTTATTGGGCTGTCTTGGGGAGGAGAGCCCCAGGTGTCTGAGACATAACCCATACTCAGGTACTAGCGTGGGTCCATTAATTTCAAGTGAGAGACGTTCTGGTCCCTGTCTCTTAAAAAGATATAGAGCAATCTCCTTTCCCTAGTCATCATTTTGTCCTTGTCATGTTTCTTTTCACAAAGCTTTGGTTGTTTGTGTGTGATGGCAAGTAAACATGGTCAGGTGAAGTGGAATGAGGTGAGATGGCACAGAAAATATTGTAGGTTCAGGGAAGCACAGCTTTCCTGAGTGCAAGTTTCCATAAGTAAGTTTGAAGATTGCTATCACATTCTTGCTAGAAAAAGAGGGGAAAGGAACTGCTTCCTGGAAACCATCATGCAGGGATGGATGTCATGCACTCTCCTCACCTCCCAAAGCAGAGACAACACATGACAGTAATTGGAAAAATCCCTCCATGGGACATGGGAAGGTTAACTTTCTCCTGGGGTAGAGCATGACAATGCCAGGAGTTGATATCCAAGGGGCTGATAAGTGGGCATGTCGATTAAAAGTCAGAGGCAATATGCTGAAGTTGAGTAAGCCAAAACATATCAAACGCAGTCTGTTGCCACTCTGTCAGGCCTGAAGCCATTTTCCAGAAATGTAGGCCTTTGTAATCCAGAGACTTCTCTCCCTACACTGATTGTCAAGAATTCCCTACCTCACTGATGCATGAGTAGGAAATGGGGTCACCCCTACAGTAACTTCCAACCCACCTGTACCACCTACTATTGCATAGACCAGCCCACCTGAGATGTAAGCAATGTTGTCTTCTATTTGTTAATTATCTCACATTTATCCTATGTATGTATATCTTGTTTTTACATAGTTGGTTTCATGTTGTTTCACCCATTAAAATGTGAGCTCCTTAGGGGCAGCTAGGTGGTGCAGTAAACAAGCCCTAGAGTCAGGAGGACATGAGTTCAAATTTGACCTCAGACACTTAACACTTACTAGCCGTATGACCTTGGGCAAGTCACTTAACCCCAACTGCTCTGTCCTTCCACCTCCAAAAAAAAAGTGAGCTCCTTGACAGTAAAGAACATCTTTTACCTTTCTTTATGTGCCCAGTATTTGGCACAGTGTCTGGCACATAGTAGGCATTTAATAAATATATGCTTATTGACTATATCCATTTTATACTTCTTTGAGTTTTTTTTCCACTTTGGGTTTTAAGTTAGATACTTAATTTTTAAACTCACTGTTTTTCTAATAGGATATCATGACAACTAGAAATTGCATGCCCTTGATATCTCCTCCAGGACTAAGCTAAAAATATAAATCTTTAATTTAATTCTATTCAGCTAACATGGATTCAGTACCTACTCTGTGGAAGATACTGTGTTAGGAGTCGAGGATAGGGAGATGAAAAATAAAGCACCTCTCCTCCTCGAGGAGCTTACGTTATTGACAGGGGAGGTGTTAGGAGATTTGGGCGAAGATTGGCCATTTCAGAGGTACATTTCCCTGTCACTGTATGAATATATCTGGCATCTGAAACCACTCTTTTATAGTATCCATCCCACAGATATCACTGCTATGCCTTAGGTCTCTTCACTTGATGTACAGTACCTATGACAAGTTAAACATTCACATCCCATGAAAACAGGGAGAACTCCCACTAAAATGGTAATACTGTGCATTACATTGAATGCACTTGGTTTTAATGAACCTAAAAGAGCATGAGGACCAATGGGCTGCTGAGCTATCTTTTCTAAGAGGGAAAGTGATATAGGAAGGAAATAAATGCACATAAGTTGGGCATTAACAAAGTCAGCATACTTGGAAGTAAATGTTAAGATTCTCAAGCATAGCGGCTAGATTTTCTCATTTTTTAAGAGAATATATCTCTGAAATTCATATGGAAACAAAGGGGAAAACAATATTTGTTACGCATTGTTTTGCTTTGCACACAACTTCTCAGGAATGAAGTAGAGTTCTAGATGTTTCTTTGTTAGTTTTGAAAATATAATGAATGAAAGCATGGGATAAATATAGTTAACATTTCTAGAGCATTGTAAAGTTTACAAAGCACTTTACAAATGTTATTTCATTGTATCATCACAACTCTACAAGATGGGTGTTATTATTATCCCCAATTTTACAGATGAAGAAACTTAAGCAGATAGAGATTAAATGACTTGCTTTGGGTCTAAGGGTCAATTTAAACTCAAGTCTTTATGATTCCAAATCCAATACACTGTACCACCCAGCTGCTGAATTTGGTAGAGGGATGGACTATATGACTTCAGAGGACCCTCATAACTATATGCTTTTATAGTATAGATCAATTTGTGTGCTCAACTAAGAGCCCTTATCATGTACACTACTGTTTACTTAGGGAAATTGATTGACCTCAAGGTTTTTGATCCAAAAATCCATATGGAAATACAAAGCCCTTCCCTGTGCTTCTCCTCTCCAAGTCTCAACATACAGAATAAATTTGGACACAAAATAGTCCTCTTTCATGCATAGTATTAGAGATGAAAGATGACCTTTAAAGGTCATCCCGTGTACCTTCCTCATTTTACATATTAGGAAACTGAGGCCCAGAGAGGGAGTCAGTATTAGTACTTGGGTCTTTTGACTTCAGAACCAGTTATCTTTCTACTGTATCTCTCAGAATCCCTCATATTTTGTGAGATGTTCTAAGAACCATAGAATTCCCAGATGGCTACATATGCTACTGTTCTGCCCTGAAGTATCCAAGCTGCATAGTGTTTTTTATGCACCTGAAAGAATAGGACTAAGTATGTAATGGGGTTTAATTTTTCAGCAGATGCTGTTTGCAAAGAGTTGCTGGGGAGAGTTTGTCTTTGCTTGGGGTTACACATTACAATGATGCCTCTCTGATTTTCTTATAATTACTCTTTATGATCTAATTTTTACTTAATAGGCTGTTACATAGCATTGTGAACAAAAATTGCAGATTTTTAAACTCCTATAGCAATTTGCATTTCTTGATAGGTTTGATTTTTTTCCACTTGGAAAGAATATACCCAAAGCAAAATCTCTAGAGAATTTCAGGGGGAGGATGGAGCACTTGGCAAAGCAGAGTATTTCTTTTGATTAGCTAAGAAATTGGTCTGATGCCCATGGCCAGTAGTCAAATATTGAACCATTCTCACTCCTGATTAGTTAATCAGAGCCAGTAGCAGGTAATCATTTAGAGTGGTACTTGGAAAAGAATGTCGGAATATAAGACACCTGCCAGAGATGCTTTTGCAGATAGAGACATTTATTAATATCCAGCAAAGCTCTTTAATTTATTTTGACAAACATTTAATAAATTAGGATGTGCCAGTCAATATGCTCAGTGCTAGGGGATACAAAAATGAAAATGGTCCAGTTCTTCTTGGGGAGCTTAAGAAGGGTAAGACATATACTTAAATAAAGGATGACAATGTAGAGTCAGATGGACAAAAAAAGAGTTAGATCAAGTTCTTTGAGAAAACTTGGGAATGGAAAGAATTTTTAGTGGGAACATCAAGAAAGACTTTCTGGGGGTGCTGGCAACTAATCTGGACTTCTGTTGCCATTCAGACCAAGTTCTTTCCAGGATTAATGAAATGACTTTGTACCCAGGGAACATTAAAATACACACTGCTCTATTTATGGAGCTGTGCCATGTCTAAGGCTTATCTTGCCAGGAACACATTTCTGTGGTGTAAATTTATCACCTAAATATCTCCTTTCCCACTCCTGACTGTCTCCTCTGTTCAGTAATACCTCTCACTGGCCGTAGGAATGAATGAGCTCACAGTGGTCTCATCAGGATTCTGGACCCCTCCAGGTTCTGAAGAGTCTAGGAAAAATTCTGAACCAACAGTATAGTTAGGGATTAAGTCAGTGATCATAGTAAGTCCACAAGAACCTCCCCCCCCTCAGGTCCTAAAGAGTCTAAGAAATGTCTTGGGCCTACTCCATGGCTAGGGATTAGTCAGTGGTTATAGTTTGTCCCACAAATCAACATGCGTTTGACTTGAGGGCAGGGGAATTATTGGAGGTAATTCCAAGGGCCAGTGAAGGTGTTTATTTCTGTGGAGTTACCAAGGTTAGAGAAATGTCTTTGACCCACATCCATACTTGCCACTTGAACATTATGTATCTAATAGGTAGACAACACACATGAGGAAGCTCAAAATCCCTTATTTTATGCTTTGTAGTTGGTGCCTTGGATGTGACTAGTTTGACAGAAAATCTTTGCTTGTCAAGGTGTCACCAATTATATACACACTGTACATTCTTGCCCACAATTATATGCCCACTTCTTCATACTCAGCTGATGGATGTCATAGTGGAAGGAGGGGGGATGGTTACATCTGGGTATACTTGAGAATTATGGATTTTAATAATAGATTAAAATAATGGATTTTAGGATAATGGAGTCATAGATTTAAAGCTTGGATAGGTCTTACAGATTACTGGGTCCAACATCTTCATTTTATAGATGAGAAAACTGAGGCATAGGGACATTAAATGACTTGCCCTAGTAACACCAGGTCTTCCTGACCACATGCCGACATACTACCCATAATGTTATTCTTCTTCTCAATAATGATAGCAAGCACCAAAATGAGGCTCCCAAACTAGAATTGGGGCTTAATCCCAGAATCAGAGTGGCTTGGGGTATTACAGGAATGGTGGGCTGCCAGGTACTGTCCTAGATGCTAGGGATTCAAGTACGACTAAGGAAAGTAGCCCTATTCATAAATCATTTATATTCTAAGAACTTTCAGAGTTAGCCCTTTTACAGGCTCTTGGATTTCAATATGTGGAGATGGGGGGGGGAAAGAAGGGGGAGGAATGTATTTTAGCCATAGGAGCTGTCCCAAGAAAAGATATGGAGGAAAGAGAAAAGCCTAAGTGAAAGAGAAACTAGTAGCCAATTTGACTGGACTATAGAGTGAGAGACAGGCAGGAGCTGGGTTGTAGAGGGTCTTATATATCAGGCTAAGGATTTTGAATTTCATCCTTAAGGCAATAGAAAACTACAGAAAGTTTTTTTATCAGTGGGGGCTTAACACGGTCAGATGGATGCATTAGGATGATTATTCTGACAGCTTTGTGAAGGATGGATGATGGATGGGAGAGGAGAGAGCCCTGGTTGCATGGAGACCAGCTAGGAGTCTATTATAATAGTACAGGTGAGAAGTGATGGGGGCCTGAGCTAAGGCATTTGTAATGCAAATGCAGAGGAGGGGGAGGATTTGATAGCAATTGTAGAGGTAGAATCCACAGGACTTAGCAATTGATTGGTATGGAGGTGGCCTTGTTAAAGAAAAAAGCCAAAAATTTCACTGAGCCTGGATGGCTCAGAATGAGTGGGAAGGTAACTGTATCCTTAACAGAACTTGGGAAGTCAAGATTCATGGAGAGGCTCTTGTTCCTTCTGAAATGGCATTAGAAAAACTGCCAGAGGTCTTACCTCTTTCCCCTAACCCTTCCCCTGAGAGGAGTGCTTCCATCATTTTCCTGTACACAGGGGATTTAAAAATTGCCTCAGTTATACTGAATTTCCCTTAGGGAAACCTCCTCTGGGAAAATCAAGGGGCATAATAAAATTTAGAAACTAATTCAAGTCTGAGTCAGCATCAAGAATCAATGAATTTGTCCTAGCAGAATAAGGAAACTGGGTTCAGGGACCAAAGGAAAGGAAGAAGGCAAGTAAAGTCATACAGATAGATGATGTTTATATCCCTGGTTCTCTAGAGCTCAGTCTCCAGGTCTTGTGATGAGGGCAAAACATTTAATGACTTTAGAATGGATAATTGCCTGTGTTGGGTCCAGGAAATAGGACCTGAAGATCAGAGTAGGATCCAGTTCTGCATCTTGTGTTAGGGCCAGCTAAACTTTGACCTCTGTGACAAATCATAAGATCTTAGCTTTGGAGCAACACTATCAAACTCAAATGAAAATGAGGCCTGCAAATCCAGATGTAAGGATCTTTGAGGGATACATATTGATTCAGTTTGAAAATGGAATGTGATCTGTTTTATTGTATTTTTATTTATTTTGTTAAATAGTTCCCAATTACATTTTAATCTGGTTCTCGCCTACTTGGGAGGGTATTTGACAATTCTGGTCCAGAGTTTGGAAGGATTTAATTGTCCATCTGGTCCAAGTCCTTCAGCTGATGATGAGAACTCACCAAATTGTAGGGGGAATGGGGAACTTGCCAATGGGGGCATCACCCCCAGAGAATGGGCAATATGCCTTGCCCAAGACTAATCAGGTTTGGTGGACCTGCTTTCAGGTATGTGTGATAAATTCCTTC
>CM053595.1:46925704-47007809 GCA_028646575.1 Pseudocheirus occidentalis | reverse complement strand
TAAATTTCTTTTTTCCTTCTTTTCTTCCATTCCTCCACCCTCAAGATGGCTGTCATTAGACACAAATATATATATATATATATGTGTGTGTGTGTGTGTGTGTGTGTGTATGTATGTATGTATGCATATACATATATATGTATATATGTATGTATGCATATACATATATATATGTAAAATCATTCTATATTTACTTTTATTTATCACTTCTTTCTCTGGGGGAAGATACCATCTTTTGTCATATGTTCTTTGTAATTAATTTGGGTATTTATAACAATCAAAATGATTTAATCATTCAAAGTTGTTCTTAAAACAATATTGGTGTCACTGTATACAATATTCTCTTGGTTCTCATTTCACTCTTCATTATTTTGTATAAATCTATACATGTTTTTCTAAAATCATCAACTTCCAGTGGTTATATTCTGAACATGCTCTGACAAGGAAAACGACATCTGCTCAGTGATAGTCAGAGAGCATTGAACTCATGGTCTACTCAATTAATTCAAGTTGCCAGGACAAGACAAAATCTGTGTCATGGTATTGAAAGACCTGGCCAATATGGCGGCTGTGCCACTGATGATGGTCTTTGAAAGATGATGGAGAATGGGCAGATCCCATAGAAATTTCAAAGAACAAATGTGGTCCTGATTTGCAAAAGAGGAAAGAGGATGGATTCTGCAAATTATAGGCTCAACAAGCTAGAAATGCATTATTGGAAATTCTAAAATGTATTGATAATAGTAATAGCTGGCATTTATATAGGACTTACTATGTGTCAGACATCATCGCTAAATGTTTCACAAATATTATTTCTTTTGATCTTTACGTTAATCCTGTGAGGTAGGTACCATTATTATCCCCATTTTACAGAAAACTGAGGCAGAGATTAAGTGACTTGTTTAAGGTCACACAACTAGAAAGTGTCTGAGGCCAGATCTAACTCAGGTCTCTCTGACTCCAGGTCCAGCACTCTAACCATTGTACCATCTACCTGCCTTATATCAGGGGGAAGGTACGTGATCATTTAAAATGAAAAGCAATCATAATAAAGAACCATCACCGTTTTATCAAGTATGTATCATGACAGACTAACTTCTTTTCTTTTTTTGATAGTAAGTTACTAGACAAGCAGATCATGGAAATGCTGAAGATATAATTTATCGAAATTTCAGCAAAGCACTTGACAAACTGTCTAATATTATCATTATAAAGAGGGCAGAGAAATGTGAGTCTGGGTAATTAAGTCAGGAGATTTCCAATCAGAAGGAAAGAGTTAACTTTTTAAGTAATGAGTCAATGTCAGCTTGGAAGAGGACTCTAGCAGAACACCGCAGGCATCTATAACTGGTCCTGTGCCATTCAACAATTTTAACAATAATTTAGGAAGAAGTCCTAGGAAGATGATGACTTTAGTCTTAGTACATCTGCAAATGTCATAAATCCGGAAGGGAGAGTTAACATGTTGTACAAGACAATCTGGTTTCCAAAAGATTGTGACATTCTAGATAATGTTGGGCAAATCCACTAAGAAAAAAAATGTAATGGAATTAAGTACCAACACACAGACTCAAACAAAATCAAAATCAAAAACAAACTCCACAGCTGTAGAGGACAAGTGGTAACGTCATTATATAATTAAGGTCTTGAGGTTTCAGTGAATAGCAAGCTCAACATGAATCAGCAACTGGAAGAGGTACCCCAAAAAGCTGATAAAGTCATAAACTACATTACTATAGCAGCAGTATTGACAAGAGAAGTGGCATTGATGAGACTGCTGATGTTCCATATTCCAAGTTTTATGTGATTTCACAGGGCAGATTAGTAAAACTAATCTGCTTTTATTTCCAATGGAAAACTTACACATTCCCACCTCTGTCATGGGAAGGGAAGTAATAGTAATCTACTTTCCTTCTGGAAAAGTATTATGTATGTGCGTATAATAAACCCTTACATATAGACAGTTATTAACATATAGCACATATATATATATATACACACACACATATATATTTATTTATACACATATGCATATTCAATTGTATCTAGCTCTTCATGACCCCATTTGGGAATTTCTTGGAAAAAATACTGGAATGGTTCACCATTTCCTTCTTCAGCTCATTGTATAGATGAGGAAACTGAGGCAAAGACAGTTAAGTGATTTGCCCAGGGACACACAGCTAGCAAGTATCTGAGGGAATATTTGAACTCAGGAAGATAAGTCTTCCTGACTTTGGGCCTGGCACTCTACCAGCTATGCCCACATCTATACATATATGTGCACATATGCATACATATGAATGTATATGTATGTGTGTATGTATATACATATATGTATATATGTACACATATAATTTATATACAAATGAAGCTCAGATAGACATGTACACAACTATGTATGTATGTATGTGTGTGTGTGTGTGTGTGTGTGTGTGTGTGTGTGTGTATCTCCAATCTAAAGTGAATTAGATGTGATTAAACTCAGAGACTGGTACAATACATTTGGTGTCAGGGCCTAAATTCACACATATTGACCAGCCAATTTAATTGTTTCTATCTATATAAAACCACTACCACCTTAGAACTGGAAGGTTGATAAGAAGTCATTTAATTACACAGGATCCTACTATCTCAAGTTTATTGTCTAAAGACACCTTAAAGGTCGTTGAATCCCACTCCCTTTGTTCCTTTGTTTTTGTTTTTCAGTTCAAGTAATTCCAGCCCAAAGAGTTTAAGGGATTAGTTCCCTGAAGTGACATAGGTACTAGCAGAAATAGAATTCAAACTCAGGTCTTGGGACTTGTGTTTCCTACAGGTATAGAGCAGGGTCATAGAATCATAAGATTTTTTTACAATGTAGGAAAATAAGGCCTAAAGTAAGGAAGGGATTTGCTTGACATCATACAGCTAGTAAATAAGGACAGTTATTGAAAATAAACACACTTTCAGTCAATCAGCAAGCATTCATTTATCACCTCCTATGCTACAGCACTGAAGATGCAAAGGAAGGAAAAAAGAAAACAGCATGGCATTCCATTTCCATTAAGTCTGAAAACAGCTGTTTCTTGTCCCTAACATCTTTGTTCAATCCTCATAAATCTTCCCCAGTCCCTGATGCCAGCAATATGAAATCGGTATCAAATTTTATCTGGTAATGCAAGCTATTTATGCTGGTCTCTTCCAGCTAGATGGAGGAAGAGCCATCTACGGATAAGGACAACTAAGGCATCTGATAAAGATGTGCAAATGTAGGCCGACACCAAATGAATTCTAACAATCTTTGTGTTCAGATATATCTAACCTGCTCTAGATTGCATAGAAACATAGATATAGGGTTGGCTAGGTAGTGCAGTGAATAGAGCACTGGCCCTGGGGTCAAGAGGACCTGAGTTCAAATCCAGCCTCAGACACTTAACACTTACTAGCCACGTGATCTTGGGCAAGTCACTTAACCCCAATTGCCCTCCAAAAAAAAAAGGTAGATATACACACATACACATATGTATACACACCTATGCATGTACCTATATAAAATAGATGCACATACATATATATATGTATGCATGTGCATATAGAATATAGACACACACACACATCCCAGTTCCTTTGTCTACCTTAGTTTAAAAGCACACTTTCCCTAATAGTCTCCTGAAACCAGTTTACTGTTTGAATTTAACTGTTTGTCTAGATTCTCATGTTTATTGCCTGTATGGCTTCATTTTCTAGAACCAGAACAAATCTGGGACCTGGGATACTGATATAATATTGCAAGCATCTTGTTTCCACACATCTAGCTTCTTTCTTGTCTAAGTAAGTGTTTCACTAATTGTTTCCATGCTGCTAATAAATCCTGTAGTTTAGTTATAGTTATAGTTTAACTATAGTTAAACCAACTTATTGTGAAATAGTTCTCTATTCTTTGGATTCTCATGCCTTACTATCTATCACCTATGAGTTTCCAAGAAATCTGTTCTTTCCATGGGTCTACCAACTTCTCTAAAATCTCTTCTTGTTCTAGTTGAAATCTTTTACATAAAAATCTCCCTTTTCAACTTTCATCCAACTCCTTCTCCCTCTCATATGATGCCAGACATCTATTTCTTCTCTGCTATCTTTACTAAACTGATTTCCAGGATTCAAGAGAGTTGTCCAATATCTTGGAGAGAGCAATACTGCAGACATTCTCCATTTTCCCAAGGTACATCCAGTTGCAAAATCCAGTAATGTTTCTATATACTAACTAAAATAATAATTACTCACATTTCTATAATGCTTTATTGTTTTATCTTTTGAGTTGAGTAACATAAATATTATCAAAAACAATTTGGAACCATACTAAAAAAAGTAACTAATTTATCCATTTATGCTCTTTGACCCACTGATGTTACTATTAGGTCTATGCCCCAAAATAATCAAATAAAGAGGAAAAATAATCATATGTACAAAAATATTTCTAGCCATTCTTTATGTAGCAGAAAAGGCCTGGAATAAGGGGGTACCTATCACCTGGAGAATAGTGATCAAATTAAAATATGAGTATAATGAAATATCATTGCATTGTAGGAATGAAGAAAGTACACTTTCAGAGAAAACTGGGAAGATTTGTACGAACTGATACAGAGTGAAGGGATCAGAAACAGATCAATTTGTACAAGGACGAAAACACTATAAAGGAAAATAACTTGGAACAAACTTAAGAACTCTAATTAATTGTGTGACCAACCATGATTCCAGTCAACCAATGATGATACGTTGACAAAGAGTTGACAGATTCAACATGCAGAAAGAAACTACGGTTCTGGACTTGGCCAATGAAGTAATTTGTTTGATTTTTTTTGACTATGTATATTGGCCAAAAGGATTTATTTTTCTTCTTTTTTTATTGTGGGGACAGGGGAGATAGGAGGGAGAGAAAATAAATGCTTATCAATTTCAAGTTTAAATTTTAAAATATCCCTTTACAGTTGAGAAAACTAAAAATCAGAGAAGTGATGTGGTCTGTTTTGATCTGGAGTTTTGGACCACAAATTGGTTGCTCTTTCGACTACACTCAATTGTTCTTCATCTTTACAATGGATTAGAATTCAATTCACCACATAGGTAGCTCATCTCATTAGTATTGTGCCTGGAACTAGCATCCTCCTTTAGAACTATTTGTTGTAAACATGCACCATTCTTTGACTTACTAGAGCCCAGGAAAGTGATAACCCAACTGAACATGAGAAGACAATAGCATCAGTTTCTGCAGTAATCTCCCTGTTAACTAAGGTGTACTTTCAGTCATGTGCCTGCCTGATACTCTGTTGTGCACATGGTATACAATTTATGCTCAAAAGGGAAGAAACGGAACTCATTACCTATGATCGTGAAAACCTTTTCAGTCTAAATCCTATATGATCTGGCTCTTTAAACATTTCCTATTTATGGCAGAGATGGTACATATGGTCATGCACAGTGAGGGAGATTCATACCTCAATTTTGTAGTGATAATTTTCTTTCAGTTGTTAATTCTACAAATATTTATTAAATGCCAATTATGGACAATCCATTGTGCTTGGTGCTGAAAAAAATTCAATGCCAAATTAGTCACGGTCCCTGAACTCAAAGAACTTATAATCTTCCATGCTAACATCAGGTTACTTACCTTCTTAATTCACAAAGAAGACTTGGGGGTAGAGTTCCAAAGCTGACTGACTTAGCTTCTATACACTATGGCCTCCAGGGGTCCAATAAAGAAGGTGTTTCAGCAGCATCTTACCATTTCTCTCTCTCCCTCAGCACCTTGCTTTTATCAGCAATGACCTTTGAGAAGCCTCTTGGTACAGTAGATTAAACATTACTTTTAGAGTCAGAGGACCTATGTTCAAATCATGGTTCTGTTACTATCAGTATGACCTTAGGAAAGTCATATACATTTTCTTGGTCCCACCTTTTTCCTCCGTAAAATAAGAGTTCTGGACTAGATGATCTCTGAGATTCCTTCTAGCTCTATATATATGACCTTATAATTATATGCCATTCTAATTTCTTTATCTGATGGCTTCATTTCAATACTGATTCTATTTGTCCTTTCTATAGCATTTACACTGTTGGCCTACTGTAATGGTAATATAATTTGAATTTGAAGACCGCTTTGTGTTGGCAAAAATAACAAGTCTTAGAAATTAGTAATTGATCAAGCCTCTGTTGGGGAAACAGAAGGTATGAACTCCTGTCTCCTATTGCTGACATAATAGGAAGGGGTTGGCTGAAACAGGAAGCTAATGCTGTATGTATATAAGAAAAGCCCCAGAGAGGGAGAGGGAGATTTTCTTGGAGCAGGCTCTGTGGAGGCTGAAGAGGAAAGACCCTCCTGGGTCTAAGAGATTGATTTTGATTTTGAAAACCTGGATGGAGTGATTTTGATTTTGGGAACCAGCTGAAACTTCTGATGAGTTTGAGGGCCAGTCAGAGAAGCTGAAGCTGCTAAGGATTTGGGAGGGTTAGGCAGAGCTGAGGGCCAGTTAGAGCTGCTGAGGAGTTGCAGAGGATTTCTGAGGGCCAGCCAGAGCTGCTGAACACTGAGGAAGCACAATTGTGGTGCTGGTACTTTGGCTAGTACTTTGGCTGAACTTGTTGGTGACTTTGTCAAGCCTTGACTTTCCAGGAAGGGAGACTGGGAAGGATTTGAGATGGACACTGTGAGCACCAATGTGGATCAGGAATTGCACAGAGAGCTGGACAAGGACCTGGGAGCTGTCTGCCTTTGAACCCAGGTGACAGTTTGGTGAAACCAGGTAGGATCTGGGACCATGGAAGGGAATCCAGGGAATCCAAGAAACCACCCCAGTCAAACTGAAAGAAGACTTTACTTGGATACTGTGTACCGACTGAGAAATTATAAATTTACTAGTGACCTAGGGGTGGAGGGTCTTTGTAGTTTCTAATGATTGAATAGTGAATAATGAAGGATGATTGATTGACCAAGTGATTGTACTTAGTGATTGATGCCTGAATAAGTCATTGATTTGTAACCTAGTATTCCCCATGAGTGGAAAACTTTGACTATTGTAGTTTGTGACTAAATTAAGGATTTTGTAAATGCTTAATTTGCTAAATGATGGTTCTTTTTTCAAAACTTTGCAACCACTGTAATGAAAACTATGTGGCCATTTTCTGTGATAAGTTGCTGTGAATGCTGTATTTTGATTATCTGTGAAAATATGTAATATTGTGAATGCTGTACTTTGATTTACTGTGAATGTTTTGCTTTGATTTGTTATGGAATAAATAGAATGTTCACTAACTATACTGTGTGATCAGAACTTTAAAACCTGTTCACAGGAGCACTCTTCTGAAAAGCTGCTAGTGCTTGGCTTTACACCTACCTCTACCTAGTTGTGGCTACTCTCTCCTTTATTAAATTTAAAAACATGTATTTATTTTTTTCTCCTAGCTCTTTAACCTCTCTTCTGTTTATTTCTTTAGTCCTTCACCCCTTGAAATAGGAGTCTACAAAGGATCTTTCCAGTTTTTTTTCTCTGTACTCTCTACCTTAGCAATATCTTTCACTGTCAGGGATTTAACTATTGCTTCCCTTGAGATAGTCTCCCAATGTATGTCTCAGGTTGACTTCTCTCCTAAATTCTAGTCACAACCCTAGCTCCCTATCAGATATTTTCACCTAATAGTGACACTACAACTTAAAATTCAACATCTCTCTGCCTCTGTCTCTCTTTGTCTATATCTCTCTGTCTCTCTCTTTTTTTTCTTTCTCTCTCTCTCTCTCTCTCTCTCTCTCTCTCTCTTTCTCTCTCTCTGTCTCTCTCTCTGTCAGATATCCTGTTCTTTTTTTACTCTATTTGGGGTTTTCTTGGCAAAGATATTGGAGCAATTTGCCATTTCCTTCTCCAACATATTTTACAGATAAGGAAATGGAGGCAAATAGGGTTAAGTAACTTGCCTAGGGTCACATAGTTAGTAAGTGCCTCAGCCTGGATTTGAACTCAAGAAGATGAATCTTTCTGACTCTAGGCCTAGTGCTTTACCCACTGCACCACCTAGCTGTTCAACACGTCTAAGATTAAGCTTATTATTCTTTCTCCCAGGTAAGGAATAGAGAACTGAGCCCAAAGCCAGAAAGACATGAGCTCAAGTTCTAATCTGACCCATATTTGTGGTGTGATTCTGAGTGAGTCATTTGAGCTGTCACTGGGCAACTCCCTAAAACTAATTGTAAGGAATGTACTAATATGCATTGATAGAGGAAGTTTCCTTATCTAGTCCCTATCCTTTTTTTCTAAACATGTTTCTTCTAATTTCACTAATTCAGGGCGTGGTTATAACCATTTACTCTTTCACCCTCTTATCCATTCTTAAAAATCATACCTGACATTTTTCCCCCTTATACACTGATGCTGTCATATCATTTGTCTGCTCAAAAATCTTCAGTGATCCCCTATTACAGAGTTCAAATTTATCAGTATTCAAGGACCTCTCTAACCTAGCTTTCTCAAATGTCTGGAGCCTGATCTCAGATTACTCCCTTATATGTACTCTATGCTCCCATCACACTTGACTGTTCTGCATCAATGCCCCATCTCTGGGCATCCCTGTCTTGAAGCCTGCTCATTATTCCCTTTGCCTGGAGTGTCTCTCTTCATCCTCCTCATCTGTTGAATCCTTACCCATCCTTTAAAAGCTATGACAAATGCTTTTTGTCCCCAAGAATTCTTTAATCTACTTCCTGAGACCTTACATGGCAAAGTATAACTTTCATCCAGGTAGGGACCACATCTTATCTAGCTTTTGTAAACCTAGAAGAGTGTTCTGTAGACAGTAGGTACTTAATAACCCTTTGCTGAATTTCAATTCCTCACCAAATTGATTGGGATTTCCAGCCTAGATAAATCATCATCCATTTTACCAATGAAAATTTATTATGCATCTATTTTGTGTAAAGATCTACATGGATACAGGCATGGTTACTACCTTCAGAGAGCTTACATTTCTTTTGGTGAGATAAAGTAAGCAAGAAATAATGATAGTATGGGAAGCATGTGATTAAGTGCCATTATACTACAGGGGAAGAAAACTGACTCTTGAATCAGGGGACCTGAGTTTAAATCCTAACTCAAGTTACTGTCTGTGTGACCTTGGACAAGTCACTTCATTCTCTGAAACTCAGTTTGCTTATCTATAAAGTAAGGTGGTTAGACTAGATAGTTTTGTTCTTCAGTTGTGTCCAACTCTTCATGACTCCAGAGACCTCTGCCCATGGGGTTTTTCTTGGGCAAAGATACTGAAATGATATGTCATATCCTTCTCCAGCTTATTTTATACATGAGGAAACTGAGGCAAACAGGATTACATGACTTGCTCAGGGTCATACAACTAGTAAGTGTCTGAGGCCAGATTTGAACTCAGGAAAATGAGTTTTTCTGACTGCAGGCCAAGTACTTTATCAATGGCACCACCTCCCTGCAGCTAGACCCCTTCCAAATTAGTTCTAGATCTATGCTGCTAGGATCCTGAGTACCATATGAAGTTAGAGGAAGAACTTACTGAGATGATGCAATGCACATTGTACCTGACACATGGTAAACACGTAATAAAGCTTATTGACTGACTGATTGATGGATTGGCCATAGGGAGTTGGAGATGAGTCTTGAAGAATGGGAGTTTCTTATTTTGGGGTGGGGAGCATAAAGCTAGAAAAAAAGGTTTTGCACAAAGGGATACTAGTGAGATGCTTTGGAAAATCAGTTAGCAAAGGCTAACTCAGCTCCTAATGGAAGTCTGATCTGGAGCAAGGCAATGTTTCAAGTGATTGGTGATTATTCCCCTGACCTGGATGAGTGAATAGGATTGTGCCATAATCATTTCCTCTAGAATGAAAGAAACCAGCTGCCCCCTCCTCACTCTCTCCGAGTCAAAAAATCTGGTCCAGATGAGTAGGATTATTTTCTGCAAACTGTCTAAATTCTTACCATCTCACATCAAATTCATTCTGTGGTTCATTTCTCCCTAGGCCAGATTTAAGTAGCACATTACTTTCTAAAATAAATTCAATTTATTTTACTCTCATTTAATGTATCCTTGAATTAAACAAATGCAAACAAGGATAAGAGAGCTGAGTGTAGAGAAAGAAAATCATGGAGGGAGTAGAGAATCCTTTGTCCGTAAAGCTGCACTTCTGAGCCAGCAAGGGGATCAGGAATTCACAGGCTCAAAGAAACCTTCATACCCTTAGCCTGCTGCAAATTGTGCATCACAGTGAAGGCAGCTGGTGGTTCCTGGATCCTTTCAGTATCTGCTTCCCACTGGAAATGGGAGGCTGTCCACTTGAATAGGATGGGGATTGTAATTGCTGGTTTGTCTGCAGCACACTAACGTCAGCCTAGCTGAGGAAGAATGTTGATTGCTTAATGATTATCACTGGCCAGCGTTTAGCTTCCATTAAAAGAGAAACCTTCCCCAGATCCTGCTTTTAGGGGACAGTCTGGCCCATTATCTTCTTTTCCATGATAATTTGTAGATGTCTCTGCCTGGTTCAAAGGGGGCTGCTATCGAAGGGCTCCAGTCGTGATGATGTGTACAATAGAACTGGTGCCACAGACTTCTAATTGTAGGGTCCATTTCCTGGAGAAAATGAATTCCTATTACATTCTATTGGGCAATGGGGGAAAGAGAGGAGGGAGTTGAAGTAGAATGACAATGCTATTCCATTCCTGATTATCTCCAATTTCTTTCTTTAAAAAAGAAAGAAAAAGGAAAGAAGGGAAGGAAGGAGGCAGGAAGGGAAAAGAGAAGGAAGGAAGGAAGGAAAAAAGAAAAGAAAGAAGGAAGAAAGAAAGAAAAAGAAAAATAGACATAGAAAGAAAAAGAAATAAAGACTTATAGTGCTTTATAATTTCTTTAATGACCCAATTGGGGCAGAATAGGATCTTAGTAAATGTTTGGTGAATGAATTAATGAATGAAGGAAGGAAGGAGGGGTTTTTAGTAGTTATTAATTTTTACATCTAAAGTCCTGGGTTTGAATCTTGTCTTTATTGTTTATTCCCTATGTGATCTTTGGCAAAGTTCCTTTCTTTGGGTCTCATTTTCATCACCTATATTAACAAGTAAATGAGCTAGAAAAACACTAAGGTCCCTCTACCTGCTGCTTGTTTGTCCTGGTCCCACAGGTGATGTGTCAGAACAGTGATGGGAGGAACATTTGTCTTTCATTATAGATCCAGATGGGGGAGCCCTAAGATATTTTGGCCAGAAAATCAAAGCTTTAGTATTTATTTCTCTTTTCTCAGTCAGGAAAAAGGAGAGAGACAGAGAGAGACTGAGACACACAGAGAGAGAGAGGTAACTGGTGTTCAATGAAGGCCAAAAGCAAATGCAAGTAATATTTTCATGGCTTGTTATACAGAGACATAGCATCAGCACTCAGTAAATAATCACACAGGGCAAACATAGATACCTAAGTGCTTTGCTTCTTCCTACCTTTGATTAAAAAAAAAAGATGGCATATTAGTACAATGGAAAGATCTGAAGTCAGAGGACCTGCATGCACATTTTCACCCATATTTACTACTTGCTGCCCATGTGACCTTGGGCAAGTCACGTACCCTCTTCTGGTTTCAGTTCTCTTACCTGCATAAAAGGGGGTTGGAGTAGATGAGTACTAATCTCTCTTCTACCTCTAAATCAATAATCCTATGACACATTATAAGAATCATTGATCAAAAGTCCCCTGGAAGGGACATATAGCCTCTATCCTAAAATATAGACTATATGATGGTAGAGTTGAAAGGGAGAGACATTACAAGCAGAACACAAAAAAATGCTCACATCCAGGGAATATGCTTGCTCCCTTATTTGGGCTTCAGTGTTTCCTACTTGTGGCAACCACCATTTATGTACTTTAACTCACAATCCTCTGCTGAGAGATGTGGAAGGGACCTTAGTTTTCCAAGGTCAATCTCAATTTTTACAAATGAAAAAACAAGAACTACTATTACATGGAAATTTCTCAACTGCCAATGACCAGATCCTTAAAAATAATTTTGTGAGACATTATAGTTGATTCTCGGTAGTAGTTATAGCAACCTTGGGTTACCATGAAATCTCAAGTATTTTTTTTTATTTCAAAACCACTTATTTTTGACGTGAGACAAGTTCAAGTGTTCTTAAGTTCAATGAAAACCCACTTTTAAATGCATACTGTATTGTATACGTACAATGCTCCTCTTTATACTGATAATATATGGTTACGTGTAATAGTGAAAGATCTGCTAAGGCATATTTAGCAACAAATTCATCAAATAAAAGAGTATGTTTAGTTGAGGATGACCAAGGGTCAAATGGGGAGGCAGAAATAGTTGTTCACAGGTGGGACACTTTATTTAAAGCTCTTTACAAAAGCTCTGGCCCCTGACTTATCTTTCCAGCTTATCATTCTCCTTTATACACTATACTGTCCAGTTATTCTAGTCTCCTTTCTGTTACTGACTTAAATTCTTCATTTCCCTTGACTCCATTCCTACCCTTGTTAATGTGAAATTGACCGGTGAGGGCTCAGGAATTAAAGAGTTAGCAGCAACAGTCAACCAAAAGGGCAGGGGTATGCTGGAGCCATCTTGAACCATCCTTGGGAACTGTGTTAAATTTTCACCATGAGCATTTTACATCAGAAATTGGCACAAGCTACAAACTGGGGGTTGATTTGTTTGATTGATTGTCTAGACTTAACAAAGCGAAGGAGACAAGCAGCTTGGTAGTGTAGTGAATAGACCACCAATCCCAGGAGAAGCTAAGTTCAAATCCAGCCTCAGACACTTAACACTTACTAGCTGTGTGACCTTGGGGAAGTCATTTAACCCCAATTGCCCCACCTTTCCCTGTCCAAAGAAGAAGAAAAAGACCAAAAAAGTGATGGAGACAATGTTAATAACAGATTAAAATTAAAAGTATAGGGTATGTATGTCTGAACATTTTTTTTCCTGAGAGCCAGTTGTTAAATATTGACCAACACATCCTTGCACAAAGCTTAGCTCAAGAATCATGAGATTTGTAGTCACAGTAGTCAACCTGCCAGAGTGAAGGCACATTAAGATCAAATGTACTTGGGTGCAAATAAATCAGATCCATGCTACATACATATATCCTATGGTGGAGAGAATGAAAGCAAAGAATTCTGTTAGATTACTACAGTAGTAGAACGGAAACTCATAGAGAGTAAGAGCCATTTCCCTTTTGTCTCTGTATTCTCAGCCACAGCACCAGTGCACAGTACCTGGCACCCAGTATAGGTATTTAATCAACGCTTGTTAAAATGAAATATAAAAGATAATGAGGGCCTCTACAAGGGTGGTGTCAGTGGGGATAGAGAGAATGAAGCCAGATGCAAGAGATGATACAAAGGTAGAATTTATAGTGCTTAGCAACTGATTGGTTGTGGCATTCTGAACCTGGGTTACTGTTTATTACAGCCTCAGTTATTATAGTATTTCTATCACATAATTTTATGATAGGGCATATGGTCGTGTTAATAAATGCCATAAAATAAAATCAAACGTCAAACGTCATGGCTGTGAAATCCTTGCTTTGCAATGGAATGAGAATTAAATTGCATCACTTACTACATAACTTGGTCACAGGCAGGAAAACAATCAGGAGGGCGACACGGATGGGGAAAAATCAGAATGCTGCTATTCAGGTCATAGGAACCATTCACAAAAGCTAGGAAGGAACATTGGGAGAAATCTGGGGGTTTGCCCTTGTCAAATCCTTCTCTGTGATCTGCCAGCCATCAAGGTAATTCATCCTAATTAGACAAATCTGCACAGTGGGTTTTGAACAGTTGTAACTTAATGTGAGAAATAATGGGTATAAATGAATTATGAAATATAGAAAGATTCTAAGTGTCTTCAGGACTGAACATGCTGGCAGCATCAGCTAGCATCTGTCTTTATGAGTTAGCAAGATACCACAGTTTCTTAGATAGAAGCAGCTTTCTATACTGGAATAAGCACTGGACTTGGAAATCATAAAACCAGGATTCAAATTCTGTTTCTTCTACTTACTACTAGGGGCAAATTATATCACTTTCCTGAATTTAAGTGTTCTTATGTGTAAAATGATCATATTGTGTCCCAGAATCTCAAAGATCCCTTCTAGCCCTGATTTGCTATTATCAGTGTTCTATGGTTCCTTCAGGAGGCAGCTAGGTGACTCAGTGATAGAGAGTATTGGGTCTAAAGTCCGAAAGACCTGAGTTCAAATTTGACCTCAGACGCTTACTAGCTATGTTACCCTAGGAAAGTCACTTAACTTCTACCTTAATCTAACGGAGAAGGAAATGGCAAAGCATTCCAGTACTTTGGCCATGAAAATCCTATGACCAGTATTGGCATGCTATTGTCTATGGGATCATGAAGAGTCACATGTGACTGAATAACAACAGTAAATGGTCCCTTCAAGATTCCATGTTCTAAATGGTCCCCTCTAGCTCTAAATTTTCTAAGTCCTTTCCCTCCAGCAGCAAGGATCTGCCTAGGCAAACCATAATGACCATGGAAGGGGAGGCATTATTCCCTCACATGACTTTGAGAAAGTATGACCAGGAGCAGAAAGGGGTCCAGGGACAATCAGTCTGCTCAACTGGCTCTTCAGTGTCCAAGAAAGTATATTATCCAATCAATGAGTACTGTTTTCATTTTTTTTCTTTTTTGGAGGGGGGAAAGCAAGGCAATTGGTGCTAAGTGAATTGACCAAGGTCACACAGCTAGTAAGCATGAAGAGTCTGAGGCCGGATTTGAACTCAGGTCCTCCTGACTCCAGGGAAAGTACTCTATTCATTGTGCCACCTAGCTGCCCATTGTTTTCATTTCTTAAGCAACAGTACAGTGTTGTAAGGATTTTAAAGGTAGAAGGAACCTTGGAGATCATCCCGTGCAATGCCAGATAGTCGTGAGATTTAGAGCTGGAAAGGACTTCAAAGAAAAGATAATGCATAGCATCCATCTTATAGAAAAGAAAACTGAAGAAGGGAATTACCCAGGATCACAGAGGTAGGACCTGAGAGAGCTGAGATTTGAACCCATGTTGTACAACTGCAGATACCGTATGTATTCAATTAATAATAATACTAAATACTGATAAAATGTACTATACAATAATTATTATCATCACTATAATTTATATAGCTCTTTAAGGGTTAATCCTCAAAACAACCTTGGGAGATAAGTTCTATTATTATTCCTGTTTTGAGTTGGGGAAACATTCCATTGAGTAGTCTATTCCAATGTGTATTCCATTACAACCCAATGCTTGTAGGGCTATGCTGATCACTTGCAGGGGTTGGGACAACAACAACAAAAAAGACAGAATTTTTTTAATTAACAGAATGTGTTCATCCCAGTCTACTTTTCAGGCTCTTTACAAATTACTCCTCTCTATATAATACATTCCAATAAAACTGGTCTATTTGCTGTTCCCTGAACTCTGTGGTCCATTCTTTCCTCTGTACTTTTGCCCAGACCTAGAATATCTTTCCTTCTCACCTTCAATGCTTATTAAATTGAATTAAATTTCTGTCCTCTAACTGCTTTCATTGTGATATTACTGAGGATTTGAGAACTCAAGTATATAAATGTGGAACTCCTCAGAGAAAGGAAGAATATGGATTCATTGGGTTGACATCTGGAAGGAAATTTAAAAATCATCCCACTTGTCCTTTTAATTTCATAGAAGAAGAAACTGAAGGTCAGAGAGGATCAGTGCCTTGTACTAAATCATAGGACTTAGTACAAAGGCAAGAACAGAACTAGAATGGACCTTAGAGACTATCCAGTTGAAATAACTAACCTTATAGAGGGGGAAAATGGGTCCAGGGAGCATAAGTGATGTGCCCGATATCATTCCAGTATTGTGTGGTAGCAAAGAGAGTCAGTGTTTAAACCAGATGTTCTGGCTCTAAATGCAACATTCTTCTCACTACAACACACTGGGATTCTTCGAGTTGATCATTATTTCCAGAATATGGCAGTATGCCTAACACAGTATCATAACAGAGAGAAAGCTGAATGTTCAGTGCTAAGGATTTGCAAATATGAACCACCCCAAGCTATTTGGATGTGCATGAGGTCATGCCCCTCATTGGACAGATGCAGGGTTGGCAATATTCCCTGTCTAAACTTGTTCCCTGCTAACAATGTACAAATGGGCAGCCAGGAGCTTTCCCCTGATCTCCTATAGGGAGCCCCAAGCTGCCTCACAATGAGGGTGGACTAGAAAGACAGGACTTTTCCATCTGGGAAAACGAAGTCTGAGCAAAAATGATTAGCTGATAAATAACATCACTCAGGGCATGGAGAGGTTGAATTTGGACTTGCTCACTAAATCCTGGTGTAGGAGAGGTAGGAGATTTCCCCTTGAAACTCAAAAGAGGTCAATTAACAGCAAATAAAAGAGGAAAGAACAAGAGAGGGCCTGGGTTCAAATGCCAACTTTGCTATTAATTCCCTCTACTATCCTAGTCAAATCACTCACCCTCTCAAAAAATAAGAGGCTAAAATTAAATGTTCTCCAAGGTCCCTGCCTCTATGTTCTCATGAAAAGGAAGCCTTTCACTATATAGTAGGTGGAAGGCTTGTGGCATTCCTCTTTCCCTGGGCTGCTACAGGCTTACATAACTCCCCCTCATTCATTCTACAATGCAGTCAAGTTAACCTGCTTGAGGTTCCCCAGCCAGGGTTCACTGTCACACCTTTGTGTAGACCAGAATATTTTCTACCTTTACCAAATAAATCCTGGATCCTTTCAAAGATCACTTCCTATATGAAGCCAGTCTTGATTTACTCAGTTGTTAATGTTCTCACGCTTCCCAAAACTGCTTTGAATTATATATGAATATTTTTATATACACATAGATATTGTATTTACTTATCTATGTATTTATAAATTTCCTCAGACATTTACTGTGTGACCCTGAACAATTCACTTAAATTTTCTGAGCCTCAGTTTCCTCATTTGTAAAATGGAGATTTTCATTGCACCCACCTCACTGGGTTATGAAGAGGAATAAATTACATATGTAAAATACTTCATGAACCTTAAAGCATGGCATAAATACTACCACAGTGCCTGACACATAGTAAACGCTTAATAAATTTGCATCAATTACATAATTGATTGATTGGATGTTCTCTTTACTATTTTCTCTTAGGAAGTAAGCTCCTTGAGGGCAGGTACTATTTCACTTATCTTTATTTCCCTTGCAACTAACATAGTGCTTAATGGATGCTTATTTAAATTGAATGACAGAATCGTGGAGGGCTATTGGTCATTTATGTCAGTCTCCTCCTTTGAATAGGTTCAAGAATAAATAAATTCTTAATTAAATTAATAACAATAATAAATAACAATAATAAATTAATTAATTCTTAAGTGACATTGGTGCAGCCTGTTGGTGCACTTGGTGGGTAGTTCATGAAATACTTTAAGTGCCAGAGTCACAGTAACAACCCAAATAGTCTCCTGACTATTTTTCTTAATCCCACAGAAAGATAGAATGCTATTTTAAAATTAATTAACTCTAAGAGAGGGGTGTAATATATAATTCCCTCTAGGACCCCCACTCTGTGTCTTAGCAATCTGCTTCTACAGTTTGATCCTTTATATTTACTTTTCACAGGCAATTAACTCTCTATAACTGTATAGTATTTTAAATATGGCAAATTTAGCAAATATAAATATAGTGAAATGAAAAAGGAAATTGGTAAGCATTCCTTTCATGGACATTACTTTGACCAACCATCTCCCAAAACCTCCTGTCAGCATTTCCTTTGTGAGTACCAAAGCACTTAAATTTCCTACCCAATCTCTACCCCCATAAGAAAGATCAAAGGAATAGATTACATGTCTGGGACCCACCTAGAGTTGACTCAACAAGAAAAGAACAAACAAGGGAGAAGAAAGGAGAGTCACCCTTTTTTCCCTTTTTGTCCCTTATAATCTCTACTTTCCCCAATCTCATTAGTACTGGTATCTTTGACTTCAGGGTCAAAGCAATGCTTGCCTCAAGTAATTTCTGTTCCACAATATAACACCTCTTGTGGGCCATGGTCACAGCAGAGTCAATGACTTCCATACTCACGGTTTCTGTGTTATTCTAGGGTTTAAGGGCAAAATGGCAAAAAGCAAGCATCATCTCATTCAGTCTATCCCTGTGATAGGCCGTGGCTAACTCAAGTCAGTTTGCTAGTTTAGGTTCCACATCAGGATAAAATGAGAAATGTGCTTACTTAGCCATTAAAAAAAAAAGAAGAAAGACTGTTCTGAGCAGGGAAAGGATAACCATCAATGACATAGCATTGATTCAGTTAAATTCAACTTTTTCAACCTGGAACTGACTGTGGCTCAGATCATGAACTTATTTTTTTTATTTTTTGCCCTTTTTTTGGAGGGCAATTGGGGTTAAGTGACTTGACCAAGGTCACACAGCTAGGTTTTGTATTAGGTGTCCACCTAGCTTCCCAATTCAGATCATGAACTTCTTATGCAAAATTCAGAGTTAAATTGAAGAAAGTAGGGAAAACCATCAGACCATATGGGCATGATGTAAATAACATCCCTTATGAATATGAAGTAGAGGTGATGAATAGATTTAAGGGATTAGATCTGGTAGATAGAGGACCTGAAAAACTATGGACAGAGGTTCACAACTTTGCACAAGAGACATCAACAGCAAAAACAGCAACAAAACTTCCCAAAGAAAAAGAAGAGCAAGAAAACAAAATGGCTGCCTGATGAGTCTTTACAAATAACTGAAGAAGGAAGGAAAGGGAAAGGAAAGGGAGAAAGGGAAAGATACACCCAACTTAATGCAGAATGCCAGAGAATAGCAAGGAGAGATAAGATTTTCTTACACAAACAATGCAAAGAAATAAAAGAAAACAGAATGAGAAAGACAAGAGATCTCTTCAAGGAAATTAGAAATGTGAAGGGCATATTTTATGCAACGATAAAAGACAAAAAATGGTAGAGACTGAATAGAAGCAAAACAGATTAAGAAGATGTGGGGAGAATATGCAAAAGAACTATACAAGAAAGATTTTTAGATCACCGATTACCACGATGGTGTGGTTATAGCTCTAGAGCCAAACATCCTGAAGGATGAAGGCAATAAAGGTAGTGAAGGTGATAGGAGCCATTTAAAATCCTAAAAGATGATGCCAGTAAAGTACTCTATTTAATATGCTAGCAAGTTTGGAAAACTCAACAGTGGCTACTGGATTGGAAACGATTAATTTATATCCCAATCCTAAAGACAAGGAATGTTCAAATTACTGAACAATTGCATTCATTTCACATGCCAGCAAGGTTGTGCTTAAGAGTCTGCAAGCTAAGCTTAAGAATTACCAGAAGAGCATGCTGATTTTCAAAGAGGCAGAGGAACTAACGACCAAATGCCAATATTGCCTGGATTATGTGGAAAGCAAGGGAGTTCCAGAAAAAAAAAAAACAACAAAAAACATCTGCTTCATTGACTACACTAAAGTCTGACTCTGAGCATCACAACAAAAATTAATAAATCCTCAAGCAGGTAGAAGTACTAGATTATTTTATTTGTTTCCTGAGGAACCTACATGTGGCCAAGAAGCAAAAGCTGGAATTAAGCATGTAATAACTGATTGGTTTAATATTGGAAAAGAAATATGATAAAGCTGTATACTGTCACCTTATTTAGACTATATGCAGAGTATGTCATGAGAAATACCAGGCTAGATGAATCAAAAGCCAGAATTAAGTTTGCTGTATGTCATATTAACAATCTTATATATGCAGACTCTAATGGCAGAAAGTTACAGAGAATTAAAAAACTTCTTGATGAGGGTAAAATAAGAGATTATAAAAGCTGGGTTGAAGCTTAACATAAAAAAACAAAAACCCTAAGATTTTGGGAACTGCCACCATCATTTCCTGGCAAATGAAGGGAGAAGAAATGGAAGCAGTGTCAGATTTTATATTCTTGGACTCAACGATCACTGTATATAGCAACTGTAGCCGTGAAATTAAAATATGCTTGTTCCTTGGAAGGAAAGCTATAACAAATCTGGACAGCATACTAAAAAGCAGAGACACCACCTTGCTAACAAAGGTCCATATAGTCAAAACTATGGTTTTTCCAGTAGCAATGTGTGGCTATGAGAATTGGATCATAAGGAAATCTGAGCACTATAGAATCTACACTTTCAAATTGGGGTGCTAAAGAAGACTTTTGAAGGTTCCTTCGACAGCAAAGAGATCAAATCAGTCAATACTAAAAGAAATTAATCCAGGTCATTCACTGACTGTTCGAATACTGGAGCTGGAGCTTAAATACTTTGACCACATAATGAAAAGATGAGATCACTGGAAAAGATCCGGATGTTAGGAAAGATTGAAGGCAAAAGGAAAAGGGACTGGCAGAGGATTAGCTGGATAGATCCTGTCATGGAAACAATGAAAACAAGCTTTGACAGACTTCAAGAGACAGTGAGAAGGACCTGGAATGTTATGGTCCATGGAGGCAGGAAGAGTCAAACCTGATTGAACATCAACAAAAGCAAATATTCTTCTGCTCTGTCTTATCGTGAAAACCTGAGAAAAAAGTGACATTTGCCTTCTAGGGAACCGGCCTTTGTACTTAGCTCATCAGGTAGTTACATCAATATCCAAAGCTTTAGTTTCCTAAGCCAATTGTCTTGATGACAGTTTCAATAGCTTTTAAGGAAAAATGAGCCAAGGCTGTATTGGTAGCCTTTTTTTAAGCATATTGCTTCCACTACAATCTCCAAAGGCAAAAAAAAAGGAAATAAATAAAAATCAAAAACAGAGACCTAGATACCTAAATTTAGATCTTATTTCTGTTCCCTTCTGCTACCTAGCTTTGCCCCAGGGTGAACACTCACTCTCTTTCCCTATGAAGAAAAGGGGAAATCACAGTAATTATTGTCAGTGCTCTCTGACAGGTCACTCTCTCTCTGTGCCCAAGTTTTCATTACTCAAGTCCCAAGATAAAAAATTAATCCAGAATAGATGAAGAAAAGATGGCATGGGTACTGGTTATGCACGTATGCTAAGTCTATAATGTGTATTGGGTGGTTAGGAGGTTAGGTGTAGGTCAGGATCTAACTCGAATCTCTGATATCATTAGCTACATTTCTAATTGGGAAATTCACAAAGCAGCCGATGCATTTTATAGCTGTTCTACAGGAAAATTCATTAAATCATAGGATTTAGAGCTGAAAGGAATATTTGAAAGCATATAGTCTTA
This sequence comes from Pseudocheirus occidentalis, assembly GCA_028646575.1. Lineage (NCBI taxonomy): Eukaryota > Metazoa > Chordata > Mammalia > Diprotodontia > Pseudocheiridae > Pseudocheirus > Pseudocheirus occidentalis. The sequence continues at coordinate 46,986,515 of CM053595.1, read as the reverse complement.
TTCCTTCATTTCATCAATGAAGAAAGTGAAGTACAAGTAAGGCAAGTAACTCATCCAAGGTCACACCAAGTAGTAAGTAGCAAAATCAAAATTAGGGAGGGCAAACAAGAGCTGGTTGTTAAATTTTCAGTGTAAGCATTTAAAATTCAGAAATCAGCAAATACTACTTGATTTGTTATTTTGTTAATTTTCTGTACTTAAGAAAGTGATGAAGAAAATCTTAGTAATGCAGATCAAATGTAAAAGCGTGTTGTGGTTGCATTATTTCCCAGAGAGACGGTTGTTAAACATTTACCATCTCATTCGTGACTAAAATCTAGGTTTTCTCACTGCAAACCAGCAGTCTACTATCTTGTACTATCCAAATCAGATATTTCCTCAGGGTTGAGGGTGAGATCAGGATCCCTGTTGCTTAATATAAACTGGTGGCAAGGCAAAGGAGTATTTACTCCAACAGAAATATTTATATGAGGACAAGGCTTGGATGCCCCTGAGAGAGACTGATCTCTGCTTTACAATTTTGAACTCCCACTCTGTGGCTATGTTTTCCTGAATACTTCTGCTCAGCCTGGATAGCAATGGCTCATATTATTTAAAAGATGGTTAGCAGTATTCTAGAAGGAGTCAAGAAAATAGCAAAACTATTAAGCAGTATGTAAAGGGGCTGAGCTCAGAGGAAGAAGGCTTTAAAAGAAATTGGCAATGATGCTAGCCTGGGCAATCAGCCATTCTAATGAAAATGTGTTATGTTGGGCCTCACATTTCATTGCTTCTCCTTCAGCTGCTAGGTGTTGTTTTTTTAAACCAAGTAGTTAATTTTCTAGGATGCCTATAGCATTAGATGTCTTACTGAAGTGTACTTCTAAGAAGAAATTCAGGGAAGCTGACATCCTACAAGCATACTATAAAATTTAACTAGGCTAAGGAAGGTCATATCTCTCTCTCTGTGTCTATATATATATATACACACACATACACATATACATACACACACATATATGCACACATACATATATGTGTATGTATGTACACACACATATATGTATACATACACTTATATATATGTACATATGTTTAAAATAAATATGTGCCCTTTAAATAACATGTAATCTTCAACATAACCTTTTATGGGTGGGGAGTGAGCAGGCACTATAGAAATCCATAGAATCCAAGCCCTTATCAGAACAAATAGTAAGCTATTAATAAATACTTCTTGAGAGGAATTAAACTGAACCCCCCTTAATGCATATTTGAGCCACCGCTTTAAAAATAGAGATGTATGATTGATCTGGGCTTAAATCTCTCCCCCACCCCCATTATTCTGCAGAAGTCTTGGGTGCCTAGGGAAGACTAGGGAGAGAAGTGGAGATTACCCAGATAGAATTGTCCCTAATTGTGGATTATGGGATCATAGATAGAGACAAAGGGATCTCAGAGACCATCAAGTCTAACCGCCCCCTTCAACATTGTTGGAAGTAGCTAAGTCTTAGTCAGTATTCTCCCAGTTCAATTTCAATGCTGGGACAAAATGAGGACTGTAAAAGTCATTGAAAACTTAAAAGAAGATCTACTATGCCAAAAGGATACCGTTTGACTCAGCTTCTCTGGCAACAGCCCCTCTTGTCTCCACATGGAAATAAATGTATTTGGTCCTCAGGGCAGGCTATGTTGAACGTTCCTGTAACTCCCATAGTATTCAAGGATCCAAGTCAGAGAGACACCAACTGGACGTAATGGGGATCTTTTGTGACCTAGGAAGCTTCCTCAAGAAAACAAGGGCCAATCATGTCCCAAGACAGCTTGACTACTTTGTAGGGAAAGCTAATCTTTGTGGCAGGAAATGTGGCACCTTGACTCAACCACAGCCCTCATTTTGTAGATGAGGAAAAAGAGGGTCCAAGAGGTTAAGTGATTTATCCACAGATGTATTTCTGAAGATAGCAACTTTCAGATAATCGACTTTCATAAAGTGACTCCTATTTTAAAGACACAAAAAGTTGTTACCTGAATGAATGCTCTGGGATTTAGTGTTTGGAAGGGATTATTAGAGATTAGTCAACGCTCTCTTTTTTTACATGTGAGGAAGCCAATGTTTGGAGAGAAGAGGATAATTTGTCCTAGATTCCAAAGTTAGTAAATTATAGTCAAGATTCACTCTGTCCTCAAAGCTCTAACTCAAGCACTTTCCCCACCATAACCATTAGATCTCTTTGTAAGGAAAAAATAAATCTAAAACCTTTACCTCAGGGTTCTTAAATTGAGGGTCCCAGACCAGTCTGCAGGCAAATTTTCAGTGTCTATGAATTTGAATGGGAAAAGAAATTATGTCTTTATTTTGCTAATCTCTAACTGAAATTTAGTGTTTCCTTCAATTACTTAAAAACATTATTCTGAGAAGAGCCCCACAGGCTCCAGACTGCCAGAGGGATCCACAACATACACAACAAATTAAGAACCCCTGCTTTAGTTTGCTATTATTGTTTGGTAAGGATAAAAATTATCCCCTATTTTTTCTTAGGTAAACTTAGATTCACATATATTGGCTTTGTTTTAAACGGAGGACAACAGCCATATAACTGAGCACCATCACAGCTGGCTCTCTGACACTTTGCTGAGGGAGACTGACCACAGTTGGTCACTTTCTGGACGCTGAAGAAAAATGACTGTTACTTCTAGCCTGTTGTGCTTTGTTGTTGCTGCTCTTTGTGGGGTTTTTATATTTCATTTCCCTACTTCTGTCTTCTTATATTTCACTGAACTTTGCTTACTCAGAGAAGTACCTCCAATGTGCCAGGCACTGTGCTAAGTACTGAGGATACAAAAAAACAAAGCAAAAGACAGTCCCTGCTTCAGGGAGCTCACAGTCCAATAAGGGAGACAACATGCAAATGAGATCATATACAAACAAGATATATACAGAATAAATTAGGGATAATCAATAGATCAAAGGTACTACCATTAAGGGGATTGAGAAAATATTCTTGGCATTTTAGCTCAGTCTTGAAGGAACCCAGGGAGGCCAGGAGACAGAGATTAGGGGGAAGAGCATTTAAGGCTTAGGAGATAGATAATGAAACTGCCCAGAGTCTGAAGATGAATTGTCTTGTTCAAGGAACAATAAGAAGACCAGTGTCACAGGATTGCAGAGTATGTAGGGGAGAGTCAGTTATAAGGAGACTAGAAAGATGGAGATAGCCAGGTTGTGAAGGGCTTTGAACACCAGAGTATTGTATATTTGATCCTGGAAATGATAAGGAGCCAGTGGAGTTTATTGAAAAGAGGAGTTACATGTTCAGGCTTGTGCTTTAGGAAGAGCACCTTCAGAGCTGATTGGAGGATGGAATAGACTGGAGAAAGGGGCATGGGGAATGGGGGTGGGGTGGGACCTGAGGCAGCAAGACTAATCAGGTCACTACAATAGTCCAGGAGTAAGGTGATGAGTGTCTGCACTGGGACTGGGACAGCCTCAGAGCAGAGAAATATGAAAGCTACTAGGAAAGGTAGAGTTGAAAGAACTTAGCAGCAGATTGTTTATGGGGAAGAACGATGTGAGAGGGAGGAGTCAAGCCTGTGTAACAGGAAGATGGTGGTGTATTCAACAATAATAGAAAGAGGAAAGTTTGAAGGGGGATGGAGGTGGAGGATAATGATTTTGAGCTAAGAGCACCTTTAGATATCATGTACTAGCCTTCTTCCCTTTTTTCCACAATCAGTTGGCATTAATTAAATACTTCAAGTCACATGCTGTGTTAGATGCCGTGGGGATGGATGGAGTAGACAAGGATATATAATACAGCATTTGTCTGTACAGAGATTACAATCTAGATGAGAAGAATACACATCTCAGAGGTGGGAGAAACTTCTAGTAGCCATCTCCAATTCCTTCATTTTACAGAGGAAAAAACTGAAGCCCAGAGAAAGGCACTAAAAAGTGAATTGCTTAAGTGATCACACAGGCAATAGGATCAGAGCTGGAGCTGACCCCAGGTGCCTTGGCTCATTCCAAAGCTCTTTCCTACATTTTGTTGTATGAAGACTGAGACAAACTTCATGAAATAGAGGTTGGCAAACAAATCATAGGAGCACAGAATTCAATCTGAAGGGGACCTCAAAAGGCATCTGGTAGTGTTCCCTCATTTTACAGATGTAGAAACAGAGGCACAAGAGGTCGGGTGCTTCCCCAGGGTCACACAGATGGGCAGTGTCAGAGGGAGACTATTGGTCTCTAGGGTCAGAGCTTTTTCCCTACAGCATGCAAAGATAACTGCAAAAAAGACTTAAATCCTACACTGGGACCAAGAGGCCACGTGAATCTTCTATCTGTTCTGATAGGGGAACCATAAAACATTTCAGAGTTCTTAATAACTTTAAATCTAGAAACTACTCCCCACAAGGCTTTCTAAAACCTGAGTCTAAGCTCTGTTTCCCAGGTGAAGGAAAATCACAGAATTTGTCCAAGACAAATTGCTTCAACGATTATGTGTCTTCCCTTAGAAAAGACACTTCCTGGCTCTTGGCTTGTTTTCTCAACTGTAAAATGGGGTAACTATAATTAGACAATAACAACAAATATTTATTGAGCACTTGCTACATGCTAGGTACTATGCTTAGCCCTGGGAATACAAAAAAGAAAAGGAAAGAAAGTCCCTGCTCTCAAGAAACTTATAGTCTAATGGGAAAAGACAACACAGGAGAAGAAGCTGTAAAGAGGTGGGGGGAAGGGGGCTCTGAGGGGTTTCTTATTCTACTGAACTAAGATTTAATAGAACTACAGATGGAAAGTAGATTAATTGGGCTCTGAAAATCCAGATCCACTTCACTTTGCATCTGCTTCTCTGTCTGACTTGAATTCCATGGAACAAGTTGCCCCATCTAAACTCACCACCATGCTGCTAATTCAAGCCTTGATTGATATCACTCCTCCACCTCCTTTCCCTTCTGATTAGAGTGTAGAGTACCAAACTCCTCCCAATGCCTCCCTTTACAGAGAGTAAAAACTGTACTTTTTGGCTCACTCCATTTTGTATCTGTTGACCTTCCTAGTATCAACTCCACAGAACAAGATACCCCTACACTAGGTACCTTCTTATCTCCCCCTCAACACACTTTCCTGACTCCTATTGTGCATTGTCTCCTCCTTTAGATTGTAGGCTCCCTGAGGGCAGGGTCTGGTTATTTTTTGTTTTTTTTTTTTTACTCATTGTCTTCCCAGATCTTAGCAGGATGTTTGGCACACAGTAGGCACTTAACACATGTTCTTTGGGTTGAACTGAATTGGCCCCCTTAAAAGGAAAGTTTTGGGTAGCATTCAGTGCTTCACCTTCAGTGCCTCCAATCTGAGGGGAGAGAAAGCTGAGAGAGTTGAGAAGGAATTGAGTGTGAGTTAAACAACATGACAGGGAGATTTCTGGTAATGAGCTCATCCTGGGAGTTTTCTGTTCTGTGGAGTTGAGATCAAGCAGAGCTGCAGATGCAAAGTCATTTGTAGATTTCTATAAAATAGATACTGACATTCAATTCAGTTCTGACATTCAGTAAGATCAGGTTGTATAACACCAAAGTTGAATCAGTTTGACGGCCATTCATACCGATTATTTCTTTCTGAGACATCACCATTCACTCAGGCTCCCATATGCAGCGTTGAGGCTATCTTTGACTCATCCTTCTTCCTTACCTCTTAAATCCAGTCAGCTGGAAGTAGTCAAGTGGTATACTGGATATAGTGCTGAATTCAAATCCCTCCTTACTAGCTGTGTGATCCTGAGCAAATGACTTTACAGAACTTCTGAGCCTTAGTTTTCTTGTCCATAAAATGAGTATAATAATAGTGAGTACTTCACAGAAATGTATGAAAGTCAAGTGAGATAATATATGTAGAAGTCTTTAGTTCTATTCAACAAGCATGTATAAAGTGCATAGTATTTAAAGGCAATGTACTGGTAGTGGGGGTACAAAGAAGTATGTGACATAGGCCCTTACGAGAAATAGAGATGGAAGAAAACTTAGAAATCATCTGGTCCATTTTTGTCATGTCTGACTCTCCATGACCCCATTTTGGGGGTGTCTTGGCAAAGATGCTGAAATGCTTTTCCAGTTCCTTCTCCATCTCATTTCCAGTTCCAGCCTCTAGATGGGGAACTGAGGCAAACAGGAATAAGTGACTTGCCCAGGGTCACACAGATAGTAAGTGTGTGAGATCAGATTTGAACTCAGGAAGATGAGTCTTTCTGACTTCAGGCCCAGAGCTCTATCTACTGAGCTGCCCCCATCTAGTCCAATATTCAACACATCTCCATAAAGGCTTCTTCATAGGGAAATAATACTTACATTTTCTACCAAACTGGGAAACAACCCAGCTATAGCAATATAATTATAGTTATATCTTGATACATAGATGAATAGATAGATAGACAGCTAGGGAAAGCATTCTATAAATTTAGAGCTATGAGAGTTAGATAATCTTCTATCCAGATCCACATATACGGTTTTAGGGTGAGAATGATATGGAAGAGTGTAAGGAGTGGCCATTTTATGTTGGTAGTAAATGAGACCCAGAGAGGTTAAGTGATTTGACCACAGTCATAAAAGTGAGATGTAATAAAGCCAGGATTCAAATCCAATGGCTTTGATAGGAAATCCAAGGTTCTTTCTATTCCACCACTAGAAGTTTACATACAAATAGAAAGTATAGGTAGGTAAATACTCATGATGCAAAGTGGAAAGAAATAAATACAAAGAAGACTAAAGACAGGACCTTGAGGAAGTCAGGGTGAGAGACATCACTTTACGTGTGAGGAGTCTATGGAGAGGGGGGAGGAGTAGATGATATGGGGAAGGATCTGATCTTGGCTGTGAAGAAAGGAAGGGATTTCAAGAAGCAGAAATGGGGGAGAGAGCATTGCTGAAGTCGTTTCAGAAAGTATGAACAAGGGTATGGATGTAAAAATGAGCAGGCTGAGAGACCAAAAGGGAGAGGAATTCTAGTTGAATGGGAACACAGAGCAGAGGAGTATAATATAAGGTTTTAAGATCCAAATTGGCTCCAGCCACCCTTCCCCAAGCTGTTTTCATCAGTGTTTCCAGGTGCTTGCTCCTGCCCACCCTCAGGGGAAGTTTTGCTTGTTTGGTTGGTTTTGGTTATTTTTATTTTGTTACCAGTAATTCATCTCTCCCCCTCCATATGAAATACTTTCCTAGGTCCCAAATGCACCACCATTGGATAAAATATTTGTAAGTTCTTGATCAAACAAGGGAGTAGTTGAAAGAACCCTGGATTTTCAGTTTGAGTTTGAATCCAAATTTTGCTATTAATTGCTTGTGTAACCTTGGATAAACAACATTCCTACTCTGGGCTTTAGGTTCCTCATCTATAAAATGATGGGGTTGGAGTAAGGTAGGTAGGCAGTGAGGGAACAAGCATTTATTAGGTGCTTCCTACATACTAGGCACTGTGCTAAGTGAAGTGGCTACAAATATGAGCAAAATGAAAGACAATCCCTGACTTCAAGGAGCTTATAGTCCAATACAGGGATATAACACATGAACAGTGGGAGGGAATCAGGTGTGGGAGGGAAGAGGGAAGATGCCAAACGAGGCCATGGTATCAAAGCCTAAAGAATTAGAAGCAAAGCTGGGAAAGGCATGAAACATAATCAGCCAGGGACCATCCCCAAAATGGAAGGCACGGAAAGGAATTCACCAATAGGAGAAAAATGTAGGAGCTAAGGTAAGCTCCAAGGAGAGAAGAGAGCTTAGTCATTGCTTTGAAGTCTGGAGAGTTTGGAATCTAGAGGGTAATTTGGTAAGACAACCAGTACTGAGAGATCAAGAAAGGCCTAGGTCAAGGGTGGGAAAGCTATAACCTAAGGCTGCATGTGGCCCTCTAGGTCACCAAGTGCAAAACTCTGACTGAATCCAAACATCACAGGGCTACACTTACGGACCTAGACAAGCATATGTGACCTCAAGGCTGCAGGTTCCTCACCCCTGGGCTAGGTGATCTCTAAGGATCACTAGATTATAGATCTACTATAGAACTAGAAGGGGCCTCACTGACCATTTAATTATACCCCCTAATGTCTAGCAAACCAAAGACCAAAGAGCTTAAATGGATTGCTGAAAGGTACTCACAGTAAACCTCAGCTCAAGGATTAGAACTCAAGTCCTATGATCACAACCACAGAAAGATTTCCTCTAAATCTCTGACTCCAAATCTATGCTCTGAGGGTGAGAGTGAGCTTCCGTTTACAGTAGCACTTGATCTGGAAAGAAGATGCCCCTGAGAGCAAAGTAACATCCCACTGTACACAGTGGGAGATAGATGACTGTGGGATGAACCAGCAATAATGTGGAGCTGCTTCTCATCTTTCCTATGTTGCCAGCAGATACACCAGGGGCTGCTGCCATGTCCCCATGGGGGTGATTTCCAAGATGAGAGTTTCTGTCCTGACTCAAGGTGAGCAGATAAAATATATTGAATGAGCTAGTCTCCATGACAGGCAGATGGTGGTGATTGTTTTTATCCTTCAAGCCCCATTACTGGTATCTATGCTGCAGCTGTGCAAAGCGGAAGTGGGGGGGTGGGGGGAGAGATGCATCTGCACAGAAGAAATTCTATTACCCAGAAAGAAAGGGGGGCAAGTAACAACAATAGTCTCCATTAGCAAAGATTAATTGATTTCCTTTTTTAAGTTCTCTTTGAGACCCCAATTAGAAATAATAGGACCAAGATGGAAAAAAAAAGAACTTCAGGCTATTAGATTTCACTCTATCTGAAGTATGGAAGAGGAATATTTTTTTCTTCTTAATTCATGACTAAATGGTAGTGCTTAAAGCAGGGAATCTGTGGCCAGAGAGATTTGAGCATTAATTAGACAGAGGAATCTAAGGAATTTGATACCCAAGAAAAGCCCTCCAGTTTGGAATGTCCATGTTATGTCTGGTCCTGACACTCAGGATACCTTCCCTCCCAAGCAGGCAAATAACACCCCTTTGAGATGATGGGGTCACCAATAAATTAGCAATTGGCCACTATGCTGGTGAAAAATAAAATTTAATTGATGCCAAAATAATTTGATTAAATTATATAGACAGGCAATAGAGAGAGCATTGAATTCAAGATCAAGAGTTCTGGGTTCTATTTCTGACTGCTCTGGGTGACAGGGTTCTCTGAGCCTCAGTTTCCTCATCTGAAAACTGGGAATAATAACATTTGTGCTATACATACATACTATACATACATACATATATACATATATTATATATAATATATATATTCTGAGTTGATATTTTGCATTGAGAGCTTGCTTATGAGAAGGATCTTGTGATTCCCTGGTGGAGATTCTGAGTGGCTATATGTTCAGAACTCCCTGACTGCTCAGATGTAAGGGCTTTCATACAGAGATGTATGTAAAGTATTTAGTCAATTCAGGCAGTCAGAGCCCTGTCTGTTTGTCTTTATTTCTCTGCTTGTATTTTCTCTGAAGTTCAGGATACTGACTTTTCCACTGAACTAGTGAATGTAAATAAAAGATTGTTGAACCCTTAAACAGCTACGTAAAACAAATCTAAGAACCTGTGCCAGCAGCCAACCTGTGACCCTCCTCCTCTGCAAAGGGATGAAGTCAGAATATCTTCTCATATTTTTAAATTTTGCAACATTTCCTTTGGGATTTTTATGACTATCATTTTCATTTATATTGTTGTAGTTATTGTATATATTGTTTTCTTGGTTCAATTCCTGTTATGTATGAAATTGCGAGGTTAAACTACATCATCTCATATCCCTTCCCCATCTAAAATCCTGTGATTCTTATAATCTCAGGCTTTGTCACAGAAGGCATTGCTACCATCTGAGCATGAACTCATTACAGTGAGACTAGGGTAATGAACCATAAAGGAAAATGTGAAACACAGAAATGCTTTGAATGGAGAAAAGTTGGGACTTGGTAACAGATTGAGTATGTCATACAAGAGGAGAGTCAAAATCAGCACCAAGGGCTTCGACACCAGACCTTGTTTAGTCAGAACATTGGCCAAGCAGGAGTTGTACCAGTCACAAAATAAGATCATTGGCAGGAAGGTAAGGTGCTTCATCAACTTTATCAGCTTCACTGATTTGAGGCAAATGGGCTGTTTCAGTCTGTGATTTAATCATCATAATAATTAGGATGAGGAAGGGGAAACTACATATAGTTTCTTAGGAGACAGAACTGGAAAAGTCTTTTATCTTCCCTACTTTTCTTTTCTCTGAGCCCTTATTCACAAACAAAATTGGCATAGCCAATGTACTAACAATAATAAATCATATGTATGTGTATAAATGTATTTTATTTGCTTTCTATTCACTTGTTCTGTCTTTTGTTTCTTTTGTAACCCAGAACTACCCCCATTCTTAATGGATCCCATAGGTTTGTGGTGGCATATTTTTCATATGATCATAGATTTAGAGCTGGAAGAAATTTTAGGAATCATCAAGTTCAAGTCACTGTATTCTCTTCCTTTTACAGATGAGGAAACTGAGGCCCAGAGAGGTTAACTGACAATAAAATTAAACTGATTTATGCAGATTTATTAAAATAATTTGCTATTTAAACTAAAAATTAAATTAAAGTCACAAACAGCTAATAAATGTCTGGGCTGGCATTCAGACTCAGGTATTCCTGACGTCAGGTCAAAGCATTCAGTCTACTGTACTATGCTGCCTACAGAGTAGGCATTCAATTTTTACTAGAGACCTCTCTTTGAAAAGAATGGAAGTCCAAGTATATGGGATGAAGTCTAGAAAACTTTTTCTAAATTAAAAGTTGTGCTTTCTTGAACAAGGGTCCATAAAATGCCAAATACTTCAGAAATATATCTTCCCAAAAGGGAAAAACAAGCTCAATTAATATATGATGCTATTGCTTGTTTCTTCTTTCACTGCCTGAGAAAGACATCATGTTTCCTGTTCCATCACACAGCAAACCACAGCTGCTATTCTCTAGTTCCTCAGGGAGTGGTTGCAAGGTTGGGTGGAACAGATTAAACACCTACTATACATAGAGTACTATTCTAGCCCACATTAGGAGGTATATAACCTAAGATAACATAATTCTTGCTTCCAATGAAGCTAACGTTATAGGAAAAAGGAGACTATAGAAACAAATAACTATGCTATCCTCTATCGCATGGTAACAGCATTGGAGAGGTTTAAATAGTATTATGTGATGTTCAAAGGAGAAGACAGTGTCTGAGGCCAATGCATGGGTGGAAGGCTTTAAGGAGGAGGTGACACTTGTTTGGGATTAATAGGAATTTGGCTTTTAAAATAGGAAGGAATATATTCCAGCAAATGGAACAGCCATGGGGGGAGAAACTCAGGTCACCAAGGTCATGATTTTGCCCTTGGGCCAATTCTATCTTGTAAATCTAATTATTTTAGAGTTCCTTTACACTAGCATGAAATAAACTAAGAAAAAAATACTTTCTCAAAGGCCTCAAGGACAAACAAATAAGAAAAGAAGCAGAGGTAAGCATTTTGTATACTTTATAGAGTCATACAAAGCCAGGTTATCATTTTTAAAAATATTTTTATATCAACCTGTAGAACTCACTATCATTATCAATACTGCTTGTTAGGAAAAAAAATTAAAATAGGTCACTTCCTTTGGCCAACAAAAGGCAGCTGAACCACTCTTTAAGGTCACTTTAAATACTCTTTTAGGATTCTCACAAGAGAACACAAGGCATCATGTTTTTTTTCTTCCCTATAAGGCAGAACTAGAAACAATGGATAAAAAATACAGAGAAGATGATTTAAGCTTGCTAAGGAAGGAGAAAACTTCCTAATAATTAAGGTTTCTCCCAAAGTGAACTGGGCTGCCCCTCAAAGTAATGAGTCCATCAAGACTAGAGGTAATAGAAACCAAATGTCTCATTTATTTAAGGGTGCTATAGAAGCAATTCCTGTTTAGGAATGGGCTTGACTAAATTCCCTTTGAAGACCTGTCCAGTTCTGATATTCAATGATTCTATAATTTGAACCCAGACTCTCTGATTGTAAACAGGAATCCCAACTCTGCCAGTCCCTAGCTATATGACCATAGGCAACAGAGATGATCTACAACTTACAGAAGAACAATGCAGAAGTCCGGATAGTTGACTCCACATTAGACTTAGAACATATATTCTCCATTTGCACCCAACTGTTCCAATTTTGCTTCTGTTTCTCTCTCCATTGATCCTCACCCAACCCCATACTACGCCTCCCTAAGGTTACCAGGTTCTCACATTACTATATCTTACTACACAATGCTAATCCACTGCTCTTTTTATCTCTTCTTTCTTTTCAATAACACTTCTTTCCAAATTCATATTCAAAGCATAAATCCCATACTAAGCCTCAAGGATTCCTACAGGATCAAATTTGGATCCTTGCATCTGGTTTACTCCATGTATTATCCATACCTTATACTTTTATCAATAAACATCTGCACCCATGGATTTTAATGTTGGCTCTTTCCTTGACCATTACCTCCTGTAAACTCCTGTTCACTTCTGCCATTCTTTTTGTCTGTTCTTCACATGCTGCTCCCCATGGTATGTTACTTGGCAGACATAAATGGCTAGGTTTTTTTCACCTTTCCTCTCCCTATTTTCAGTTTAAATTGATCAGATTCTCAAACTTCCTGGTAATATCTGATAAAGAGCTGCTTTTAAAAAATATTATGGCACATAGACTCAATGGAATATTATTGGACTGCGATGAGAATAGCTAACATTTACACAACATTTTCTGTTTGCAAAGCTCTTTGCCAATATCTCCTTTGATCCTCATGAAAGCCCTGAGAGGTAGGGGCAATTATTATCTCCATTTTACAGATAAGGAAACAAAGTCAGAGTTTGAGTGATTTGCCCAAGATCACACAGGTGGTAACTGTTGGAGATCACATTTGAATTCAGGACTTTCTGATTACAGCTCCAGTGCTCTGTCCATGGTATTAGCTAGCTGCCTCCAAGAAATGATGGATGTGAGTAATTCAGAGAAATATGGGAAGATTAGAAGTAAAGCATATTGATATGTGAACAATATTCAATGACTCCAAAAATATAAATAATAACAATATAAATAAACACTAACAAATTGTCATGAACATTCTTGATCGGGGAGTATTGATAATAACACCTCCCCCTATCCTGTCAGTAGATCGGTAAGAAGAATACACTGTTACTATGTGAATAACTTTTTTTCTTTCCCACCAGAAAGATAACTTGGTGGGGGGTAAGGGGAAGAGGAATGACCACAGTGTTCAAATTTGTTCAAAATAAATTTCCAAAATATGAGGAAGGAAAGTTTCAGGAAAGCTTTTCTGACCCCTCCTTGGTACTTGTTAGGTGTACCCTATCCCCAGACAAGGACCCAGCATCTCTATATTTTAAGCCATGGTCAATAAAACCAAATTTTATTCTCAACTATTATCTTCCTATTTCATCAATCTATGTTAGAGGATGAAAAAATCATTTATGTCACTGCTGTACCTCAAAGTAAAGATCATCATTTCTTCCTCTTAATATTATTTAATGAACTCTCTCCTGAAGGTACCTATAATATGTCAGTTAGAACACCAGTTCTGACTGGGCTTACGAAGACATAGAAGCTTTGAGTATGGTTCCAGTGTTTGCATATCCCTCTTTCTTCCAGTGGCCAGCCTAGATGAATTCAGAGAGATCCTTACTAGTTTGACCAGAGGCAGACAGAGTTTTTAGCCACTGAAGATCATCTAGTAAGGAGAAAGACTGCAAGCTGCATCAGTGAAAGGAGTACTAACACCAAGAGATTCACAAGTCCTTAAAATATTGAAATAATTCTTATTATTATTGCTTGTCTTGTTCTCTTCCTCCTTTACCTTCCTTCCTCTACTTTTCTTATAAGTATTATCTTCTTCATCATTCTACCATTGGTTTCCAAAGGTATAAGTTCAATGGGACTTCTTTCTCCCCTGAGTACATTCCCTGAACCTACATGTATTTATATTAAGGGAGAAGTACTTCCATCACTTTACAAACCCCTAGTGTCAGCCGTTAGGTATATATGTGACTGAAATCTCTACCCCCAGTAAGCCAGAGGATGTGCCTGGTTATTTACACAGAAGCAGAATGCAAATCTACAGATCCATGAGTTTGGATAGAAATGTCAGCGTCAACACTTGTATCAACTAAATCTCACCAAAGATGCTGAGGATAAGTCATGAAGAGAAGGCTCTTTCATTCTCTGTGCTAGCGTCATGTACACTAGTAAAAGCAGAAATAGCAACCATTTTAGTCCTAAAATCAATGTTATAAAGGGAGATTCATTTTTCTTAGGCTGTTTTGGCATTAGATTCTTTTAAAAAAATTTATTTCCTAACACATTACTTGATGAAACAGCAGGAGAGCTTTCTTTCACCCATTAGCACTGAAATAGCACTTTCCCTTGGCTCAGGTACTATAGGCTATAGATGAAAACTTCCCTAAATGGTTAAATTTTTGCCTTTTTGTTTTTTGGCTAAAGAACTTGAGTTGCCATTCAGGTCTGCTACTTATGGAATACATTTGAGGCATTTTCTGGCTGTTGGGTTGATATAAATCTACATTAATAATGCTATAATTTGTCACAGCTCCACAAAGCTCAGCTACCTAATAATAGCAATACCTTTGTAAGGGCTCACTTCATGCCCCTAAGCAATTTTTCAAATGTTTTGGATGAATCTGTTTCAAGGCTGTTTAACCCAAGCTTTCTTCCTCCTTAATTATCAAACATACTTCTATGTTTTATTTTAAAAAATTATTCACAAGGCAATTGTAATCCAGAAGTTACAGATTTGTTCACTCCTTCATTACCAAAAAGTCTCTGTTAAGGCAAACCTAAGATTACATGATCAGGGAGAATCCTTCCAAACTCACTTTGCCTGTAGCTATGAACTGGAAAGAGCCACAGAGACCCTGTTCAGTAGACACCATTCATTAACTAGCTGTGTAATTTGGGGGTGAATTAGCTATCCTGTAAGGTTATGGTAAGGAAAGAGCTTTGTACCTATATATTCCTTTTCCTTGAAACATCCTAGATGGTGAGTTATTAAGATTTCTCAGAATCTCAGGATAGCAAAGACCCTGAGTCATTGTATTGGTCAAGTTTGGTCTAAAAAAGAAGCTTCTCTATAAACAGCCCCATCAAGAGGTCATCCTGCTGTTTCTAGAAGACCTCCAGTGATAGGGAACCAACATGCTCTGAGGCAGTTTGGACACCTCTAATTGTCAGGAAAATTTTCTTTCTTGGATTAAAAATCTACCTCTTTACTCCTCCTAGTCCTGCTAATTCTTCTTTCTGAAACCAAATAGGACTGTCCAATAATTATTATTTTTATCATATAGATAGTATGTTAGTTTGCAAAGGGCTTTAGAAATGGCAAACCACTCCATCTATCTTTTCCAAGAAAATCCCAAATGGGGTCACAAAGAGATGGACATGACTAAAAAAACCAACTTCACAATAACATCCTTCTTCCATGTGAATGGCATTCAAATACTGGATCATAGTGAATATGAACACACCCCAGGTGCTGGTCACAGCATCTTCAGCAATGTTTCTTGATTGATTAATTTTCTCGTCCAAATTAAACTTCCTCAGTTTCTTCAACTGACTTTCTTAGAATGTGCTCCCCAGTGCTCTTAACATTCTCTTCACCTTCCTCTAGAGGTAGTTTGTCAATGTACTTCCTTAATTGTGGCCCCCAAACTGATCATACATAGTCTGGCAAGAGCAAAAGGTAACTAGCCCATCACCACCCTACATTGGAACTTAAGCTAGTTTTTAATAGCAATTTTTATCAGTTTATCATTTTTGTCTTCTGTGTCACATTGTTGTTTTTTTAATCAACAAATTTTGATTTGATATACTATTCATTTCCCAATAAACAATCTCTCCTATAGTATGTTTCCAGAAGACAGTTTAGGCAAAATCATGTAATATGATGATTGCTACTGAAGGCACACATAAACTTCCACTTTACCATTTGTTTTCAGCAAAAAAAGATATTTACTTTAACCTTAATAATTTGGAACTAATATTGCTCATTATATTTGACCAGAAATGTGATGTTGAATATAATTTTAATATTTCTCTGTGTAGTCATTGCACATACTGTCCTTCTGAATTATTTTCTATTCTCTGCATCAGTTTGTAGACATCAAATCACATTATGTCATACTATGGACCTTCAGTAAATTTCAGTCCACTAAGACCCAGAGGTTTTGGGGTTTTTTTTTGCAAAAGCCATTTTATTTTTATTTTATTTTATTTTAGTAAATGATATTTTTCCAATTACATGTAAAGATTCAACATTCATTTTTATAAGATTTTGAGTTCCAAATTTTTCCCCTCCCTTCTTCTCCAAGACAATAAACAATTTGATATAGGCTATGTATGTATAGTTATGTTAAATGTATCTCTACATTTGTCATGTTGTGAAAGAAGAATCAGAACAAAAGGGAAACTTATAAAAAAATTTTTTTAAATATGCTTTGATCTGCATTCAGACTCCATAGATCTTCCTTTGGATGTGGATAGCATTTTCCATCATGAGTCTTTTGGAATTTAAAACCCAGAGATATTTTTTTACACAAACTGTTGACTACTCCTGTCTCCCCCACCCCAGGCTTGTGCAGCTTATTCTTTGTGCCAGAGTTTAGGACTAAACATTTAAGCTCACAAATAATTCCTTATATGAAAAATAGGTCTACTGATACTTGCCACATATACCTTACCAAGTTGCTTTGAAGATTTTGTATAAAAACCACTGGGAATATATTTTGAAAAGTTTAAAGAGCATATAAATACCAAACTTCTTGCTCAGCTATTTCAGTCACATCTGACTCTTTGTGACCCCATTTTGGGTTTTCTTAGCAAAGACACGGGAGTGGTTTGCTGTTTCCTTCTACAGTTCATTTTACAGATGTGAAACTGAAGCAAAGAGGGTTAAGTGACTTGTCCAGGGTCACACAGCTAGTAACTGTCTGAGGCCCAATTTGAACCCAGGAAGATGAGTATTTCTGACTTCAAGTCTGGCTCTCTATCCATTGTGCCACCTAGTTGCCACAATATAGGACTTAGTATTGTAAAATACTGAAGGAAGAACAATGATTTGTTGAGTGATTTTATGTCAGTGGTATCAAAGTCTATCCTCTGGAAATCTAAATATGTTTAACTAGTGCCAAGATAATCCCATTCTAGGCCGGGGGTGGGGGAGAAGGGGGGGAAGGGGGGAGGAATGGGGAACATGGCTTGCTTACAATCAAACTAAAGAAAAAAGGGAAAGAAAGTATCCCACAGAGGCCTGACCAGTTTTTCAGTCTGTGGGCCCATGATTATTCGATCCCGGTGTCTGTTTGCTAATACGAAAAAAAGCTTGTTACTCAAGGGAGATGTTTGTGCATTTCTCGGGGCCATCATGGTGTAATTCTCATATCACAGCAGCTCAGCTACAGATGGGGATTCACTGAGGGATAAATGGGATTGGCCCATTGCCCACAGAGTAAGAGAAGCTTTTCCTTTCTCTTTGGCATCTGGCCATTGTGGCAAGCAAAACCATCAACACCGTAGCACCCATGCCTTCAGCAGCTGCCCCAGATCAGGGCTTCTCCAACTCTAACAGGCCCAAACCTCCGACAGGATATGCTTTTTGCTCAGCTTTATGAATTACCACACTCACCCAACCATCAGATTAAGCTCACAAGTCATTCAGTCATCTATTCACACGATCTTATCCAGTTTATCTTCACCTATCTGACTCAGTACCCTTCATATGGGATTGCCAGAATCTGGGTCCCCAGCTCTGGGAAGGTTAATTCACTCAGCTTTGGAATGCCTGTGCTAGGGCTGAGACATTTTAACTGGCGATTGACAGAATACATCCTTAGCTAGGCTACATGCTACAGCCAGGCAGCTGCAGCACCCGCCCATGCTTCCCACCCCATCCAACCCCAAACACCCAAAGCATCTTGCCACCTTCCCTGATATGCGACAGGTACTGAATCCCAACCCTTTTCTATCTCTTTCTCAGGACTCAGTAATCAAATAAATGCTATCATTATTTCTGAAAAGGGTATAGAATTTGACTGTCTAATGATCAATTCACTCTCCCTGTAACTTCCTGGACCAAAACTCCCTTCTCTAGCAACACATGATATATATTGTTTTCTCCTATAGAAATATAAATTCCAGGATGGCAGGGACTGTCTACAATTTTACAGTTATAACACAGTGTCTGGCATTTGGTAAAAGCTTAACAATTACTTTTAAATTCATTCATTCACTATCGATCACTGCTGATATATTTTGTAAAGCATTTAGCATAATGTCTGGCACTTGGTCATTTGTTTAATAAATCTTATTCTCTCCCCAATCAATTAATCAGCAAGGAAGTTTTAAACACCTATGAAAGTAGGGACCATGGATGTGGAAGGAATTATATGTTAGAGAGAATTAAACAAATATCACTCTCAAGGAGCATTCCTGGTCAGGTAGCCAATAGAGGCACCTGTATGAAGTCCAAGAAGGCCAAGCCAAAAGGAAATGAGAAGGGAGGAATACTTAGAATATATGGTCTCTAACATATCTTCCAGATCTAAATCTCTTGTGCCAAATGACTTCTCTGAGTCTCTTTTCTTCATTCAGAAAATGGAAGTGATGATGTTTGCACTGCCTACCTCACCAGGTTGCTGGGAGGAGAAAGTGCCTTGTAAACCTCAGAAAGTTACTGAGCTACTATCATACAGAGTAGCCTGTCCTCAAGAGGAAGGGAAACTCAGCATGTCCAGAAATGATTCTCCATCTTCTCCTTTAAATCTGCCTCTTGTCTCTTCTTTCCCATTTCTATTAATGCACCTTTACTGATGTCATTCTCAGTATGATACAATGGCCCCGAACTTCATAGTCATCCTCACTCCCTTCTGTCTCTCTATTCCTTACCATTTTCATTGCTGCCACTCTCATTTAGGGCCCATCTCCCACCTAGACTTTGTTTGTTGTTCCTCCTTCATTCTCAAAGAGGACCAATGACATGAGGAAGGTGATGTCTTGACTTGTAAGTGAGTTGGATTTAAATGAGGTAAGGCTGTGCAAAGTCACAAACCTCACTCTCTCCTTCAGAGTCACAGGGGTTTGGTGGCAAGACAGGCCAGGATGACTTGTGATCTGGATGATTGTAAAAGCCAACTAACCAATTTCTCTGCCTCTACTCTCTGTCTCTCCAATCCCTTCTTCACATACCTGTCTAAATAATTTTCCTAAGGTAATGATTGTGTCATTCTCCAGGCCAGAAGCCTTAAGTGGCTCCCTATTGCCTCAATATACAAGCTCTTTAATTCAGAATTTAAGTTCTCATGTAACTAAATTGTGCAGTGGCTAGAGCTGTGGGCCTGGAGTCAGAAAGATCTAAGTCCAAATCCAACCTCAGATACTTTGCTGTATTATTTCTGTCTGCTTTAGTTTCTTAAGCTGTAAAATGGGGATCATACAGGGGTTGTTGTGAGATCAATGGAGGTGATATTTGTAAAATACTCAGTGCAGTATCTTCCACACAGTAGGTGCTTAATAAAAGCTTCTCATGAAATTTCCACATTTTACCTTTCCAACATTACCTTACGTTTACCCTCTTTATGTACTCAATATTCAAGCCAAAATGTGAATTCCCCATTTTAACTTGCTTTCCCCAAGAGTGGTGACCATCCACAGGCTTCCGACTGGAACGCTCATTCCTCAGCTCAGCCTGTTAAAACCTTCCTCCATGCCCTGGCGTCACAGCTTCTGTGAGGCTTTCCCTGTCCCTCAAATGAAAGCCATCGCCTCCTCCTTGGATTTCACTGCCTTTATTACTATCTCCCTTACATCATATTTGGATTATAGGGTCCTAGGAACCTTAGAGGTGACATAGGGTACTCTTTTGTTTCACAGATGAGGAAACTGAGGACCAGAGATGTACCAGTCCACAAAGAGAGTGAGTGGCAGAGCTTAGATCAGAGGTCCAGTCCCCTGATTCCAAATCCAGTACTCTTTTCATTGTTCTATGTCACCTCCCTGATTATATCCCCCACCCCCCACCCAATTTGGTCTTAAACTCCAGGACAGCAAGACCTGGGGCATTTTTCATCAGACCGTCATTACTACACACAAGTCAGCCTCTAGCATAGTGTTCATTATGTATTCATTGAATTGTAAAGTGCTGGTCTCAGTGAGCTGCCTTAATGGGCATGCAGCATGGTATGTGAGTAAGCTAATTGGGTGAGGAGTCAAGAGATCTGGATGTTAGTCCTTGCTCTGCCACCCTCTTGCTCTGCGAGTTTGAACTCTGCCTTAGTTTGGGGGCAGCTAGATGGTAGAGTAGATAAACCTGGAGTCAGGAAGACCTGAGTTCAGATCCAGCCTCAGGCACTTATTAGTTATGGGAGCCAGAGTTAGTGGCTTCACCTCTCTTTGCCTCAGTTTCTCTAATTGTAAAAAGGGAATGATAATAATAATAATAATAATAATAATAATAATAAATACCCACCTATTTTACAAGGCTTTTGGGAGGCTCAAATGAGATACTCTTTGTAAAGTACTTAGCACAGTGCCTGGCATGTGGAAGGCATCATATAAATGCTCATTTCCTTCCCCTTCTGTCACATGAGCCTGTCACAGGAAAGCATCTCTGTGTGGTCACTTTAGCTCTGAGATACAACAAAACACTGACCTCCATCCCCAGCTTGACAAAAGGTTGCCTTTGGGGATTTCTAATTCAGACAGGCCAGCCTGTCCTTCCTTGATCCTCAAGCCTGCTTGATTGATCCTCGGTTATACTGCTCTGAAGCAATTTTGGAAAGTCAACTGGGGACCCAATTTCTTGATGCTTCCATGTTGAACATTCCCCACTCTCCTCCTTTCTCCCCCCATGGAATTTCCCTGCAGCTGAAGACATTTGGCATCGTGTTTGCCTAGTTGCACAGGAGGCACAAATATAAGGACTTAGAGGAATAGAGAGGGAAACTGTAATTACTCTATTTAAAAGAAATTTGTGTGTGTGTGTGTGTGCACGTGTGTGTGCCTGTGTGCTCACAGGTACACGCGCGCGCACACACACACACACACACACACACACACACACACAAATGCACACACCCCTCAGGAAGGTTGATTTCTATTCCTCTGAAACTCCAAGACAAAAGACAGCCTCGATTGTAATTAGGTTTGGGGCCTGCTTTTGATTTCCGCATTGATCTCATACCGGGGGAGCAGCAGTGGAAGCAGGAACTTGTGACTGGACAGCTGGCATTTCCTGGTGGAATTTGTGCTTGTTAGGGAGGAAAACACACCTCTGTCACTCACAAAGGCTGAGAGGAAGAAGCCGGGAGGGCCATGGGGAGAGAGGTTGGAGTGATGCTGAAGGAACTCAAACAGATAAAAGAAAAAATCTCCCTTGGCACAAACTAACCAGAAAACAGGAATTTCATGTTCCATCCAGACTCTGAAACCCTGATGCAAAAATTCAAGGAAACGACTCTGGCATAATGTACGGCATTGGGACATAATGGATAAAGAGCTGACCTCAACTGCAGGAAGACCTGTGTTCTAGTCTTACCGCTGACAAATACTGGCTTTAAGATCTAAGGCAAATCTCTCAACCTTTCAGAATCATAGGTAACTTTCTAAGGTGATTGGGGGTGGGGGGTGGAGAGTGGTCTCGATTGACAAAAGGAGCCTTCTTACTTGGGAGTTCACTATTCCAGCAAAAATTAGATCCAGTCCTTATCTCTACAAACTCTGCTGCTGCCAAAATCTTCGTTGTAATTGCCACAAGGAAGGCTAGTCACTTACATCCAGATTTGGATTCCCATTGCCCCAAGGATATTATCTCATACTGTTCCATCAGTGAGCTGGGTATGACAAATAAGCTCTGAATCTGAAGTAGCTAGACTCAAATTCTGAGCTTTGCTACCCACTGTATGACCTTGAGCAAGGACCTTCATTCTCTGAGTCTCAGTGCTCTGATATGTAAAATGAGAGACTTGGAAAGAACACTGAATTTGTCTCTAGAAGTTGTCAGTTCTAATCCCATCTGGATTTGAGTCTAGAAAATTCATTTGGAGGCAGAGCCAAAATGGTGGAGGAAAAGTATGAACTTGTTTGAACTCTCCCCCAAACCCCTCCAAATACCTCTAAAAAATTACTCTAAACAAATTCTAGTGCAACAGAACCCACAAAATGACAGAGCGAAACAAACTTCCAGC
This sequence comes from Pseudocheirus occidentalis, assembly GCA_028646575.1. NCBI lineage: Eukaryota > Metazoa > Chordata > Mammalia > Diprotodontia > Pseudocheiridae > Pseudocheirus > Pseudocheirus occidentalis. Next base: position 46,964,234 of record CM053595.1, on the reverse strand, counting down.
CCAAGACAGCCTAGAAAGTTAATAAAAACGGTCTGTTGCACCAGTCTGAGAGAAGAGCACAGTCCAATGTGGGCCATGCCAGCACAGATGGGGTGGACCAGGCCTCAGAGGCCTGAATCACTGGCAGCTGTGGTGGTTTCCAGACTTTTCAACTCACAAATGCCAAAGACAACTTAGGAGGTTAGTAAGAAAGGTCTGTTGTACCTGGGTGAGAGAGGAGCACGGTCTGGGCCCCAGCCCCAGGGTGAAGGAGGTGGAGGTGGCAGCAGTGGCTGCTTCCAGAGCTCTCAGCCCACAGATGGTGGGGAGCAGCTTATCACAGGGGGATTTCAGGGATCTCTTTACTGGCAGTGAGGTAGGATTCTCTTGATTTGCCTTGGCTGGGATCTGGGAAACAGTCCTGGGTGGCAGTCCTGGGATGAGGAGGAGGGCTAACATGGTGGAGCTTGTGGTGGCAGTAGAGAGGGAATCCTCCTCACCTTTCCAAGGCAGAAAAGCATTCTTGTGGTAACTCACAGACCAGAGCACAGGCCAGGAGAGGAATAAACATCTCTCATTTAATCTGAAAATGCACAGGTCCCTAGAAGTATTTCTGAAAATAGCTGCACAAAACCCCTGAAGCATAGGAAAGTACATCCTCCACACTGAAAGCAGAGATTTACCTTAACAAAGAGTTAAAAAGTCAAGTAATTGGCTGGGGAAATGAGCAAACAGTGGGGGAAAAAATCAAACTATAAAACCTTACTTTGGTGACAAGGAAGATCAAAACATACAACCAGAAGAAGACAACAAAATCAAAGCTCCTAAATCAAAAGCATCCAAGAAAAATATGAATTGGTTGCAGACCCTGGAAGAGCTCAAAAAGGATTTTTAAAATCAAGTAAAAGAGGGGGCAGCTAAGTGGTATAGCGAATATACCATTTAGAGCACTAGCCCTGGAATCAGGAGGATACTTAATACTTACTAGCCATGTGACCTTGGACGAGTCACTTAATCCCAATTGCTCTACTTTCCCCCAACCAAGGAAGAAAGAAAGAAAGAAAGAAAGAAAGAAAGAAAGAAAGAAAGAAAGAAAGGAAGGAAAGAAGGAAGGAAGGAAGGAAGAAAGAAAGAAAGAAATATGTATATACACAGAAAAACATAATGACAGAGAGCACAGGGTCAGTTGAATATGAAGGGATGATATCTAAAAAATAAAATTAAGGGGTGAAAGAGGAATGTACTGGGAAAAGAAAAAGGGAGAGGTAAAATGGGGGTAAATTCTCACATAAAAAAGAAAAGTAAAAGCTTTACAATGGAGGGGAAGAGGGGAGAGGGAATTAGTGAACCATACTCTCATTGGGTTTGGCTTGAAGAGGGAATAACATACACACTCAGTAGAGTATGAAAATCTATCCTACTCTATAGGAAAGTAGGGGAAAAGGAATAAAAGAAAGGGAATGATAGAAAAGAGGACAAATGGGAGGAGGAGGTGATCAGAAGCAAATAATTTTGAGGAGGGACAGGGTCAAAGGAGAGAATAGAATAAATGGGGGGCAGGACAGGGTAGAGGGAAATATAGTCTTTCACAACATGACTGTTATGGAAGTGTTTTGCATAACTACACATGTATAACCTATATCAAATTGCTTGCCTTCTCAATGAGGGTGGGTGGGGAGGGAGAAGGGAGAGAAGATGGAATTCAAAGTTTTAAAAACAAATGTTAAAAATTGTTTTTACATGTATCTGGGAAATAAGATATACAGACAATGGGGTATAAAATTTATCTTCCTCTACAGGAAAATGGAAAGGAAGGGTATAAGAGAAGGGGGAGGTGATAGAAGGGAGGGAAGATTGAGGGTAGGGGTAAGCAGAATGCCCATTATCTTGGGTGGGGGAGGGGAGAAATGGGTAGAAAATTTGGAACTCAAAATCTTATGGAAGTGAATATTGAAAACTAAAAATAAATGAATTAATAAATGCAAAAAAAGAATAGAATGATGAAAGGTAAAATGATCTTTTCTGAAGCATATTTAGGACATTTAGAATAAGAGGAAAAAGAAATCTGTGATGGAAAATGTAATAAACAACAAAAGTAGAGGAAGACTTGGAAAGGTAGCATAGGCTTTCAATTATGATAAAACTTTCATGATGAGGGCATAGGGCAAAAACCAAGGACTAAAATAAGCCACCAGAAGAAATATCTGAGGAAGAGAGCTTAGTTATTCTTGTCAAACATTAGCAATGTGACACTATTCTAGTATCCATCAACTTCTTGCAGTCCAAAACCCATTTGCTTCCACTTTTGCAAAAATATTGTTACATAAAAACTATTTTAGCTTCACTTCAATTGGACAAATTGGGGAGTGTGAAATCATTCTAGAGAGGTTTAGGGACAGTGAAGAAAGGGCCCAGGCTCCACATTCTAGGAGTGGAAGCTTTATTCCCTAAGATTACTTCATTCTATGGTAATGAAGGAAGAAGAGTAAGGACAATGTGTCAGCTACAGCCCTTGGACAAATGGGAAACCATCAGTTAAAGTGTGCCATCCTACTTCCTTGTTTTGCCTGCTTAACTTAACAAGCATTTATTTGTGACAAAATATTTGTGCCAACACAACAATGGGCACTGTTTTGTAAGACATAGAATTCTGTAAAATGTCTAAATGGGTTCAGATCTCGGGAGAGGTATTGTTGACCACATAGACAAGATAAATGAAGAAATTTTGAATAAAATAATTTCTATTCAAAGAGAAAAAATAAAGAAAGGTCATTTAATGTCTCTGGACATCAGTGCCCTCATTGCAAAATATGAAGCTTAGACTATCCCAGCTCTCTGTTCTTTGAGCCTATGACTTCTAAGGTACCTTCTAAAGCCACTCTAAATCCTATAATCTGATAATTACTAAGTACAAAGAGGCCTTAGGAATCCTGCCTCTGTAAACTGGGAAAACACAGGAAATTAATCCCACACATATTAAGAACAGAATTCCAGAAAAGAAATTCAAAAAAACACCCATGTATTTATATGATCTGTTCAAGATAAATTTTGAATATTAGTAATGTAATGATACTGTTCCTCTATTACTGTAATTTCATACTATAAAATGTTCTTTCCTCCCCCATTCTCTCCCCATGCCAGTTGCTCATGCCCCTTTCTGTGATGGTCTTTGGCCCCAACCCTTAACTGTGCAGCTTTTCAGCATCCTTCCTGCCTACGTATCACATGTTTCTTAAAGGAAGGCGGCAGTTGAGTAACGAAGATCCAGAGATAACAAGGGAGAAGAATGAAACGTGTGAAGAATAAGATTACATTTGGCCAAAGTAGGACAAGGAAGATATGGAAGACAGAATCACGAAAGATGCAGGGCAGAAGTTGGACTGGGTGATGTCGAAGGTCCTTTCCACTGATTAGTTGACAAACTCTCTCAACTTCAATATGGAATCGTCTTTCTTCCATTGTCTTCTCTACAGTGCCTTAGATGGGTCAGGAGCAACTGATATGGGGAGAGAATGTGGGAGGAAAGAACCATGCCCTCTAAACCTCATATATATCTGGGCTATCATCAGAGCCTCCTAATTCACCCCCCTGATCCTGGTCCCACTCTTCTCCATGCTGTGTTCCACGTAGCTACCAAAATAAAATTCCTGCGACATGGGTTCTATCATGTCAATCCCTCATCCCAAAAACTCTTCTGTCATTAACTCCTGACTCTGCTTCTTTCTAGTCTGCTGATCTGAGGTGAGACCTTTCCTTCTCTGAACTTTCTCCCCTCTATAAGACAAAGAGATTGTACTGCTCACCCTAAGAAGATTTAAATGGAAAGAACATAAACATAAAAGTCACATAATAAAATAGACTGTTCCTCTTTTCACTACTATTAGAAATATTTCTACAAATACAAGTACTAATAACATTATTATTATATTAATAATAATATAATAATAATAGTAATAAAATAATAGTGATACAATATAATAATTACTAATAAAATAAAATAATTAAATTCAGTATTTTTTAATCATAAAATAATAAAATAAATGTATTTATTAAGGACCTACCACATGCCAGGGACTATGCTAAGGACTTTGCAAATAATTATCTCACTTGATCCTTGAAACAACTCTAGGAGGTAAATGCTGTTATTAGTGGCATGTTACAGTTGAAGAAACTGAGGAACACAGAGGTTAAGTAACTTTCCCAGGGTCACACAGATAATAAGTGTCTGAAAATGGATTTGAATTCGGGTCTTCCTTACTCCAGGTAAAGGGCTTTCCATTCATTATGCCACCTACCTGCTTCAAATTTATAGCTATAAACAAAGGCAAAAAGAAACTATACTTATTTACAGAAGATATTACGGCTTACTTAGAAAACCAAACTCAACAACTGGGTAAGGACAGTTTTGCTAGAAAAAGCACCTGATCAAGGACAAATGTAAGAGAAACATTGAAAACAGTATCCCATCAGGGGAAAGGAAAAAAAAAAGACATTTACTCAGAGTAAAGATGGACAAAATGACCTGATTCTCAGAATGTAATTTGCATATAAATGGCATGAGGACTTTGAAGCTAATATTTGGGAAATTCTCTTCTATAGAACTGTTTGGTGACTATGGATATGATAAAGATGACAGAAATAAAATTTTTAGTTTATCTCCGTGAGAGAGAAATGAATCATCTCACTTAAGAGACACTATTTCATTACTATTACACATCCTTCACATATTATATACAAATATAGTAGATTTGCTTATGGGTCAGAGAAGAATTCTGAGAAGGGAGCTGATCTCAGGAAAGGCCTTTAGTTGGGTGTAGGAAGGGAGCTCAAAACTTGTACTGCCAACAGCTGCTTAGAAGAACTGACTTAGGAAGAAAAATAGTGTCTCCGTCACTCTTTGTCTAAGACATGGAAACCCCTCAGAGTCCAGCCAAGGAAGCAGGCATAGAAACCTATAGAATCCAGTCATAGGGTTTTTGCTTTTACTGAGAAAAGATCTCAGAGGACAGTCAAGGGAGCAAACCTGGAAAATTTGGAAAATCTCTGCAGATTCCCAGTCAAGGGTTTCTGCTTTTGTTGAAATAGCAAAACATTAATTCAAAAGCCCAAAAGAGGAACAATAATAGCATAATAGTCAGTAAAGAACCATCCCTGTTTATCAGTGACATGGATGTGAATCAATCTCTCTCTTTCCTCCTCCTCCTCCTCCTCCCATTTTCACTCTGAAGAACTTACAATCATTAAATTATTCAACTGTCTATTTCTGAATAAAATAAAGGACATTAAGGTCAACAGCATATAGTTGTGGGTTGACCTTGGCATAGCACATGGGTTCCCTAAGATGTGTTTCTTTACTATGATTATATAAGTTTAGACCTCAAAGGATATGTGTACAGATAGAAGGGTATGTTTCTAGTTTATTAGTCTAATGTTACATTAGTCTTATGGTTGTTATTTCATAAACATTGCTGATTGAGTTAATGAAGTTCATTTTGGCGAATTTGTTAAAGAGGAAATGCATTAGTGATGGCTGAGGAGCTAAAGAGTCTAGTAGCAGGAGAGTAGCCACCCAATCAGGGTTGCCCCTAGGACTATAAGAAAATTAGTTGCAGCCATGCTATTCCCTTTGAAAACTCCCAACCTGCCAGTGAAAATTCAGGTTGGGTAATTCAGTCAGTCAGCCAGTCAGAGAGAGAGAAAGAGAGAGTCCATGTTACAGATGTTTTTGTAATGGTTTTAATCCTTCTCTCCTTGTGATAAAAGCAAAGCTTTTCTTTTTTAGAGAGAGAATTGTGATTTTTTTATTTAGTTACTTCTAATCTTCCTTAGTTCCTCTGTACCAAACAGTTCAGACTGAAAAAAAAATGACTCAGGAGATTTACCCTGACAGTCTTAGAATACCACTAACCTTTGTATGTCAATCAAATTCATTTCAGTACTTTATAGAGACTTTTTTCTACTTTCTAGAATTCAGAGTCTTTCTGTATTTGTATCAGAAGATCTAAATTTCTCCCATATCATAGGAGACAGTTGGTAAGGTCATCAGTCTTTTAAGCATAAAGCGAGCAATGTCAGAGCTGTAAGGAACCTTTGAGATCCTTTAGCCTACTGCTTCCATTTTACAGTAAGCAAACTAAAGCTCAGAGAGACTGAATGACTAAAGGACAAAGCCAGAGCCTGAACCCAAGTCTCCTGGTGCTTATTCTGATAGCTTCCTACCACAGTCAAAAGTGACCGGCCAACGTGGTTATTTTCTGAAATTGTTTAGAAAGGGCAGTTGTATTTGCCATGCTCCACAATTTCTTCTTTCTCTCTTCCTTTGTTTCTTTAATCCTCTTTCTCTCCTCTTCCTCTTCCTCCTCCTCCTCCTCGTTCTTCTTCTTCTTCTTCTTCTTCTTCTTCTTCTTCTTCTTCTTCTCCTCTTCCTCCTCCTTTTTCTTCTTCTTTTCCTCCTCTTCCTCCTCCTCTCCTGTCTCCTTTCCCCTTCTCCTCCTCCTCACAGCAATACATTTAAATTCTACTGATCAAATATTGGAAAATGCCTAAAGTTTCATATACAGAGGTAGAAAATGCCCAACCAGAAGACAGACCTGGGTTTGATCCTCAGATATGTTACTAATTAGATTGTGACCTTAGGTAGATCATCTCCCTTTTCTGGGCCTCAGCCTCCACTTAAAAAACTACCTAGGGTTCCTGGCTACAATCTTAAGAACACATTTCTATATCACGGTAAGTTTTACAAAGCACTTGCCTTACAACTACCCTATAAAATTAGTCAAAGAAGGGATGTCCTAACTTTATAAATAAGGAAATTGAGTCTCAGAGAGGTGAAATTACTTGTCCAACCAAGCTTACACAGGCTTGTATCAGAGCTAAGACCTCAACTTCAATCTGTAATTATTCTATAGTTACTCTGCAGATACTGATAGGTATCTATGTTGTCTCATTAAACAGAATATAATCTCCTTCCCAGGAGAAACTAGTTCATTTTTTTGTCTACAAATCCCAGTGCTTGGCAGAATGCTTGACACATGCTAAGTATTAAATGAATACTTGTTTATGGATGGACGGATTGGTTGATGTCAGGGCCAGAACTCCTTCTGCTAGAACATGTTGCTTCTTATCCTAACCAGCACTTTCTTCTTTCCCTTCCACTCATTATCAAAGTCAGTCCTATCATTTCTTCCTGCTAAATTTCCATCCTCATCACCTATTTCAGAACAAAACTTTCAGAATGAAAAATATCACAAAAGTATTTCAAGGACATTTCTCTTTCATGAATTTCTACAACCCAGTGATATACAGACTCTTCCAAGGGCTAGTTCCAAGTAGAAAATTTAACCAATTTTGCCCCACTTGCCTGTCTTCCAGTCAATTTGGTAAGTGACCAGCTTATTTAATTTGTGAAACTATAAATTTGGTCTTTGGATATCCATTGCGGCCCCTTCCAGTACCCAATTCATGAATCTTAGATTTCTAGATTTTATAATTGCTGCCAGACTTATTCAAAGGCTCCATTGACCTGAATAATGAAACTGTCAACAAGTCAACAAGAGCTACAACAGGGCAGTGACAGCTGATACAGAGAGAATCCCGGAGAGGGCACTTGTACCTTCAAAACCAAGCTACTTGTTCATGAAAGATTTGAGAGAACATCAAAAACACTTGATTAAAGCACCACTAATAGAAGGAATTGAGTTAGAACAAGAAATTGGGGAGATACACTAATGAAAAGGTGGCCAATAAATTCTGGTTACCTTTCGGTCCCCATTCTTAGGTTTCTGGGTTCCTTTCCTAGAATTGTAGGATGATAGAATCTCATAATTGGAAGTGACCTAATTAAATCCATACCTGTATAGAGACATTCTCAACAACATCCCTTATTGGTGGTCTTTCAAAGTGTCTGAAACTCTCTAATGGTGGGTTTTCCCCAGAGTACAACCAGATCTCCTGGTTATTTCTTTCATATTTAATTCATCAAAAATAATTAAGCATTATAGGTGGTACAAAACCTCACTACCAGCCTGAGTTCCACCACTGGAATTCTCTAATTTGGAAATTTTCCCTTACCTTGACCATAAATTTGCTTCTGGAGACTTCTGTCTGCTGCAGCCAGTTCTGCCCTTTGGGGTCCAATAGCACAAATGTAATCCTTCTTTCATATTACAGTTAATGTTAGAGGTCAGATTTTAACCTGAGTCTTGCTGACTCCTAGCCCAGTGCTCTATCCCCTGAAATACCAGTTTTTTTTCGTATTATCTGTTGCCTACCCATACCTCCCTTATTATCATCTCTTCTCTGAGTGATTACAATAATCTTCTAATTGATTTTCCTGCCTCAAGTCTCTCTTTTCTCCAAATAAGCTTAAACACAGTTGTCCAAGTGGGAAAAAAGCAGAGATCTGACCATCTCACTCCTCTTCCCCAGTGGTTTCCTATTGCATCTTTGGAATCAAATGCCTAGGTTCTTCACAGCCTGGCACCAATCTATTCTTCTAAGCTTAATACATGATTCATGCCAGACGATCTGGCATCTTGCTATTCCCCACACATTCTATCTCCCAAATATATAGGGATGTGCCCCCATGCTGGAATGCAATCCTTCCTACCATGTACCTCTTAGAATACCTAGTTTTCTTCAAAACCAATCCTAAGACCTAAGTTCTATGTGAAGCTTTTCCTGATGCCCCCAACTACTACTGATCGCCCCCCCATTCCCTTACAATTGTATTTGTATATGTCTTGTATGTGTAATTGTTGTTTACTCTCTATAGAGGGGAATGTATAGAATGACTTGAGAACAAGGACTTTTGCATTTGTATTCCCTGTGTCTTGCAAAGCTCCTGGAACTTTATAGACATTTAATAAATACATGTTGAGTAACTGATATCATATGCATGTCTTTGCCTTTGATCCCTTTACATTGATGTTGCTGCTGCTTCACTAAAAAGAGACCAATTTCTTCCTGTATCATTGGCATGGTTGATTTTTCCAATTAAGGACTTGATCTTTACTAAATATGGTGGGGTTTTTCTTGCTTCTTGATTTAGCAGCACTAGGAGAAATTATTCTTATTTCCAGGCCTCTGAAACATCTTTACCCAAGATCGATTTCCTAACTGACTTTTAATTCACCTCCTGTACCACAGCATGATTCTTCCTTCAGGGAGAATTGTACAGATTAATGGAGAACTATAGGGACAGGTATGGAGGAGCTAGCTTGTGAACCAATTGTTAAATTTTCAGTGGGAGCATTTACATCTCATAAACTGGCAAACTTTACAAATAAGGGCTTGATTTACTGTTTTGTTGATTGTCTAGATTTAAGAAAGTGATGGAAAAAATGTTAAAAATGCAGACTTAACTCGTATTCATTTTCCCTCAGAAAGTCAGGTGTTAAGTATTTACCAGCATATCTCTAAGTACAGGGATCAGACATTGGAATTCATGAATGATTTCCAATGACTAGCTCAAGCACACCACTGAAATTAAATTCCTTCAGGATTTAGGAGTACAACCAGATCTCCTGGTTATTTCTTTCATATTTAATTGATCAAAAATAATTGAGCATTATAGGTGGTACAAAAAATCATATAAGATAATTCCTGAATTCAAGGAGCTTACAACATAATATAGGGAAGAGACAGGGAGTTAGGTAAATATAGAGACATGAAATAACAATCAAGGCCATATAATATTAAAAGTGGAGACAGTTACTATCACTGGAATCAAAGAATGCTGGAGAAGAAAAGTGGATTAGAGCATAGAATATAGAATGGCAGAGTTAGAAGGAACCTTAATCAATCACTAATCATTTTTTTATCTCCTACATGCAAAGCCCTGGAGATGCAAAGATAAAGGTGAGATGGTCCCCGCTTATGTCCAACTGGTATACGACAATATGACCATGGTTTGGGCCCCAGATCTGCTTCTTGCTACCCAAGTGGCTTAAAGCAAGATACAAAACTTTCTCATATATAAAAGGTGATTAGATTAATTGACCAACTAGGTCTCTTTCAGCTCTAAATAAATGCTTAGAGATCAGTAAATGCAAGAAAATTACAACATATTAAGGGGGTAGAGAACATTGAAAATCGAAAGACTTCAGAGAGGCCTCTTGAAAGAAGTGACATTTGAGCTAATTCTGGTTTGAAGTTATCTAAGGGAAGAGGGAAGCCTGGGACAGCCTGTAAAATGGCAAGGAGACGTGAAATTCAATGTCATGTATGAAAAGCAGCGCAAAGACCAGTTTGGTTGGAAGATAGAGAATGTATGTGTGTATAGGGGAGGAAAGAAAAAAGAACTATATAATCAGTCTATAAAAATAGAGTACAGCTGTATTGTTCTAAGCTTTTACTTCCAAATGGAGGATTCTCTGTTTTAGCACAGAGGTAATAGGTAGCTACTTGGCAGCTTGGTGGCGTAGTGGACCTGGAATGAGGAAGATCTGAGTTCAAATCCAGCCTCAGACACTCACTAAGTGTGTGACCCCTGGCAGGTCACTTAAATTCAGTTTTCTCATCTGTAAAATGAGATTATATTGTCACCTATCTTCCAGGGTGGTTGTGAGGATCAAGTAAGATAATGATGAAACAATTAGCAGAGTGCCTAGCACACAGTAAATGCCATATAAATGATATCTATTATTATTAACTATTATTCTTGAATTAACTATTATTCTTGAAGTAACATGTTCAAACTTGTCTTTTCAAAATAACCTTTTGTCATCAGTGTAAAGAATGGCAGGGGCAGAAAAGGCCTTACACTATATTCTGTCCGAGAACAAAGGGAATTTAAGAGAACATTTACTTTAATTCCCTTATTTTACATTAGGAAAAAACTGAAGTTCAGAAAGGGAAACGGAATTCAAAAGATTCTGAGGTCAATGTGTTCTAGTCTCACAAAGGAAGACTTCAGTAAGAAGGTGGAACCTGACCTGGACCTTGAGGAATGGGAAGGATTTTTATAAGCAGAAAGGAGGTAGGAAGAATATTTTAACCTGGGAAAGCATTGTTAAGAAATGATAAATAAAGATGTGCACAATCAAATAGAACCTACTGACTTTTCAAAAAGGTAATAAAAAACAGAAGTAATGATCAGGCAAACTGGGATTTTCAGATGACTGCATAACCCACAGAACAATTCAGTAAAATTGTCTTTATACTAAAAAAATATTGATACATGATCACTTCTGTCTATCTAATGAAACTTGGGAAAGAGCTGTCGTCATTAACATTAAGATGTGGAGGAAAGAACACTGAATTTAGAATCAATGGGTCTCCTACTGCATCACATTCTCAGTTATGCTACTTACTACTTACATAATTGTGGGAAAGTCACTTAACCACTGTATGCCTTAATTAAATAATCTGTAAGATCAGGAAGTTGGATGAAATGAGATATAAAGATGTCTTACAGTTCTGACATCCTATATTCTGTGTTCTGAGTCAGTTCAGTTCTTCTTTGTGTTGGGTTTTAATGTCTCTTACTGCTATAAAATTCCATTTAATGTTCTAAGGTTCTTTTAAGGTTCTGTGTTCTAAGGTCCCTTTCAATGCCAATATTCTGTTTTATGTTCTAAAGTCTTATGTTTAGAATGTGAGTTACTTATATCCCCAGTACTTACTATGGTGCTTGTCGCTCTGGAAGTGGTTAATAAATGTTTTTTCATTCATTTATCCATTGCAAGTTTCCTTCTAACTCGGAGTCTATATTTTATGATCCCCTCCAACACCATTGTTCTATTGTCTAAGGTTACTTCCAGTTCTAATATTCTATGCTTTATGTTCTAATGTCCTTTCCTATTTCAATTACATATGACACCCATCTTTTTCTCTTTGGACCCTATGTCTAGTCAAGTATCAGCCAAGTTCTGGTGTTGATTGGAAGAGAAACACAATAGTGAGTTATGGCAACAATGGAGGAGGTACCACAGGAGTTTGTAGAACAGAGGCAAGAAGGAAATCTGAGTATCAGTAAGGAGAAAGTTTTATTCCACATTTGTCTTACCTTTGGCTGTATCCCAGAACTCCATTAACCAAAAACAACCTAGGGTGGGGGAGAGAAATTGGTCAGAATTCTGTATGAATTCAGTTAATGAACAACGAGCTAGGAAGCAGTTGTTGAAATCAGAGGCTGCTGATTGTGCCAGACTTCTAAGTGGAAAAGATTGCAGCAATGACAGCCAGCCTGTCTCTTGAGCTTTCCCTAACCTCAGTTTGAACATTGACATCCCACCTCCATGCCATAAGGCAAATAGCAATTGGCAATCATTTTTTATTGTATAAACCCATTTGTTCTGTCCCAGGAAGGAGTAAATAACCTATGAACCTAAAGCAAGTACAAGTTATCTTTTCCATAATTCATGGTTGTGGATCATATCTATGTACCGATTAGAGACAATCTAGATCTAGGAGATGCTGTGGGTATGTGATGACAGAGTGGATACTCTATTATGTATTCAGTTTTTTTCCTTTCATTGATTCTAGGTTGAGCAAAAACATACTTTGTAGCTTTGCACATCTTTCCCTTTGGTTGGGTAGCTAACTATATCATGTTAAGCTCAGACAGCTAAGGCTTAGTGAAATATCAGAACAATAAAGAAAAGGTAGCATCTCCAGTAGGTAAGAGCTCCCTACCTAACTCAGATTGGGTAAATCTATACCAACCCCCTCCTTAGCCTAAGCAGACAAGTACAGCTATCCAGAGAGCACAGGAGCTACGGGATGGAAGCTGCTCTGATTACAATCTAGCAGTAGTGAGAAGAAGTTAGGTGGCACTAGTAGTGGACATAGTCAGAAAACCAAAGAGAATTCAATACTTCCTGGAATTCTGTCTAGAGAAGGGTTCAGATTGTACCTGCTAGGGAGAGAATAAGATTTCCCTAGACTAGGAAATATGATTCCCTAGATTTTGGTGAATAGGATCATGTAAGTAGCTAATAATGCCTCCTGGGAGAGTAGCATGGAAATTAGTAACTAAAATCATGCCTTTTGCATGTGTATTGGTATAATTTTTAACATACTTAGAATATAACTCTTTTTTCTATTGCATAAAACTGGGGTCGTTGTACAATAACACATCTTGTAACTGTGTATGAAATCTTAAAAATTCAATGAAATTAAACTACTTATTACAAATCTCTTAATACTTGTATAATAAGGGTTGTTTTGAAGATAAAATGAGATAATATATACAAAGTGTTTTATAATCATTAAAAGCACTAGTGCACATGTGAGCTGTTGTTGTTTTTGTTAGCTACTCTTGTAGTAGTATCCACACCGGCACACCCAGGAGGGCTGCTAGCACAGGTTCTTAGATCTGCTTTACTAGGGAAGATAGGTGTTCAAGGGGTCAACAATCTTTTAAAATTACATTCATTAGTTCAGGGGAAAAGTCATCATCCTGAACTTAAGAGAAAATCCAAACAAAGAAAATAGAGAAAATACAAGCAGAGAAATAAAGACCAACAGATAGGGCTTCCAACTGCTTGAAAAATTAGTACAGATGAACAGAAAAATCCAGCTCTCTGACCAAGGCAATACATACACAGTTACCAGAAAGAGAAGCACCAACATCTGGGTTTTTCAAAGCCAGGGGACAACTTAATGGCTACCCAGAGTCTCATCTGACCAAATCACAGGAACACTCTTCTGATGAGTGATCCCCACAACAAAATGCTAGCCTCAGAGTATATATACCCTTTTTAGAGCCAGAGGGCATCACTCTTTTTAGAGTCAGAGGGCATCACCCTTGTGACCCACTGCCTAATTGAAAAGTAACAAAAAGTGTGGGCCTTCCTGAAAAAACAAGCCTCCCCTAATCAAACTTCCCTTAATGGACTCTATGTGAGGGCTATTAATGGGCAGCGAAGATCATATATTCCATCAATATTACAACTCTATGACAAACTCTATGCTTGATTGGGACCAAGCAAGATACAAATTTCAGAAAAGATATTCCTTGCCCTCAACAAAGGCTATATTCAAATCCCACCATTGGCATTTAGGATCAGTATGATGATAAGTCACGTAACTTTTCTGAGTTTCAGTTTTTTCAATCTGAACAGTGGGAATTTTTTTAAGAGGAAATGATGTATATAATGCCCTTTGGAAGATTAAAAGTGCTATATAAATGTCAATTTTTGTTGTGTTGTTAGATACCAAAGCATGTAACTACAACACTAAATCTTATACAAGTGAGTAAGTGAGTTAGAAAACAAATTGTTATGTCTGTATTAAGTATAATTCATTAAATTAGGTGCTCGAATCTGGTCTTAATATTTTTTTTAACAATTAAATTGACTTGCCTAATTTTCTTTGAACTTTAATCTTGTTGTGTAATCTGAACATGCCCTTGCAACTTAAAATAAAACAAAACAAAACTGCTGTAACTGGCCAATGAACCCATAGATCATAAACCAACGTGACTTCAGGAGAGACTGAATTATTCATTAAGGGAAGACAACATAGGATTTAGAGCTAGAAGGATTTTAGAAATAATCTAGTCTGACTCCCTCCCCTTACAGATGAGTATACTGAGGTCCAGAGAGGGAAAGGCACTTGCCTAAAGTGATGCAGGTAGTTAAGTAGAAAAGCCAGGGTCCAATCCAAGATTCTCTACCCTCTTGTCCAATGTTTTTCCTATTTTTAATTCATTAACAGGTGAGGAGAGAACAGGCCACTTAAGGCTTTGTCCAGGTCTAAAAATCCACATGAATTGTAGCTTTAAGTAATTGTCTGGTAGATTCAAACTGTGAGGGGGAAAAGGAGAATCTGATTACCTCAGGGAAAATAATCCATTTTGGCATTTTTTTAAGTGTGTACAGGGTATACAGGGTGTGCAGGGTATTGTGGTTTGGAGTTAGTCCTTAAACAACTCTATTTCCCACCAATCTTTCCCAGCACTGTCCTGCTGTGCTATTCTAAGTAGAAATTAAAGCTGTTGCTATGGACAACTCCTTTAGCCAAGTACAGAATGGGGGAAAAATGACATTCTTTTAGAAATGTTCAGTCTTTGTCCACACATACATTTCTAGAATAAAAAGCCCTTTTTGGTGCTTTTCTGTATATCTTTGAGAAGTTCTATGTTGTACCATCTTTCATACCTGCTCCTTGGGCTACTCTTACAAATACAGGCGGAGCTGATGGCTGAACAAGTGTCATGATTCAAAAGGGTGTTGGTTACATGGGATATCAACCCCTGATATCACATTGCCTGTCATTACACCATTATGACCTCATTCACAGAATTAGAGAATTTAGAGAATAAATTAGAATAAATCTTTTAGGTTACCCTTGGGACAATGAAAATACCCCTATAATATATTAAGCTTTATTTACTAACCCCAGAGATCTTATGGGGAATAGAGTTAGGATAGGACCGGAGATAGAGCAGGGAGTCCTGGTTGTAGGAAGAGGGTAGAATGTCAAGAAAAAGAAGAAGGAATTGCTAATGGGTGAGAAACAGAGGAATAAAAGATCAAAGGGAGCATGAGAGTCTGGAAAAAAGAGTAGCTAGGTTTTGTATAGAGCTTTAAGGCTTTTAAAGTACTCTAAATGTGAAATTCATGTGATGCTCACAACTCTGTGAGACAGGTACTACTATTATCTCCATTGTATAAATGAGAAACTGAGTCACAAAGAGATTAGGTAATGTGTACAGATCCACAAAGCTGGTAAGTACTGGAGGAAGGATTCAAACTCAGGTTGTTGGTTTTGGGGTTTTTTTTAGCTCCAAGCCCCACTCTCTATCCATTGTACCAACTAGCTTCTATGGCTACCATTAGATTATAATTAGAGAACATGGATTTGAAATCTGGCTCTGCTTTGTTCAGTCACTACTTCAATATGAATCTCAAATTCTCCATTTGGAAAATGAGAATATTGAACTAAATCAGCACTTTTCAAAATTTTTGATCTCAGAATTCCTTTACATTTTTAAGAATTGTTGAGAACCTCAAAGCTTTTGTCTGGGATACATATATACATACATATTTGTATGTTTATGTGCACACAACATGTGTGTGCATATGTATGTGTATATGTGTATATGTACATATATATACCATATAAGGAATTAAAATGCCATAATACCATTATGAAAATCATTTTGATCTAGAGACATAGCTTTGGGAACTGTTGAACTAAATAATCTCTGAGGTCCTTTCTAATTATAAGTCTTTTGACTTATGATGCTTATCTTTTTCAATATCCTGACAAAGAATCAGTCCCAGACTTCAAAACAAAAATAAAATGGCACTGAGGTAGTCCCACCATTATTACTACAGAAATAGTTTTATCTCATCTTTTTTTATGGGATTTAGGTAGAAATGCTCAAGGGACAAGTCACCATACTACTATTATTCTTTTATATTTAATGATCTCTGGACTGCTGAGCAGAGCGATTAAAAACACTGCTTTTCATAATTATTCAAGAGTATTGGGAGGCAAGCTCATCTTCTGTAAGCTTACTGAAAACATCTTTGGGACAATTCCATTGGCAGACAGATTGACAAAGAGAACATGTACCTGTTCAAACAAGGTTTTGATTTTTCTTCTAGGTTTCTAAATTTTGAAAGTTTTTCATTACATATAGTTGGGAGATGGTGAGTATTCAATGTGTGTGATTAAAATCATTGTTCTTAAATTGTTATGGATCAATGTTATGTCAGGGCTGATGTGGGCAATAATTCTGTCTGTAATGACGCTCTGTTTCTAAAACAATTTACTAAATTCTCGAGGGTGTTTTGGGGTTTGTATTTATAGTGTAGGGATATGTTATCTCTTAAATTTTAGGTTTGTAGTATTAAGGATTTAAAACTAAGGCAGACCTTATATGTTTAGACTGACTCCTTCACTTTACAGATGAGGAAACTGAGGCATAGAGAAGTTAAGTGACTTGTCCAGTATCACAAGCTAGTAAACATCTGAACTAGCAGTCAAATTCAGATCTTCCTGGCTCTAAATCTAGTTCCCTCTCCACTATACAATGCTGCCTCCCATAAAAAACTGAGGCTTGGAGAGGTTAGTAGCAATCAACTTTACCAAATGAGTATCTGAGGGAGAATTTGAACTCATACCTTCCAGTCTCCACGTCCAGATATCTCCATCAGTACTCTCTACAATCTTGCCACTAAAGGATAGTGAGGTCTGGTATAACATTCCAGTTGGAAGAGTATTAGATCTGGAACCAGAAACTTAGGTTAAAGTTCCAACTTTGAGACTCACGAAGTCTTTTACAGTATCCAATTGATGCTAAACTTTTTTCAGCCTACATGATATATTGCATAATTTCCACCACTTCACTGCATAATCCTTATTGGTCAATAAGTCTAGCCTCCTGAAGAATAACCATTCTGTAATTTCTTTTGATAGTGATCTAATTCTAAATCCCTATAGTAAACTCCATCTGTTTCTGTAAACAAGTCCTCATGACTTTTCTCATTTTTTTGTTCAGTAGTTTTCTGTCAACATGTTATTTGGGTTCATATGGATGTTGAGTTCACTCTTAGATCTTAGCAGCTTTGTGGATTCTGGTCACAGAGAGATCACCTTTGGTTACATTTGACAAATCTAGTGGCGTACACCCATTTGCAGCTTTTACTATGGCTACTGTGAGGTCTGCTTGTTCCAAAACTATTTCTGTACATTTTAAACCTATTTTTTGTTCACTCTAAAAACATCATTTAGTCAGTCATGTTCATATTATTTGACTAAGAAGTGTTCATCTTTCCACAGTCATCATGGAGTGATAGATCCTGTGGTTCACTGACATTGTATGAGTTTTTATTTGAACACCGTCTAGATCTATTGTCATCCATTTTGTCATGCCTAAAGTCAAACAATCAATAAGCATTTATTAAGCACCTACTACATGCCAGACATTATGTTAAGTGGTAGGGATACAGGAAGAGGGAAAATACAGTCCCTGCCCCAAGGGAACTCACAATTGAATGCAGAAGACAACAGACAAACAAATACATCTAACAAATACAAATTTATCTGTAAGATAAATAGAAATAATCAACAGAGAGAAAGCACTAGAATTAAGAGGGCTTTGGACAGGCTTTCTGTGGAAGGTAGGATTTTAGTTGGGACAAGAAGAAAGCCAGGGAATCCAGGAGTTGTAGATGAGGAGAAAAAATATCCCAAATGTGGGAGCCAGTCAGAGAAAATGCCTGGGATTGCAAGTTAGAGTTTCTTGTTCATAAACCAGCAAGGTGTCCAGTGTAGTGACTGGGTTGAAAAGTATATGGTAGGGAGTGAGGCATAAAAAGACTGGAAAGGTGAGTAAGGGTAGTGGGGAGTGTCTTGGGAGCCAGTAGAATTTATTGAGTGGAGTCAGGGATGACATGGTAGGACCTATACTTTAGGGAAATCACTTTGGCAGCTTAATGGAGAATGGGTTGGAGTGGGGAGAGACTTGTGACAGGCAAACTTCCCAACAGGCTATTATTGTATTAGTCCAAGCAGAAAGTGATGTGGTCCTACTTCAGAGTGCTGGTGGCACTATTAGGAAAAAGAAAGCTGTTTAGTGAAGAGATGCTGCTAAGGGGAATAGATAGACCTTGGCAACAGATTGAATATGGGAGGCAAGACATAGTGAGTCAAGGGTGACATCTAGCTTGCCATTCCAGGGAACTAGGAGAACAATAGTGCTTTAAACAGTCATGGGGATGTTTGGAAGGGGAGAGGCTATAGGGGGAGAGAAAATGAGCTCGGATGTGGACATCCTTTTGAGTTTGTTTACTGGACATCTAGTTCAAAATGTTTTAAAGGCAGTTGGAAATATGAGACTGGAAGTCAACAGAGAGGTTAGGGCAGGAGAAGTAGATTTGAGAATCAGCATAGAAATGATATCATCTCATATAACCATTATCATCTCCTAATAGAGATGACAATTAAATCCATGGGAACTATCGAGGGAAAAGAGAAAACGGACCAGGGTAGAGCCACCTGTAGGACACCTATGATTACTGGACAAGACCTGGATGAAGATCCAGCAAAGGAGACTGAGATGGAGCAGTCTGACAGGTAAAAGGAAAACTAGGAGAGAAGTTCAGCTCCAATCAGTCCAGATAAGGAAAGAGATTTCATGAGTGAAGCAATTAGGAAAAACAAAAACAATTTAGTGTTGAGGAAGTTTATTGAAAACTACTTAAATTCACCTAAAGATTAGAGGTAGATATAAATACAGAAGAGATCTAGAGGTGGCTTCTACAAGACCAGTGAAATTTCAAGCTTGGGGGCATCAGTCAGTTGTTAAAAATCTAGAACATCTTGACTGATGGGAAATTCTCTAGAAGCTCAGTGTGGGATGTTAGGGAACTCCAATCTTAACTCCAATAAAAGTTAAAGAGCATAAAATACAGAAAGTTTGTGTAAAACAGAGATTTTACTCTAATTTTGCAGAAGGGAAGACAATCTCAGAGTAAAGGTTTACACATAGACAAAAAATGAGGGAGGTTATAACTCTCATTAAGGGTATTTTGGAAGAAGCAATATACTCAGAACCAGAAAATTTGGATTCATGCCCTCGCTCTATGACTTACTCATTGTATGACACCTGGATAAATTGTCATCTTGCTGTGACTTCCATTTGCAAAATGTTATTGTGAAAAGAAAAAAAAGCCCTAAAATGCTACAGAAATAGATTTTTTAATTATTTAAGAAGTAGAGCAATCAGCCTTCTAAAACTCCACTCCTGAGGATCTCAGGTCTGGTTTTAAACCAGCCCCTTTCAGATTCTGAGGAAAGGATGGCGCCAGAGTTAGTTATAATACAATATTACATCCCTCTCTCCTCCCTCCATCTTGCCTCTTATGCTATCATATAAGCTGTCCCTTATGTCTAGGGCGCATTCCTTCCTTATTTCTGTTCATAAGAATCACTACCTTCCTTTAAGATTCATCTAACATTCTTTAAGAGCTGCCTCCACATTAAAGTCTTCTCTGACCTCTCCCTACTCCTGCCTCAACTTGCTGGCAATGTCTCTTTCATCAATTTATCTCCTGTTTACTTATCTGTATACATGTTGCATCCCCAGTAGAAGGTAAGCTTCTGGATAATAAAGACCATCTTCTTGTTTTGTTTTGTCTTAGTATTTCCAGGGTCTACTGTTCTTGTTCAGTCTTTTCAGTCATGACCCCATTTGGGGTTTTCTTAGCAAAGATACTGGAGTGGTTTGCCATTTTCCTTCTCCAGCTCAGTTTACAGGTAAAGAAGTTGAAGCAAACAGGGTTAAGTGACTTACCTAAGGTCACACAACTATTAAGTGTCAGAGGCCAGATTTGAACTAAGGAAAAATAGTCTACTTTACTCCAGGTCCAGTACTCTAGCCTTTGCACCACCTAGCTGCTCCTTTCCAGGGTCCAGAGAGTGCCTTAAATGTAGTAGATGCTTAACAAAAGGGTTTTTTTTTAATGATTTGCGTGCATCTGCCAGACTCAAGGGATGAAATCTTGTCTCATCTAAACTCTATAATCTCAAGTACTTGCCTAATTCAGTCTTTGCACTCAATATGTGTTTAATGTTTGATGATAAATGAATGAATCTCAGAGCAGTCCCTAAAAATACGCCCTCCCAGGGGTGGCTAGGTGGCGCAGTGAATAGAGCACCAACCCTGGAGTCAGAAGGACCTGAGTTCAGATTCGGCCTCAGATACTTAACACAAAACTAGCCGTATGACCTTGGGCAAGTCACTTAACCCCAATTGCCCTACCTTCCCCCCTTCAAACCCCCTTCCCCCAAAAAAGATATGCCCTCCCCATACACAGACAGAACTGTCAGGTCCAGCTCTCACAAAGTACATCCTTGGACATCAGAACTGCCAGACTATGGCAAAAGAACAAACTTCCTTCCCCCCATTCTATCTGTCCCCAGCTCCTGCTGCTTGTTCCTCACCTGGGTCACTCCACAGTGGCTCATTTTAGATGTGATTAAGCCAAACAGAGCCTGGGCTCTTTTAGATGGAGTGATTGAAAGGAGGCCCCACATCTCAAATGTGACCCCAGCTTCACAACAGTGCCCCACTCCATCCCCACCCACACCTCTTCACCAAAGGGCAAGCCGGGGAGACAAAAATGCTCATTGCACCTTAGTACATAAGGTTCTGCTCGCATAAGCAGCACGAATAAATCCGCAGGCTTCTAGGTCTGGAGCTCTTGCCAGAGCTCAGTTGCTATGGTAACCAGAAGCCAACATAGGAAGCAGGCTTTTGCCATCCTCAGGAATTTTATTAGCAGGCTATGAAAAACTGAACAAACAAAGGGAAGATTTGTCAGGTTGCAGCAGGCAGCAATTTCTCTTAAGGGGGCATCATTTGTTTTCCCCTTTCTGCGTGTTTTTGTTGGAGCTTGAAAAAAACAAAATTCAAATCCAGTTACATAAAACTAGTAAAGGTTTTTCAAGGGGGTGAAGCAAGAAGGGATACTAATAAAAAAAACCTGCCTCAGTAGAGAATTAGAAAAAGAAGCAAAGGGACTCAGGAGATGAAAAATATATTTTTCCCTGTTCGACACTCAAAGCAACCTTTTCAGCACTGAGGGATTAATCACAAGGTGGGGAAGGGGACTTTATGTGGGTAGGGGGGATGTGAGTGAATAGAGTGGGGGTGGGGGGGTCTGGTCAGGGCTGTTTCAGGAAGGAGAAGAAGCAGCAGAATTTTGCTTTTCACTCTCACCACCTACTCTATAGTTCTGATGCAATAGCTGAAGGCAGCAATGTGAATAGGTTAAGGACTCACAGAATACCAGAGATGATAGGGCTTGGAATAGGAATGCAGACCGTCAGCATTAAAAGAGACATTAGCCAATATTTATTCCCTCATTTTCACAGAAGAGAAGTCCGGAGAGCAGAGAAGCAGTGCTGCAGATGATTCACAGAGCATGGGATTTGGAGTCGAAGGACCAGAGCTTCCAGTTCTGGTTCTGCTCCTTACTATTTATGATTTGGACATGAGATTTCACTTCTGTGGGTACCGGCTTCTTCACTGATCAAATGTAGGGGTTCAACTAAATGATTTCCACAGTCCCTTCCAGCTCTAAATCCTATGAATTTGCCCAAGTCCCTATGTCAAATGTCATGTCAAAGGGCTGTGTCCACTTTTTTTGGTTGGAGTGAATTTTGCTGCATTTTATTTTACCACATTGTCTCAAGAAGTCAGTCATTAACTGGAGTTTGGAGGGCATAGAATCACAGCATCTCTAGACATGTCATCCAATTCCTACCTCTGCAGGATTTCTTCTTCAACATTACTGCCAGATGGTCAGCCATGTCTGTCTGAAGTTCTGTTTTCTGGGGACAAGCAGAAAGTCTAATTTGCCTTCAATATGTCAACGCTTCAGATACCTACGGGCAGCTACCATTCTACAACCTTGTCCTTACCACCCATGTCTTTTCTTCCCTGGCTACATTTCCCCAGTTGATTCCACTCATTCTAAGTGGCATGTTCTTCAACCCTCTTCCTATTCCCTTCTTTGAACATGCTCTACTTTTCAATGCCCTTATTAACAGCATCCATCCCTAACCAAAGTCTACTTCAGATGTGATATGGTCCTGGGAGAGATCAATAGGGCTATCACCTCCCTTGTTCTTGAATATTATGTTACCAGTGTTCCTTAAGATCTCATAAATATTTCTAGCTGCCATGGTACTGCCAATTCATACTCAGTTTGCAGTCTATTACAACCACCTACCTTTTGCATAATAGAATATAAACTTTTTGAGGAGTAATTGTTTTATATTACATCCTTAGTGCCTAGCATTGTGCCTTACAGAGAGTGAGTAATTAATAAATGCTTCTTAGATGGGATTGAACCGGACAGGAGGTGTAGCCATCCAACGCAGCACTGTTGATATTTTTCTGTGGTGTGCAAAGATTTTTATTATTTCTTTCTAATTAGGAGATTGGAGCTCTTGGCAGCTGCATATGCTGAAAGGTGTGCTTCACCTTGAAATGATGTTTAGAACCCTCTGCCCCAGAACTGGCAAACTCCTAGATGAGTAACTATCTCAACTAGTCATTTCATCCATTTATTTCAACCATTCATCAGTAACAATAGCAATAACAAAGCTTTAAGCTTTACGATGTTTTACGCTATTGTCTGAGTAACTTGAGAGGCAAATGTGACAAGAATGACTACCCCCATTTGGCAGAAGTAGTCATTGGTATTCAGACGCATCAAATGACTTGCCAAGGTCATGCATCTAAGGGTTAGAAAAGCTGGGATTTGAACCCATGTCTTTTAATTCTCAATGTAATACTACCAGAGAGAATCTGGATTGTGGTCACTACATATGGCTTTTTCTCTCTAGTGCCTACCACAGAGCTTTTCACATATTAAATAAGTATTTAATACATGTTTGTTGAATTAAATCACATGACTATTAATGGCAGTCAAATGATTTTAGAAATTTTTATTGAGGTCTTTAACATGCCCTATACTCATCAGCATCATCTCTTATGATAGAAGGAAATGGTTAATCAAATCAATGGACACAGTAATCTCTTCTGAAAGAACATTTGATTTTTTGCACCTTAAATCCCTTGCCTTTCTACCAAGGTTGTCTAGCCTTTGGAACCAACGTTGTTCCCAATAAGCATTTTTAAAATATCATTTGAAAACCCCATGTAACAGTTTATTTAACCACAGTTCTTAAGCAAAGAAAGCCATTGGCCATTAGAATTAGATATATATTTAATCTGTATCTCTGAGTAAGTTTGTGGTATAGATTTTTCCTTTCTGGCTGCGAATTTTCTAAGTAGAAAGATTTTCTGTGTTTCCTCACATTCAGATTTAAGGTGAATTTCTAATTCTGGATATGGCTTTGATCCAAAATGTTTCATTTCTGGCCCTTTGCCTCTCCCAAAAATATTGATTTCTTGAAGAAAAAAGGTAAAAATCGATGCAGTCATTCCTAAGGGCTAAGTACACCTTAATAAGAGAGACCTCTGGCTAAAGCAGCTTCATTTATGACTCAGTCTTATAAGCAGGAAGGAGTCTAGCCAAAAGCCCATCAAGGATCTTCAATGCCTGAAGAATGTCAGGTTTTGAACAGAACCAGTTCCCCTCACCTATCACTCTTCCCCCAATGGAAAACATTTACTGCATAATGCTTCAAGGGATTGCATTTTTCTTACACTACCTGTCATCATCATTGTGATTTCTTTCAATTCATGCTACTAGCAGATTCCCAGCCCAGTGGAAACAAGAGCAGGAAGAGCTCTGGAAGTTAAATACGGGTTGGAGTCTGAGCTCAAGCATTTAATACTGGCATGACCTTCAACACATCTTGCTTCTGTGAGACTCATTCTCCTGTTTGTCAAATGCGTATAACAAGCCTTGTATTGACCACCTCCCAAGGTAGGTATGAAGAAAATGATATTGTAAAATCTCAGTTACTATTAAAAGGAATCTCTCATGAATCCAGCCTCTCAAATGGTGGTCCCAGCTTTCCAGCAATGCCACTTTACCCCTTCACCAAATGGCAAGATGTGAGGAAAGTAGCTCTATAAAATGTGCTAATTATCAATATTAAAGTCATTATTGATATTAATAATTATTTGCACACATTGCTTTTCACATTTTAGTTTTATTAAGGACCAAACATGAACATTTCAATATATAAAGAACAGAAAAAGAGGGGTTTATATGGAACTGAACTTTTTTTAAAAGTTGGTAGTAAATTTAATATGATATAACAAAATTCTCCTTGTCTACATCCCTTTCTGAAAGTCTGCTCTTTCTGTATATTTTTATAAAATCACTGGCATTCATTTTCCTCTTTTCTGCCTTATTATCACTCCCCCTTCCCAAACAGAAGCTGTCCCTTTTAACAAATTAGTCAAAAGGAAAAAATTCACACGTTGGCCATGTCTGAAAATACTTCTCATTAAGCGTCTCTAGTCCAGCACCTCTCTGCCAAGTGGTGGAAAGTATGTTTCATCATCATTGTCCTGAATGACAGTGTCAACACATTGATGAGAGGTCTTAAGCTTTTCAAAGTTGTTTGCCTTGACCTTATTGCACACCTTGTATAAATTGTTCTCCTGGAATTTTAGGAATTTTTATTGATGCCCATTCTGACATCATACTCACTTCTAATATGCCCTGTGCCCACTAGTACCACCTCTTATGATAGAGAAAAGTGAATAATTATTTAATAAATCATTTAAAGATTAACTATTAAACTCACTTAACGCTCCATCTGTTAATACAGGTCTTCCCAAGCTTCTCTTGATCTATTCTTTTTGCAATTTCTTACACTGCAATAATATTTAATATTCATGTACCATAATTTATTCATCCATTCCAAACTGACAGGGTACCTATATTGTTTCCAGTTCTTTGCTATAACAAAAAATTTTGCTCTAAATATTAAGGTAATAAATGAGTGTGGTGTCTCCACCTCCACTATAGTGCCTTATATGTCTCACACTCTCCAATTTGCCCTCACAATAACACAGTTACTCTCAAATATCTTAGGGTTCTAAATGATCTCCTTTTATGAGGGAATGCATTTCCTCCATTCAGTATTTCAGCTCTCAAGACATGCCTGAAGTTCTTCTATTTACACAAAACCAGACATTCAATGATGACACATTTAGACCTAAAACATAACCATCTACTTAAGAATAAGACAAAAGAAATAATAGCATCACAAGTACTCATCTATAAGAATTATATGCCCAGCCAAACTAATGGAAGGAATAATAAACCCATCAAACTCCACACTAAACCAGGGCCATACTCTCCTAACATGTACTCAGTATATATGAGAGAAAGTGAGCAGACACACATACAGAAAAAACCTGGAGAGAAGCATGTAAAGAGAGGAAAACTCATGTTCTCAGGCTAACTTGTAACCCTAGAACTGTACATTTTGGTGTCCTCTTATTGTTTGAGGAACTGTATGTAAAAGGTCCTTGACAAACATAATTTCTTTATTGAATAGATGCTTCCACTGCTAAACTGTGCTAATCTACTGAAACTCTGTGCTAATCCACTGAAACTCTGGAATTGTAAACTATAAACTTTAAGGTTTCTTTTGGTCTCAGGAACTGTCTATAAAAGCTCTTTGATGAACTTAGTCTCTGTGCCAAACAAATGGTCCTCCTACTTGACTAACATGTCATTGTTAGTCAAGTCCTGTTTCAGTTGAACTAGTCAGTCTTCCAGTTAGTATCTCTGATTCTCTGCTTCCAATCTGTTTCTCTGCTTAACTTGACCTATTCTTTAACAATTGTATTAACCATAATTTCTAGCATCAAGTTTAGCTGATACAGTTCTAAAATCTGTTCTTTCAAATTATATGCATGTCTCTCTCTTGCATCATCATCATCATCATCATCATCATCATCATCATCTTTCTGTATTTAGACTCTTGCTCCTCTATGTGAATGACCCCCTCCCTTAAGTTTATGATTAGTGATCAAGTGCTCATCTCCTGGCTATAATCAGATATGCCTCATTTCATAAAATAGTTCTAGCGTTCATAAAGTTCCAGTAATAATACGGCTTGTCATATTCAAAATGAACAAGAAATGTCTTAGAACTCTGAGTCAGAATAGCTTTTTCTTCCAAATCTGAGCAGATCTATGCTTCAAATAAATGAACTGCTGAGCCAAACTTAAATCAACAACTGCTCTTCTCAGAAGCAGACTTATGCCCCATACAAATGAACTACAAAGGGTAACTCATATTTACATATGGGTGTTTTCTCTCTGTTTTTTGATGTCTTTAGGGAATGTGTTTAGTAGTGGCATCATCGGATCACAGAATATTCACAGTATATTGACTTTTGAGCTAGAGTTCCAAAATGATCTCCTTAATACTTGGACCAATTCACAGCTCTGCTAACAGTATGTTGATATTCCTATCCTCCCACAGACTCTCCAGCAATTGTAATTTTCCTTTTTTGTCATTTTTATCAATCTGGGCATGAAGGAGAACCCTGGAGTTGTTTTAATTTGTGTTCCTCTTATTATTAGTGATTTATAGCATTTTGTATGGTCATAACTTGCATCACTTCTTTTGAACATTGCCCATTAATCTATCTATTGGTAAATGTATTTGTTCTCATATACGTGCATCTCTTTTAATTATATCCACAAATATGAATTGCTCAAACAGTACTAATTGAGCCCTGTGTTAGAAACTGTGAAATAAATACACAAGAAAAAATAATTCCTGGTTCTCAAGGATTCGAATCAAAAAGGACCTCAGAGATCACCCAGTCCAACTCATTGAATGATTCATGCTCATTTTTCAGATAATGGAACTGAGGTCCAAAGTGGTGAAGTGACTTCTACAAGCTCATACAAGTTCCAAAATCACAATTAGATCCAAGCCCATCTAACTTCAAATTTAGCGTTCTTTCTATTAACCCCTCTCCTACCACTAAATGCAGAAAGAGCCTGCAGCAAAAGAAACAAAACCCCCTCCTTTTCTTTTTGAGTTGCCATCCTTGATTAAAACTTATAATTCTGAAATAGTGCTTCATGTTCCTCTGCATTTCTAAAGTTAACCTTTGTATTAGCTTAATTCCCTTGAGTCAAAGAAACAAGACTTTGAAAAGGAAGAGATCTGTGTGGTCTAGACTTCCAGGACATAGGAGGGGAAAAGAGAAAGGAGAGATGCCTTCTACATGCCAGGAACTGTGCTAAGCACTTTTTATAGATATCATTTCATATGTTCTCACAACAGCCCTTTGAGGTGGGGGATACTATTATCTCCATTTGATAGGTGAGGAAGTGAGACAGTTTAAATGACTTGCCCAGGGTCACACAGGATGTGTCTGAAGGCAGATTTGAACTCAGGTCTTGCTCACTGCAGGCTCACTGCTCACTCTGTCTGTTGTACCACCAGATGGCTGGTAAAAGCAGTGAACTTCAGTGGGTTCATGATGAATAGATGTTGTTATCCAGTCATTTCAGTCCTGTCCGATTCTTCATGACCCCATTTGGGGTTTTCTTGGCAGAGATACTAGAGGGGTTTGCCATTTCCTTCTCCAGCTTATTTTACAGAGGAGTAAACTGAGGCAAACTGGGCTAAGTGACTTGCCCAGAATCACATAGCTAGTAAATGTCTGAGACTGAATTTGAACTCAGGAGGATTGCAGGCCTGGTGTTCTATTCACTTCACCATCTAACTGCCTCAACAGAGTAAGAAACTGGGAGCATGTGAAGAAACTCCTCCTACCGATGTATAACAGGGGCTGCTTTGCAACTATAGATTGCTGCCTGGGGTGCTGAAAAGATAAGTAATTTGTTTGGCGTCATATGGTCAATGTATTTCTTTTTTAATATATTTTTATTTATTTTATTAAAGATTTCTCAAATATATGAAAAAAATTTTAACGTTCATTTTTTTAATTTTGAGTTTCAAATTCACTCTCCCTCATTTCCTCACTCCTGTCTCTCCCCTCCTTAAGAAGGCAAACAATTTGATATCAATTATATGTGTGAAGTCACAAAAAACATATTCCTTGTTAGTCATGTTGCAAAAGAAAACACTTTCAAAAAACAAGAAAAATAAAGAAGATTTAAAGGTATGTGTCAGTCTTATTCAGAATTCATCAGGTCTCTTTCTGGAGGTAGAGAGCATTTTTTATGTGTCCTTCGGAATTTTTTTTGGATCATTCTATCAATCAGAATGGTTGTCTTTTACAGTTGAGCATCCTTAGAATCTTGCTGTTACTGTGTATAATGTTCCCCTGGTTCTGTTCACTTCACTCTATAAGGGTTTATATAAATCACGTTGGGTTTTTCTGAAATCATCCTGCTCATCATTTCTTATAGCTCATGAGTATTTCACTACAATCATATACTAAAATTTGTTCAGCTATTTCCCAATTGATGGGCATCCCTAGACTTCTAATTCTTTTGGTACCACATAAAGAGCTATTCTAAATATTTTTGTACAAATAGGTCGTTTTCCCTCAGTCATTATATTTCAGAGGAGGGACCTGAATCCAGTTCTACTTGACTCTAAGGTTGTTAGGGGTGTTGTTTTTTTTAATCTACATTGCCATGCTGCTTCTCAGTGAATAGGTAGAACACACTATCACTAAAATTACTACTACTACTACTACTTCTACTACTACTACTACTACTACTACTACTACTTCTACTACTACTACTACTTCTACTACTACTACTACTACTAGTACCACTACTACTATTACTACTACTACTACTACTACTACTACTTCTACTACTATTACTACTACTATTATTACTACTACTACTACTACTGCTACTACGACTGCTACTACTACTACTACTACTACTACTACTACTACTACTACTACTACTACTACTACTACTATGACTGCTACTACTATAACTACCACCATTACTTGCTACCACCACTTCATTTCAAAGAGTTGTGATGGGAATGTATATGAACGGTCTTTCACTCCTCACATGTCTCAGCCCTTCTATATCTTGGTGAATGGTTTGTAGAGTGGATGTGGCTGAAAAATTTATCACCACATACTCAAAATCATGAGAAGCATCTCCAAATATAGCTAGATTCATTCTCAGATGATTGGGCATAGCTCATCTTACAGAATCTTATCAGATTTTAGGACCTCTAAGAGATGACACTCACTTGGCTCAGTCTTCTATACTTGGAGTCATCTCCATGTCCAAGAAATCTGAAGAGCAATTTGGAACTATTTCTCAAAAGTCACTAAACTGTGTATACCTTGTGACTCAGCAGTATTATTTTAGGTCATATATTCCAAAGACATCAAAACAATTGGAAAGGATACATAAATACATACATACATACATACATACATAACTCTATTTGTAGCAGCAGAGAACTATAAACCAACAATTGGAGAAATGACAGAACAAAGTATGCTTTATGAATGTAATGGAATACTACTATACACTAAAAATTGATGAAAGATGATTTCAGAGAAACCTAGGAAGAGTTGTATGAACTGATATAAAGTGAAGAAAACCAGAACAATTTATACAATAACAACATTGTAAAGATAAACAACTTTGAAAAAGTTAAGAAGTTTGATGAAAGAAATGATCTAATATTTCTACAGAAGACATATGACGCAGTATGTTACCCATGTCCTAATAGAGAAGGAAGTACTGAAGTCACAGAATGAAGCATACGTTTTTGAGCATGGTCATTTTGCAGGTTTATCTTGCTTTTCTAATCATGTTTATGTGTTTTTATCTGTTTTTATCATTTTTTCCAATACAGGGTAGGAAGGAGAGAAAATAAATGTAATTGAAAAAATCAATTGAATTTTCAGAAAAGAAAGCATCTGTGGAGGGATAATAATACTGTATTTCCATTACTCCACTGGATTTACAATATGCTAACACACATTACTATATTTAGATATATCTACCTAGGGTATGGAATAAAACTGAACATTTTATTTCATTGGGAGTTTCCAAAGAGGAAACTTCCTCTATCAATGCAAACAGACACCTGCCCAACTTCAGGTTTTGTTTTGTTTTGTTTTTTGTCTTTTTTATGGAGGGGAGAAGGCAGGGCAACTGTGGTTAAGGGATTTGCCCAGAGTCACACAACTAGTAAGTGTTAAGTGTCTGAGGCTGGATTTGAACTCAGGTCCTCCTGACTCCTGGGTTGGTGCTCTATTCCTTGAGCCACCTAGCTGTACCCCAACTTCAGTCTTAAAAAGTTGCATGGGACCTTAAAGGTTAAGGAACTTATTTAGGGTCACACAAACAGTACTATCAAAGACAGTATTTGAACCCAGATCTTCCAGGCAAGCAAGTAAAATTAATCACATTTTACAGGTGAGAAAATGTGTTTCAGAGATGTTAAGTGACTTGTCCATGGACAGAAATCTAGTAAGTGTTGAAGCAAATGTTGGTCTCTGATAGGTCACTATGAAAATGGACTCTTAGTGTTTATGATATTACATGGAGTGCTTCTGCACTTGTCAAAAGGTATTCTGGTAATCCCAAGGAAAGATGGTGGAGATCCATTGAGATAGAAGAGGCAAGGCTTAGAACAGAAGGAATATAGTCAAGTGCCAGGCAGGTCCATTAACCCCCACCAGCACCCCCTCCAGAGACTGCAAGTGCTGATATCCAGCACTGACATAAGCCTGATATCTAATACTTTGTCCAGACTCCATCTGCTTCCTGGAAGCTTAGGTCTTTTTCTTCTCTGAGTCTACATGTCCTTGCACTGACTGGCAGTGGTGCCTCAGATGGTTCTGGACAGACTTCACTACAACTCTTCCCCACCCCACTCAAGTCCAAGGAGACACCATTTACTTTCAAGAACAGCTCCTTTTCACCATTTATTCAAGCCTCTCTTCTTGAGTTTTTTTTTTCCTAGCCGCTTTTGGTTCTGAAAACTTTTGATTTGTTTTAATGGTTGGATAAAAAGATGCTAGCAGCAGAGATAACATGGGGGTATCTGACCTCATTCATAGTCTGGTGTTCTAAGCTTCCTTAGAATCTCAGCAGATTGAAGTATGTGATGGGAACAGAACATTGGTGTGTTCAGAAAACACCTCTCGTCGGTTGATAAATACTGATATAATTTACCTATTTATAATTCACTTTAGGGACAGCCAGGTGGCACAGTGAAGACAGTGCCCCTCGGGAAGACAGTTCAAATTTGGCCACAGACATTTACTAGCTATGTGATCCTGGGCAAGTCACTTAGCCCTGTTTGCCTCAGTTTCCTAATGTATAAAAAATAAACTGGGGAAGAAAATAGCAAACAAATTTACTATTTTGCCAAGAAAAACCCAAATGGAGTCACAAAGACCCCATTAGACATGAAACTACTCAACAACAACAATAAATTTGTTTTAAATTCTGCAAAATGCTTTCTATTCACTTTACTTAAGTTCTAAGACAACTCTGTGATATAGGAATTAGAAGCATAATTTTCCATCACACAGGTGAGAGTTTGAGTAGTCTGGGTACATTAATAAGTGTCAGAGAAAGGATTTAATCTTCTATGACTTCCTCACTTCTATGCAGATGTTGGCAAAATTATATCTCTACCTATGACCTCTGCCTTGACCTTCTTGTATACAGCTGGCTGTTAGATATCTTCACCTGTAGGTCCTGGAAGATACCTTAAATATAAAATAATTAAGCCTAACTTCCTCATCTTGCCACTAAACCTACTTCTGCCTGTAACTTCTCTGTTTCTGTCAAGGGCATCATTCTCCCAATATTCTAGGTTTGCAACATTGGTGTCAACTTGAATCTTCTCTCTTCTTCACCCATGTGTCTAAGTAGCAACTAGAACTGCTGTCAAGACTTGTAATTTGCTCTGGAACAATAGAACTTGTATCTAGACCTTCAGTTCTACCACAACTATAACTGCAGTAGGTGAAGTTCTCAGCTCACTAAACCTATTTTAGTTGCCTTGTTACTAATCTTCCATCTTCAATTTGTCCTATTCAGAATGCTGGACTTGGAGTTAGGAAAACCTAAGCTCAAATCTCACTATGGCCATTTAACTAGCTGTAGGACCCTAGGCAAGACACCTGACCTCTCTGATCCTCAGTTCCCCAATGTGTACAATGAGGATAATAGCAGCATTTGCTTCATACAGTTGTTGTAAGTGGCAAATGAGATAACACAGGTAAAAGCATTTTGTAAAATTTAAAATGATATGTAAATGTGAGTTATTATCATTATTATGCACTTATTTGACTAGTCTAACTATGCTACCATGTTCTAGGCCTTCCTCTATTACTAAAAAACAAAACTAAAGGAAATTAATTGCCTACCAAATAAAGCATAAACTCCTAATCCAAAAATTCAAGACCCTCTACAATAGTGGTTCTCAACCTTCCTAGTGCTGTGACCCTTTAATACTTGTATGTGGGTGTGTCTGCATGTGGGCAGACCCGCCTGGAGAGGGATAGAGGAATGGTGTCTCGGAAATATGTGTTTTTCCATGGTCTTAGGTGACCCCTGAAACCCTTATAAAAGGGTCATTTGCCACTTACAACAACTGTATGAAGCAAATGCTGCTATTATCCTCATTGTACACATTGGGGAACTGAGGATCAGAGAGGTCAGGTGTCTTGCCTAGGGTCCTACAGCTAGTTAAATGGCAATAGTGAGATTTGAGCTTAGGTTTTCCTAACTCCAAGTCCAGCATTCTGAATAGGACAATATGGCAATAGCCTTTACCTTCATGTGGTCAGCATTCCAGACAACCTGGGTGACTATGGTTTTCTGATCTCATCTTGCCCTCTTCTATCTTTATGCCTTGGCTAGTGCCTTCCCCTCCACTGGCATGAATTTTTCTTCTTCTTCTTCCTGGTCCTCCTCTTCCTCCTCCTCCTCCATCCATTGAAGTCCTTCACTTCCTTCAGGGCACAAATTACATGCTACCTCCTCCTTGAAGCCTTTCCTGAATTCTACATGTGTCAGCAAGTAATTTCCTGCTCCTCAAATTTCCCATGACACTTTGACTTATTTGCTCTTTTCTTGTCGCTGCTTTGTATTATAGATATATGTATTTGTCCTTTTTCACCCTATGGTTCTTCATCCATATAAAATCAAGGCACTAGTTCTCAAACAGAATAATTTTTCCAGGGCATAGAAAGAGCTCTGGATTTAGATCAGGAAGAGCTGGGTTTATATATAAGTTCTACCAATTAGGCAAGAGTTCCAAACTTAGGCAAATCACTTACTGTCTACAATAGCTTCTAATAGTAGCTTCTAAAGATGCTCATTGGATAGTTTGTAGCTTCCCTCAGTTCAGTAAAATTTTTCTCTCCTCTGCTCATTTCCATGAATTTGGAAAGTACAATCCCTAGACTTGAGAAACTTCTATTTTGCTATCTGTAGGAAGGCAGAGCATATAATTATGAGAACCTAATTATCAGTTCTTTCCAAAGAAATGGACTGGTTTATCTGTGTTTACAGTTTTTGACTGAATACCATTGAAAACTATCCTTGTTCATTCCTGTAATTATTGTTATCAAGCTCCCTTCCTTGTAACACCAAATAGCTATTTTTTCAAATATGAAAACAAAATTAACTCTTTCCAAAGACAAAAATGAAATGAATGCATTTTATTCATTACAGAGCTAAGAGCCTCAAACCTTCTAAAGAAAACATTGTTTAGCACAGACAGAACCTGCTCCTCACCCCAACTTCCCTAAGAGTGTAGAATCCTAAGTCTAAGACATAAACAAATTATTAAAAATCATCTTGTCCAGCTTCTGGGTTTTAAGTAAGGAGCCATTTTCCAGATGAGGAAACTGAGGCCCAGAGAAGTTAACTAATTTGCCCAATATTACATGGCTAATAAATGGGAGATGCCAGACTAGAATTAAAGTCCAATTAGCTCCAAATCTTGAACACTTTCTACTAGAGTATATTATACTTTTTTCTCACACTTCTCGTTTTTACCATGGTTCTTTCTTGGAAACTACTGATTATGTTAGTTTTTCTGTAATTACAATGGCTACTATCATAGTGGGAAGCCAGGATGTGCAATGGATAGAGTTCTGGACCTGGAGTCAGGAGACCTATCTTTCCGAGTTCAAGTCTGACCTCAGACACTCACTAGCTGTGTGACCCTGGGCAAATCACTTAACCCTGCTTGCCTCAATTTCCTCATCTATAAAATGAGCTGGAGAAGAAAATAACAAAACCCTCCAGCATCTTTGCCAAGAAAGTACCAAATAGTGTCACAAAGAGTTGGGTGCAACCAGAAAATGACTGAACAGGGGCAGATAGGTGGCACAGTGAATAGAGCACTAGCCCTGGAGTCAGGAGGACCTGAATTCAAATCCAGCCTCATACATTTAACACTTACTAGCTGTTTGACCTTGGGTAAATAACTTAATCACAATTGTCCTGCCATCCCCCTTCAAAAAGACAAAAAACAATAAAACAAAAATGACTGAACAACAACAACTATCATAATGCAAATCACGTAGTGGGTATTTGTTAGTTTCTTTTCCTTCAAATAAATCTTTAATTTTTTTTAATTACATCTCAAAATAATTTCTAACATTTGTTTTTTTAAATTTTGAATTCAATGTGTTTTCCTTTCCTCCTGCCCCTTCCCCCTCCCTAGGGTGGTAAACAATTTGACATTGGTTATAAATGTCCAGTCATGCAAAAGTCATGTTGTGAAAGAAAGCACAGACCAAAAAAAAAAAAAATCTCACGAAAATAAAGTAAAAAGAGTATGCTTCAATCTGCACTCATAGTTTACCAGTTCTTTCTCTGAAAGTGGATAGCCTTTATCTTCATAAGTTCTTCAGAACTGTCTTAGACCATTGTATGGCTGAAAAAAACCAAATTATTCACAGTTGATCATTGTACAATATTACTGTTACTATGTACAATGGTCTTCTGGTTCTGCTCACTTCATTTTGCCTCAGTTCAAGTAAGTCTTTCTGGGTTTTCCTTAAATTATCTTGCTTCTTATTTCTTTTAGCACAATAATATTCCACCACTATCATATAATACAACTTGTTCAACCATTCCACAACTGATGGACATCCCCTCAATTTCCAATTTTGCCGCTACAAAAAGAACTGCTATGAATATTTCTGTAAATATAAGTCCTTTACAATTTTTTGCATCTTTTTGGGCTATAGACCTAGTTGTAGTATTGCTGGCCCAAAGGTTATATATACACAGTTTTATAGCCCTGTGGGCTATAGAGTGCTCTCTAGAATGTCTGGATCAGTTTATAACTCCACCAAAAATTCATTGATCTCCCAGTTTTCCCACATCTCCTCAAACACTTGTCATTTTCCTTTTCTGTCTTATTAGCCAATCTGATAAATATGATTTTGTACCTCAGAGCTGTTTTAATTTGCATTTCTCTAATCAATAGTGATTTAGAACATTTTTTTTCATATACCCATAGATAGCCTTCATTTCAACTTCTGAAAACTGCCTGTTAATATTCTTTGACCATTTATCAATAAGGGAATTCCTCATATTCTTATAAGTTTGACTCATTTCTCTGTATATTTGAGAAATAAGGTCTTTATCAGAGAAATATGTTGAAAATTTTTCCCCAGTTTTCTGTTTTCCCCCTAATCTTGGTTACATTGATTTTGTTTGCATAAAACCTTTTAATGTAATCAAAATGATCTATTTTATATCCTGTAATCC
Organism: Pseudocheirus occidentalis; assembly: GCA_028646575.1. Classification (NCBI taxonomy): domain Eukaryota; kingdom Metazoa; phylum Chordata; class Mammalia; order Diprotodontia; family Pseudocheiridae; genus Pseudocheirus; species Pseudocheirus occidentalis. The sequence continues at coordinate 46,928,125 of CM053595.1, read as the reverse complement.
TCACTATCTCTCATCTGGTTATAAAGTGTTTCCTTATCCATAGATCTGATAGACAAACTATTCCATGCTCCTGTAATTTGTTTATAGTATCACCCTCTCTGTCTAAATCATATACTTATTTTGACCTTATCTTGGTATATGGTATGAGATTTTGTTCCACACCTAGTTTCTGCCAAACTATTCTCCAGTTTTCCCAGCAATTTTTGTCAAATAGTGAGTTCTTGTTCCCAAAGCTGGGATCTAAGCATTTACTGAACCTTATATTACTATGGTCATACAGGCTGAGGCTGGCTCACCAGATTGCTGTTGGTTTTCAAGGCATGGCCTACTCCTGGCTTGTCAGGAGTGTCCTGTACTGGACTATATTCCACTCTTACCTCAGTGTAACAGGCATTTTCTGTCAATCTTCGAAATTGTCTTGGACTGGAGAATTGTTTTACCCAATCATTTTGTAAGTTCTGCCACTCCACAATTCATTTTGAGGCATTATTGTAATGTTGTTTGGAGGGCAATTTGTTAGAACTCAGGTGAGTCCTACCTTACTCTGCCATTTTGGCTTCACTCCACCCCCAATAAATGAACTGTGATATTAATGTAAGAACACAATTAAAATCATAAAAGTTAAATTCGGATCTTGGTTTGTTGCTTACTATGTGCATGATCTTGAACAAATCATTGAACCTCTCTGTGTTCCTATCTCTACTTCTATAAAATGAGGAGGATACATTTCATGATTATTATGTTCTTATTTAAACAATTTAACTATGCTGCCATGTTCTTTGCAGTCCTCTACCAAAACACATTCAGTAGCTCTTCATTGTCTACCAAGTAAAGCACAAGCTCCTAATCCAGAAATTCAAACCCCTCCACAATATGGAGATAACCACCAAAGGTCATTGTCCAGTGAAATTCTGATAAATAAATGAATCAAAGCAAACTGATGGGAATCCAACCTCTCTATTTTACAAATGAGAAGAGTAAATTCCAGAGATGAAGCAGCTTAACTTGTCCACATAGTAATGAGTAACAAAGCCAGGATTCAACTTAGGCCTCTTAGCTCTAAACCTATACCTTTCTACTACAGCACTTCTAGACTACTCATTTTCATATTTTAACATTACTGCATTCTTCCCTGTTCTCTATACATGTAATGAATTGTGCATTTTCCTCCCTAGCCAGTGGCGGTGTTCAGCAAAGTAACTGATTTGATTCATCCATATCCCTGAAATGATTATAAAGGGAAGATAGGAGATTTGAAATGGAACTAAGAAGCATTTGTAGTTGCTAAAGGATAAATCATTGCTTGGAGAGAGCATGGAGTACCCCGGGAAAAACTAGGAAGTTAGTAGTTGGGCACATTTCCATGTATCCAGGGCTGAGTAGACTCATAGCACAAAAGCAAAACCAAGAGTGTGTTTGCTTACCCATATAATAAAACTAGATTTGGAGAGTTCAAATGTTTCCAGTCAAGACGATGTTTAATGTAGTTTGTGCTAGGAATGTCTACCATGGAAGTATCCAGAGGGCCCTATAGAGGATGCCCAACATTTCTAACATGGAATCACTCGGTGTGTCCTCCCATCTGGGTGCTGTAGCAAAGTGTCTACATGTTAGGAGATGTGGGCATGCCCCAAGACAAGTCTTGTTACAAAAGAATCTCTGGAAGCATTCCTTATCTCTGTGTAAAATTTTCATTTGAGGAGTGACCTAAGACACTGCCAGCTGAATGCTATACAAAAAAAACGACAGGGGAGTAAAACTTGGAAGAATAATGATGAGAAGCTATAGAGCAGCAACAGCTTCGTCATGTCCTGGGAGTTACACAAAACCACAAGGAGAGCCTCTGTTTGGAAACCTTGAATGGAGAAGAACCCCCTGCATCGCTAAGCAGCCCATTCTCTTTCTGGATAGCTCTAATTGTTAAGAAGTTTTGGGGGGTGGCTGGGTGGCACAGTGAATAGAGCACCAGCCCTGGAGGAGGACCTGAGTTCAAATTCTGCCTCAGACACTTAACACTTACTAGCCATGTGACCTTGGGCAAGTCACTTAACCTCAATTGCCCTTCCTTCCCCCTCCAAAAAGCAAAAAAAAAAAAACTTAAATAAAAGAAGAATATTTTTGCTTGTTTGCTTTTGTTTTCTGTTTGTTTTTATGACAACAAGCCTAAGTTGACCCTTTTGCACTCATTGCTCCTAATTCTCATTTCTGCGGCCAAACAGAACAAATCTAATCCTTCCCTATATGATAGTCTTTCTTTTTTTTTTTTATCTTCACCACAGTGCTGTGAGGTGGGTGTGTTCTCAACCCCATTTTATTTTTTTTTAATTTTATTTTCTTGGTTACATCATTCATTTCCACAAGGTTTTGAGTTACAAATTTTCTCCCCTTTTTGTCCCTAACCCCCAGCCCAGAACATTGATC
>CM053595.1:46773334-46925204 GCA_028646575.1 Pseudocheirus occidentalis | reverse complement strand
ACTCTCTCTCTCTCTCCCTCTCTTTCTCAGCTGACATCAGTTTCCATGAATCTTCCTTCACTGAGGAGCCAATTCCAATTCTCTCCTCCCTCTCTAAAATTCTTCTTTATATACAGCACTGGCCTCCTGTCTCAGCCAATAACCTTCTTCCAAGTCAACAGGGGAGTTCACACCTTTTCAACAATGAACAAAGTTCATACCTTCTATACTTAGCCCTAAGTTTCTAGGTGCTACTTAGCCCTAGGCTACTAAGTGCTAAGTATCTGATAAACTGTTACTATTACACAAGGCCAGGACTCTCAGTGTTTCCCAAGTTACCCTGAGGCTTGCAGAGTAACCTATGGGGGCAGGATGGTCTGGCTCCTTCTGGTTTCCACTTCTGTGTCTCTGGGCTACAGCTCAGGCATGTTCAGTAGCTGGAGGCCAGCAGCAGGGCAGGGCTGCTGATTGGCCAGGTGGTGCTAAAGCACACCTGGGCTTTTATTGTTAGGGCTTGCTGGCTCCACACTCAAGGGCTTAGACTCTGTACTGTCTCCCTTCCCCTTTCCTCAGTGACACCCAAGCCTAAGGCTGTTTCCACTAATTCAATATTTTACTCTGGGTGGGGTATTTAACTCCGGACTTTTCTGGGTCAGGGAGAGGGAATCCGAGCAACTAAATTTTATTCCTCCATCTTGGGTTCTGGAAGTTTGGGTATGTAATTCTAAACAAACAGGTTGCAGGCTATCAGCCCCAGGAAAAGCAGCCAACCTTGCTGTGGGCCCCAAGTTTTTTCCTGCCCGGTTCCAATGATCCTCTGTCCTGTGGTGAGACAGCTGCAAATCCCTCCTGCTGGGTGAGTCTGCTGGCTGGCTGGGGCTTCTTCTCAGTCTGCCTTACTCTGCTCTCAGAACCACGCTGGTGCAGCTCCTGTGTGCTCTGTGTTCTCCTTGCCCAGACCTGAGTAGGCACTTTCTTGGGCTGGGAATCTGCCATGATCCATCTCCCAATGTGTTCTGTCACTCTTAAATCTGTTCAAATTCACTTTTTAGCTTTTAGTGACAGAATTCTTGGAGAAGCTTTGAAAGCCTACTGCTTCCTTTCCACCATCTTAGCTCCACCCCCAGACCCTTTTTTTATTATGTTCTCAAATAGGCCAGTAATTCTTAAATTCTCTTTTCTGGATCTATGTTACAGGTCACTTGTTTTTCCAATGAGGTATTTCGTATTTTCTTCTATTCTTTCATTCTTTTGATTTTGTTGACTGATTCTTGAAGTCTCATAGTTATTAGCTTCCAGATGCTAAATTCTAATTTTTAATGAATTATTTTCTGCGGTTAGCTTTTGCACCTACTTTTCCATTTGACCAGTTGTACTTGTTATGGAGTTACTTTCTTCAGTGTACCCTTTTTTTCCCATTTTGTCAATTATATTTTAAATTTTTTCTTCTATCTTTTATTTGACTTTTAAAATCCTTCTTGAGCTCTTCCAAGAAGGCTTTTGGGGCTTGAGACCAATTCACATTCCCCTTTTGGGTTTCAGATATGGGTATAGTGACCATGTTGTCATCTCCTGAATTTGTGTTTTCTCTGTCACCAATATATTTCTCTAAGATCACTGATTTTTTAAATTCTTTTTGTTTAAGCTGTTTGCTTTTTTTTTTTTTTGGCTTTTAAATTTGAGCTCTGCTTTTGCGGCCCAAAAAGCACTGTCCCAGACTTTTTGTGCTGAGGACTAAGAGCCTGGTTATAGGTTTTCTGTACTGGGGATTCAGGTGCTTGCAGTTGTATGTTGTGGTGTGATATTTTACCCGATGTTGAGCTGGAAGCAGTATGTGCCTGGTGTTGGCCCTTGCCTGCTCCTCCTCTCTGGGGTGCAGGATCTCATGATGGTCCACTGAGGTGGGGTCTGCTGCTGGCCTGCTGACACACCTCCTGAACTGTACTGGTGGTCCCCTTCAGCCATAGCAAGAAGGAGCATTCTCATTAATCCCCTAGCCTAATGTGCTAGACCTAAAAGACTGCTGTACCCTGATTTTCTGCTTGCTCCACTATTCCAGGATTCTTCTTGGGGCAATATTCTCTGGGTTTTTCAAGGTCAAGGAAGGGTGAGAGTGACTTACTGTTTATTCCACCATATTGGCTCCTGGAAGTTTAAATAGGTGATTTTCAATATTCAGTCTATGGCTGAAATACCAGGAGTAGCTGCTGCTGCCACGGTCACAGGCCCCATGCAGGACTACATTTCTTTCTCACCCAGCTCTGGCAGACCTCTCTCCTCCTTCACTGAGAAGTCTTGGAGGTGCCACTACTGCCAGCACTTCAATTCCCCCCAAATTTTTAAATACACAAAAAAGGAGATATATGCATACCAAAAGTGTTCCTACTATCATCGAGGATGTTCTAAGCAAAACTCAAAAGGAAGGGGAGTTACATAAAGAGAAAGGTCCTCCAGATACTCCTGTTTACAGATAACATTGTGTTGACTCCATGAAGGGTCTCAATGAGATCCACAATCATTCATCAGTTCCTTAGGACATGTCCCTAATGAAGGAAGAGTCAAAAGACATAGATGGACAACTTGTATTTTCTCTTACCCAAAGTGTTATACAGAGAAACGCAATTAAATAAACATATGAAAAGAAGTTAAAGCAACTTCATTAGAGAATACCATCAAATTACACAAGAAGTTCAAAAGTACAAAATTAAAAGCTGGCAAAGTTGAAAAGAAAAAGGTACTCTGTTACACTGTTGGTAGGTTTATAGATTTATTGCAACTTGCAATAAATAAAATCCAAAATTAAAAAAAAAACTTCCAAAAATCTTGAAACACATACACAAAATCAAACATATCCTTTGATCTACCAAATCCAGTTAGAATTTTTTTTAAAGATGGATCCTTCTTAGCATTTATTATCTTTATGATACTCATAGCTGTCTTATTTTTTAACAGAATGGGAAACAATATATACATCCAACAATTAAACTGAATTAAGTTACAGAAAGACATAAATTTTTATTGTACAATTGTAATGCTTACATTAATATATTCTATTTGTACTATTCATATTTATTCTTCTTATGTTATTTTGCACCATTTTGTATAAGGACATACATATTAATTACAACTGTGACTGCTAATGTTAACAAATTGTTAAAAATTTCTGTTCTAACAAAACAAGTATGCTAGTTTTTAAACATTTTCAATTGAATTTATTTCTAATCCATAAATCAGGTAGATGGATTATTCAGATTTTATCACTGTATATCCCTTTTAGAAATAATTTGGGTATAAAATATATACATATTATCACACTGAATAATGAAAAAGAAAAATTGTAATCAATCAAATATTAGATTTTTTAATTGGCATATTTTGCTTTTATATCACCCTGATTTCCAAACATATCCTCCCCCTCCCCCTTAATCAACAAAGCTATTCCTGGTTACAAAAAAATTTTAAAAAGGAAAAAAAGCAGTTTAGCAAAATAAATCAACTTGTCAACTATATTTAGTAGTATATGCAGTATTCTCAATTCATAGTCCCTCATCTCTCCAAAGAAAGAAGAGAAATACAACAAATACATTTTTAATACAGGAATAAAATGAGATATGAGATAGATAAAGTTTTTATTAAGCACTTATTATTTGCCAGGCCTTATACCAAGTGCTGAGGATACAAATACAAGAAAATTATGTCAACACTACTCTCAAGTTTTGCATTCTACTAAGGGAAGAGAAAACATAAAGGGGAGCTGGAAAGCAAGGGTTGGGGTGGATGAAAGGTACTCATACAGGAGCAAGCTAACTAGTCGGGAGATAAGACAGTACAGAAAAGAAGTTGAGCTGGGAGTGAAGTAAGTAATATGGCTGGAACCTCTCAAGAAATGTTGATGACAAAATTTGAAAAACAGATCTTCAAATGATAGTAAAGACTGATGGTTCTTATAATACCAGTCATTAAGAGCTTGAGCCTTTAAGTTGGTGGTCCAAAGGGGCAAAAATATTTCAAAGAAATCTTTGACCAGAATCACTTGCAATCTTAACTATGGTGTTTTGTGAATTACTGAACCTAAAAGTGTCACTATCATTAGCTGCTTAAAAAAACCTTAGTATTATACCTAAAAAGTCTTTATAAATCTGACTATATGGTTGACTGCCAGGGCCATTGTCCCTCAGTGGGTTTCAGGTCTAACTGAACTGCTCTGAAACACCTAAAGTAGATTTGGATAGAACCGGGGAAAAAAAGCTTTTCCCCCAAATGACCCTTCTCCTCCACTACTACTTCAAAGACTTCAACAGTAAGTCATTTCTTTGAGTTATGCTATGAGGTTTGCCTCCTTCAAATCTGTATTGCCTAGGATAAGAATAGCAGTTGCTTCATATGGGAACACTATACTGCAAATATGTGAACCATGACTTCAAAGTCCCTATAGCTTTGGGACTACCCAAACTGAAAATTTATCTGAAGCTTCAGAGAAATTTAATGCTAGAGGTGAGATGCTGCACATTAAAGGCACAAGATGCATCTCCCTACTCAACATAACCATAAACTCTCATGTCTTTGAAAATACACACCGGGAAACCTAGAGGACATCCTAGATCAATCCACATAACAATATTCACAGCTCATTTTTCAATTTCCTTGTGCAAGGGAAATGTTTTATTCCTTGGATTTAAACAGACCTCCAAGGATGACTCCTACTTGACAACAAAGTACACAATTATACCTAAGCTTACCTTGAGAAGGAAAGAGTCACTTTTCTACCTGACTTTCTTAAGTTGGAGGTTGACTCTCAAAGTGCTTCTAAAGAGCTGATGTCATTAGAAGAAACTGGAATAAAACTAAAGTTATCAAGGGTAAGGATTGGGGGAAGCTAACTGTCCATACCAGATGCTAGGAAACTAAACCAAAACATTCCATGAAATCTAAATGATGCTGCCAGTGTCCGTCCATTAATGTTGCTCTCTTCCATTTTTGAATATGTTTACCAGTCATTTCATGATAAGCTGTTCCTCCTAGATAACACAAAAAGAAGGAATTTCATCATTCTCCACTTTCAAGGAAATTTCCCCCTCTCACCCTCCCAAAACATATATAACAACCAATATGCTACACTGCAGAATCATCTGAACCATTTCACTTCTAAGAATTGGGGGTATAGTTCTTGCTTTTTGTAGGTACATATTTCACAGCTTTCTAGAAGTTCCTCAAAAATTACTTGAATTAGACTTTCTCATACACAGTGCTAATTTTAAGACAGCTCAACTACTGCCATTACTAATCAGAATGTGAATAAACACAACCCTAATTATTATTCCCTCATGAAAGGCCATCTTTGGAAGTGGCAAGTATACACCAAATATAGTGGAGGCACATTAATGTTCAGGATATCATTAAGTTCTCTTCTGATGCTCCATCATAGTGTGGGAGTGAGTATGGGTACTCAATAAACTCTGATAGTAGCTCTTGGCAGGCTTACATAATTGAAAGAACTTTGAGTATTTTGTGGTCCTAAGATGAAAAACACACTACACACCACATCCTAGGGAAATTGGGGAGTGGAGGGCAGAGTAGGGAAGGCATCATTATCAACAGCACAGTCACTATAGCATGAATTTTTGCAAGCACAGCAACAGAGTACATGGTCTTCAAGAGGTATTAAAGAGTTATGATTTGCATGGACAGAAGGCTATTCTGATGAAATTACACATCAATGCTTAATAGGAATATTCATTAATAACTAATACTTTTATAGTGTTTACTATGTGCCAGGCACTTTACAACTATCTCATTAGGTGCTGTTATTATCTCCATTTTACAGATAAGGAAACTAAAGCAAATAAAGATTAAGGAACTTGTCCAGGGATCATGCAGCTAACTAGTGTCTGAGGATTCAGGTCTCCCTATTTACAGGACTGGTGCTCTATCCATTATGCTAGATACAGTTTCATTACCACAGAAGTTTCAACAATAACAACAACAAATCATGTGATATAAAGAAATAGTGAGAAAATCTGTACATTTATCTGCCTGAGAGTATTCTAAGGAAAAGTGCTAATGCAGTATAATTCTTAGATTATTTCTAACTGATGGGGATAGTTCTTTAGGGGAAAGAGATTAGAAATATACCCATTTTCAAAGGTCTCAAAATGAAATAGGGATAAAGCCTTTCACCTTTTCTCTATGTCTCATCTTTTTCCTTTTTCCCTGTCTCTCCCTGTCTCTCTGTCTTTATCTGTCACATACATACACATATACACACACACACACACACACACACACACACACACACAGATGGAGACACCTGATATTAAGATAAAACTTCTGAGCCCTATCACTACAAACTCTATAGAAACTGGAAAATCTTTAGCCTACTTCTGAGGGCATATCACCTCAAACTTTAGATAGAGGCATATTCCCAAACTGAAGTAAAATTAATCCCTAAACTACTAGGGCACTGTACAGAAGAGCCAGACAGTTGTGCTGACACTCTCTCCCATCCTGTATATTCTCAACAGAAATAGTCTCTCTGACTTCCAGTCAAGATGACTGAGTGAAAGTTTGCAGTGGAGCAGATAGATGAATGAGGGTAATCATATGAATGAAGAGGTGGAGGAATGAAGGTGGAGGAAGAATAACAGCAGCAGCAACAGCAACAACAATGGCTAAAAAGACTACAAGATAATTAAAATATATTTTATATGGGCAAAGTAAAGAAAGCATCTCTAATTTTGAAAAATACCACAGAGCAAACAAAACAGCTAAAGTACCAGAGTCAATGTGAAAAGAAAGAAAATGCAAAAATTTCCCCAAAGGCATTTTCAAAGGGAAATACATTTTAAATGTAAACAATAATTGACATTATTAAGAAAATTATAACAAGAAATATAAATGAAGTTAACAAAAATTTGGGTTTCTGTTATGATGGCAGAGTAAAAGGCTCTGCTCAACTTCATAATATCAACAAAATGAACGAAGCTAAGAATGGCTACAAAAATAAACAGGAAGGCAGAAAAAGAATCTATTAAGTAAGCTTAAAGGAGAATTACTTTTCAGGTAAAGAAAAAGTAAGGAAAATGGGCAAGCAGAGAAAAACTCCAACACAATTAACAAATATTATTTTGTACTGATTTTGAGTATATTGGCAATTAGGTGATACAATAACGATAACAATAACTATTGTTAATCTCTCTTAATAGAGGGATTTTTCTCACTGGGAATTGCTTATACCAATACAAATAGAGATCCAGATCAAAATATTCTGTATTTATGTTAACAGAAGAAAACATAAATTTTAAAATTATACCTTTCTATGTGAATGTAATAAATTCCACAATAATAAAAAATAAAATGAAAGAACAGATTTTTTAAAAAGCTTACATTTTGTTCCATTCAAGAATCACATTTAAAACAAAAAAACACATACATGAAAATGACAGAATAGGATAAAATATAGCATGCTTCAGTTGACTTAAAAAGCTAGAGTTGCAATAATGTTCATGTTCTTAACAAAAATTTATAATGTCAAGAGTCACAAGTAAAAAGGACAATACTAAAGGCAACATGGCAATAAACAAATTTTTTATTAAATATGTGTGTATAATATGGCCTTATGTTGAAGTTCATAATAAAAAGGCTTATCAAGCTAAAAAAAAGAATATTAGTAACACAGGATGAGTCATTGATTTTTTTCTCACAGAGATGAATAAATAAAAAGATAGAGAAGCAAAAAGAAAAATAAAGAACTGGTCTGTATTTTAAAAATTAGATCTGACTGCCCTATAATAATTTCTAAACAGGACTGCTAAAGAACATACATCTCAGCATACTGTGGTACCTTTTAAAATAGTCATGGGCTACAACATTAAAAAAATAGCAATTAACAAAGGAATTATTAGTAAAAGATACCTACCTAAATGGAAACTAACCAATGACATCCTGAATCACGGAGTGAAGTAAAAAACAAATCAAATAAACAATAATCATGTTTACTCTAAGAATAACACTAAGAACATTTATCAAAATTTAAGGAATGCAGCAAAAGTAGTCCGCACTTCTACATAAAAAAATAGAAAAGGAAAGGATCAATTAATTGAACTTGTAATTTAAAAGTCTAGAAAACAGACAAATATGGGGTGGCTAGGTGGAACAGTGAATACAGCAGAGGCCTTGGAGACGGAAGGACCTGAGTTCAAATTTGGCCTCAGACACTTAACACAAAAAAATTAGCTGTGTGACCTTCTGCAAGTCACTTAACCCTGCCTCCCCCCCCAAAAAAAAGAAAAAATAGATAATATACAATTATGTAACCTTTTAAGAATTATGAAAGAACACATCCTTAAAATTATAGGAGAAATAAAGAAACTTGAAAATAAAAAGATTATAAAATTAATGAACAATATAAAAAAGGTTTTGGAAAAAATTACAGAAATTGATACACTATTTGCTTATCTGATCAAGAAAAAGCAAGGGAAAATCAAACTATTAAAAAGAAAATATGAACGAAATGAATTCATGATAGAAAGGTAAAAAGATAATTTTCAGAAACTATTATGTATAACCATGTCAGCAAAATGAAGATTTCAAAGAAGTGGGTAAGTTTTCACAAAAATAGAAAATATCTAAGTTAAGAATCTAAATTTAAAAACAGTGATAATAAGTAAACCAAACACGGAAAAGTAAATCAATCAAGTCATACATTAGTTGCTTAAGGGAAAAATCCTTGCGTCAAATGGATCTTCACATTAATTTTATCAAACATTTATTGAACTAATAATATCAAAGCTACAAAATACATTCTCAATAATGTAAGACACAAATTTAAGACAACAAAGGGCATTCTAATAAAAAATTTATGTGACAAATGTTTTTTAAAAAACAATTTTAGAAGAGCACCAGCCCTGGTCCAGCCTCACACACTTAACACAAAAACTTAGCTGTATGACCTTGGGTAAGTTACAACCCCAATTGCCCTCAAAAAAAAAAAAGCTAAAACAAAAACAAAAACAAAAAAACACACAATTTTAGTGATGTTTTCTGGGTTTTTTTTTTACTATCAATACTGTATTTTTCCTCTCCCTGAGAGCCAGCTCACATGTCAAATTTCTATATATATACACACGTACACATGTATGTACATGTGCATGCACGTGTGTATATAACACACACACACATATATATATATATATACACACAAAGAGTTATATGCATACAGAGAAAGAGAACACAATTGTTCCATACATTGAGAAAGTCCAAAAATGTGCAATTAAAACCTATAGATCTCCAACAGACATGATGGGGAACTTTAGGGATGTCTTCTTATACCACTTCATTCAAGTTCTACTTGATCTTTATAATTGTCTTACATTCACTTTGACTTTTTTAAATATGGTTGTTCTTTCCATTTACATTGTTGTTGTTGCTATTGTATATGTTGTTTTCTTGGCTCTATTTATTTCATTCTGCATCAGTTCATATAGATCTTTTCATGCTTCTCTGTATTCATAACATCATTTCTTACAGTGCTGTAGTATTCTATTTACATTACTATACTACAATTTGTTTAGCCATTCTCCAAATGAGCATCTACTTTGTTTCCAATTCTTAACTATCATAAAAACAGTTATTACAATTATTCTAGACTATATGGGGACTTCTTTTCTTATTGATGGTTGTATTGGGATATGTCTTATAATGGAGTGTCTAGTTCAAAGGGTATGGACATTTTGGTTACTTTATTTGCATAATTCCAAATTATTTTCCTAAATTGCTGTACCAGTTCTCAGCTCCACCTACAATATATTAATGTAGCTCTCTTCTCACAACTCCTCCAACACTCTTCTCATTTCTGGTCATTTTTGTCAATTTGCAAGCTATTTCTTCTTTTGAGAATTGTTTGTCCAAAACCATTGACTACTTGATTTATTAACTATTTATATATCTTGGATACTAAGCTCTTGTCAGAGATTTTTAATAGAGGTTGGTTTTTTCCCCACTCAACCACTTCCCTTACTATGTTAGGTACACTAATGTGTCTGTGCAGAAGCTATTTAGTTTCAAATAATTAGTTATCTATTTTATCTTTTGCAATTGCTCCTGTATCTTGTTTGGTTATGAATACATCTCTTACCTATCACTGTGAGAGGTACATTATCTGTTTCTCACCTAATTTTTTTATAGTATGATCTTTAATTTTAGGGTGATGTATTCATTTAAGATATACTGTGGAGTGTGATATAAGGTATTAATTAGTCTAAAGCTAATTTCTGACAGCTTGCTCTCCAGTTTCCTTAGCAGTTTTTGTCAAATAGGGAGTTTTCCCCTAGATAACTTATGCTTTCCATTTTTGCAAACAATAGATTACCAAATTCTACTGTTTCTGAATCTCCTTTGTCTACTCTCTTCCACTAATCTCTCTAATCTTTAGCCAATACCAGATGATTATGATGACTGCTGTTTTTATTTGAGATCTGTAAATTACTATTCCCCCTTTTTGTCCCTACTTAATGATATGCTACATCTTTTATTTTTCCAAATGAACTATTATTTTATCAGATTCTTTAAAGTATTAACTTAGAAATTTGACTGGCATAGCTTTAAAAGTATTGGCTAATTTTGGTAGTATTATCATTTTTACCTATTTAAGTTTTTCCTTATTACTTTAAGTAGAACTTCATAACTGAATCTATGCAAATATTTTCTGTTCTTTGGGAGGTTGATCCTTAAGATAATTTACTCATTTTGTAGTTATTTGGAAGGAGATTTCCCCAATATTGCTTCTTGTATTTTGTTACTGTCATATAGGAATGCTGTTAGTTTTTGAGTATTTATTTTGTAGCCTGCATCTTTGTTGAACCTATCAACTAGTATTTTTGCTGATTCCCTGAGGTCTTCCAAGTAAACAATCATATGATCAGCAAACAAGGATAGTTTTATTCTCTCTGTATTTGTATTTATTCCTTGTTCTTGTTTTATTGCTATTGTTAGCATTTCTAGAACTACAGCAAATGGTGGGGAGAATGAAGCATCCTTCCTTCACTCCTGTATTTACAGGAAAATTTGATAAAATATTTACATTCTAGTGTATCTTCGTTGAATATGATGCCTGCTTTTAGTTTTAGATGAATACTTTTCTTGATTTAAAAAAAAGATTCTTCTATGCCTATATATTGTAGAATTTTTAGCATAAAAGAATATTGTACTTTGTCAAAAAAATTTCTGCTTTTATTGAGAAGATATTTGGTTTGGGGTGTTTTTGTTTTTAATGTGATTTGTTATGTTAATTATTTTTCTAAAGTTGAACCATCCCTGCATCCCTGGTATAACACCCAATAACGAATTATTTCTTGAATGAATCTGTTTTATAGGATTTTGTTTAAAAATTTTTAGTCAATATTTATTAATGATACTTGTCTATAGTTTTCTTTCTGTGTTTTATCTTTCCCCAATTTAGATATCAGGACTATAGTTGCCTCACAAGAAAATTCTGATAGGGTTTTCAGTTTTTGAGAATATGAGTACTAATCATTCTTTAAAAGTCTGATAGAATTCTCTTCCTATGAATTCATCAGGTCTAGAGTTTTGTTTTTGATCCACTTATCCTCCCCCTGGCTCCACTACCACTTTGATAGTTCCATTATACGTACATCTATTTCTTTTTCTGAGACTGGGTTAAGATCTTAATCATGTCTTCTGATAGTTGGGGTATTTTATATTTTTGAAGGTAAGCCTCTATTTCTTTTGTGTTCTCAGTGTTGTTAGCTTCTAACTATGCAATATATATTGTTTATTCTTTTTATTTCTTTAGGTTTTGCTGTGATTTCACCTTGTTCATTTGTTATTTTATTAGTCTGATTTTCTGCTCTCTTCTTTTTAATCAGATTAGCTAAGGGTTTATCAATTTTATTAGTCTTTTTTAAAAACCAGCTTTTATCATTTCTATGGCTTTTTTTAGTTTCCAATTTATCTATTTCCCATATAATCTTTACCATTTCCTATTTTGTGCTTATTTTAAATGTATTTCTTGAGTCTCTTAATTTTTAAAAGTACATATTCAGTTCATTAATATCTTTTTCTGTTTTGTAAATACAGACCGTAAGGATATGATTTTTCCCAATGATTGCTCTCCTCCCCTTCCCTTCTTCCTTTCCCTCTGTACACAAGGGGTATCAGTGCTCTGCCAGGGCTGGAATCTAGCAAGGTATCTTGAGGTTTAAAGGTAAAATTTTTGTCTATGCCTTAAACCCAATACACTCTGGTTTTCACTGACTGGCCAACAATAGGTCCTAGCCCAAGCAAGCACCACTTAGTGATCATTTGTTTGGGCTCCAGATGTCCCAGGGTGAATGTAAATAGTAACTGTTTCTATTTTGGCCAGAAACCCTAAAGGGTCTTCCCCTCCCTGATTTTTTTTTTAAATAAAAGGGTCCAATCTTGGCTCATGTCTTAACCAGCTGTAATCAATGAAGGGACATTGCCTCACTCAAAGTGAAAACTGGGAAAGACTTTAGTGTAAAAAGGCCAAGGGCTCCCACTGCATTGGGGCCACCTCCAGTCATCCCAAGCTCTATCTTTCCAGTGGACCCAGATGGCTCTGGAGGAGAAAGTGAACCTGATCCAATTCACTGTCATGCTCCTCCGACAAACAAGAGTTACATTTCTCCCTTTCTTCCCTTTTACCTCCTCCTGGTTATTAACTGTTGGGTTTGGGGGTTTTTTGCACCCCTTTAGAAAAAGGATTTCTATTACTCTCTTTATCCATCTTCTCTATCCATCCCTCATTCTCTGATTTATGACCCTTATAATCACCCAGCCTCTTTTCTATGTATTCTTCACAAATCAAATCTTCCACCTTCTCTATTTTAGGCTCTGCCCTCAAGATGGTTTCTGTCATAGTCTTTTAGATTTTACCCCATGGATTCCCTTTTTCCTCTGGGCCTCACTTTCAGAACAAAGCCAATTATTGCAGGTGTCAGAAAGGACACTGCCCCATCATATGATACCCCACCTCACATTCATCTATAACTTTTTTCTAGATTTGTTTAGAAATCTCCTCCCTGAGTTCATGCTTTCCCATTCTTCCAGGTGCCAGTTGCCCCTAAGGGTTCCAACTCCTTCCTCCTTGGGTCAAGCTGACTTTACAATTCTTGTATTTGCTTTTCTTCCTCTATAATCCAGAGTATAGATCATCTTTCACTTCTATATATTTGCATTTCCAATCTACTGTTCTTTCTTTTGTTTCTTTGGTGATGTTTGCCATTGAAGATTGATGGTTTTCTATTGTGCTCATTGTTTTTGCTGTACAGGACATAAATTCTGCTCTTATAATTCTCCTTTCTATTTTAAGCCACTCAGGAACAGTATATTGTGGTTCCATGTTCTCCTCAACTTCCACTGGGTCCTCTGGGTCACCAAGTGTTGAATCATTTTCTTTTTTTGTTTCTTCAGTATTTATTCCTATATGCTTGAACATGTTTACTAGACGTGTAGTTGTTACTGTTACTGTTGTTGTTGCTGTTTTTCCTATTGATTTATTTGTTTAAGTTCAACATTTCTCTGAGTCTTTGATGGTTTTGGTCTTTTTTTCCCCTTCCTATCCTCTTCCTCCTTCCCCCTTCCCCTTATTTTCCTTATCTCTAACATGAGGAGAATAACAACCTTATCTCCTAAGAGTACTGTAAAGATAAAATGAAATAAAATTTATAAAATGTTTCCTAAATCTTGAAGCGATATATAAATGCCAGGTCTTATTATCATTACTTACCATGTGTCAGGCAAAATGTTTGACAATGGGGATACAAAGACAAAAATGCAACAGTTCCTATCTTCAAGGAGCATACATTTTATCTAGCAAGACAACATTTACTCATATAAGTATAGTAATTCTGAGTAGGCACATAAAATTCCTGGGAAGGATTAGTGTTCTTGGAAAGACATGACATTTAAGTTAAGATTCAAAAGTCAAGCTTACTTGGAAAGAATACATGAGAAAATTAATTGCGGAGAGCTAGCATTAGAATGTTACTCTTGTGGATGTAAATTGAAAAACAAAGTAGAGAGCTTGTAAAGGTAGATTTGGGTTAGCTTTTAGAAGGACTAAATTCTTAGAATAGAGGATTAGGCTTTATATAATTTTTAATGGTAACTCACTCAACTGATTCAGCAAATAACAGGCACCAATTAAATACTCACTTGTGCAATTAATAATGATTATACTATCTTAAAGAACTCAAGTTTGCAATGACATAAAAAAATTATTTTATGTTTTGAATAGATGTAGGATAGACATCAGCAACTCTACATGCTCAAAGGAGGGAGAAGGGAATAAGCATGTGTATAGTGCCTACTATGTGTCAGGCATAGTGTTAAGTAAGGACTGTACAATTATCTCATTCAATACTCACAACAACACTGCAAGGTAGAACCTGTTATTATCCCCATTTTACAGCTAAGGAAACTGAGGCAAACAGAGGTTAAGTAACTTGCCCAAGGTCACACAGTAAGCGTCTGAGGCTTGATCTGAACTCAGGTCTGCCTGACTCCAGGCTCATCACCCTGTGATGTATGCGAACTTATCTTCCCCTAAAAACCCACCTTCTCCCAGACTTTCCTATTTCTCTTAAGGGTACTGCTGTTCTCCCAAGCACTCAGGTTCTCAACCTTGGTGTCAATTTTTACTCTTCATTCTCATTTTCCTCATACATCTAATTAATGGCTACATCTTGTCATTTCTACCTCCACAACATCTTTTGCTTTCATCACCTCTTACCTAGACTATGACTCCTAGTTGGCTTATTACAAGTTTTTCCCCTCCAATCCATCCTCCATAGAGCTGTTGAACTGACTTTCCTAATTCATAGGTCTGACATATCATTCCTCTAATCAATAAATTCCTATAACTTACAAGAGCAAATGAAACTCCTTTTTTTGTATTTAGCAATCCTTTTAACCTGGTTCTAAACTAACTTTCCAACCTTATTAAACACTGTACCCTACCATGTACACTATGCACTAAGTAAACTGGTCTCTGTTCTTTATATTCAGCACTCCACATCTTGCCTCCCTGACTTTCTGACATTACCCACCCCCACCCCTCCCAATAAGTAGAATACATTCCTTCCCTTAGTTTCCTTCACAATCCCTAGTTTGCTTCAGCTCATTTCAAGCACCACCCTCATAATGCAGACTTGTTTCTCCTAGCTCTGAGTGCTCCCACCCATTACTTGAGCAGCCTCAGACGCTGAGATGCAATAAAGTGCACTGATTCTCTGCTTGTGTTAATTTTATCCTAACAATTAACACCAAGAAAAAAGAGATTCTCTACCAGCCAGCCCCATGCCATTCATACATGGAAACAGGTTACAGAAAATGGAGGAATTCTGAATGCTGTGAATAAGTTCACTTGGCAGCATACTTTCCAGGGATTTACACATAGATGATGAGATTGACTCACGTATTGCCAGAGCCAGTTCAATGTTTGGGAAGTTCCAAAGGAAAGTATGGGAAAGAAGAGACATTAGACTGCCTACCTAACTGAGGGTCTACAGAGACACTGTGCTGACATCACTGTATACCTGTGAAACCTGGACAGTCTTTCTTGGCACCATGCCAAGAAAATGAATCTGTTCTACTGAAACTGACTTAGGAAGATTCTTAAGATCACCTGGCAAGATAAAGTACTGGACACTGAGGTACTCTCTCAAGCAGAACTGCAAAGCATTCAAACTCAACTGCAAAGAACACAACTCTGATGGACTGCCCACATAGTCCAAATGCCCAATATATCACTCCCACAAAACCCTCAGACTCTACCCCAGGACAGTGGGACTTGATGGGTGAACTTTTGCCTTATTTTGCCCAGAAAGAGGCCTCTATATCAGTTTCTGGTCATTTTCAAACAAATATTACTCTATAGGGTATGTATGCTACCTTAGACTTCTACTTTCTAGTTTCCCTGCTTAGTTCAATACCTGGCACATAGTAAACACTTAATAAATGCTTTATCACTCATTATTCAACTTTGTATTTCACCCACCTCGCAGCACTATGTGACCTACATACAACAGATATTTAATGAATGTTTAATTCAAGAAATAAAAGCAAGCAACAGGTGCAAACCCCAGGTAACAGAAACTTGGTAGTAGAAGAGGAAAAAATTAAACCCATCTATATTTTAACTCACAGGTTATAATCTACTCTGATACTTACCCAAAGAGATGAGAAGATTCCTCTTCTATACTCTGGGCAAGATCACCATCTAGGATGAATAAAAACCATAAGGAAAATATCACCTTCTCTTAAATGACAGTTTTCCTATGATTAGACTTTTTAAAGTATTCATCAGTTTTTATTCCTTAGTATTTGTCAGCTTAATATGCATTTTGGCATATTCTATAAACCACTTTAAAACAGCCATAAAAATACTTGATGATGATGAGAATTAATTTTGTTTAATTGTTAATTGTTTGTTTATTTGTTAATTTATTTAATTTGTTCATTAATTTAATTTTTTTAAGTTTTATCTTTAGAAATCCCCAAGCCATTTTTCTATTTACTTAATGTATGGCTTTTTGCAAAAGCTAATAGCAATAAGGATGATTCTGACTTCCTTGAAATTTGTTATTAATTTAGGAGTTTCCCACCCACCCAGACTACTATATCTGCTTTTAGCCCAGTGCCCACAGTCATCATTAAGAGGAGGAATCATTGTGGAAAAGCAATCTATCTTCCTCATCACCACCAGCAACAACTAATCAACTACTACCAATAGTCAGATGGGTGAAGGATACCTAAGAATGGCAGCCCTAGAATGTTAGTTGAGCTTCCAGCCCAAATCTCAAGGTCATCAGCCAAGAAAGTAATTCCCAAAGAGAAGGGGGTCAATCATCCCCACCACCTGCCAATCAACTGCCACACAAAGGACAGGCAATTCACCTTGCTGAAGCAGTATAGCACACTGAGCGAGAAGCATGAGTTGGATAAGTCAAACCAACACCACCACCTTGACCACCATTTACTGTTAGAACCTGATGGAGACAGCCCAAGACCCTGAGGCCAAAAGCCTTAGGAACAGCAATACTCCTAGCCATCATCCTGGAAATCAACCCTTGTGGATTTGCAGCATGGCAACTGTTTACAGCTGCTACAGCCAAAACTACTGAAGAAAATTTTTGCAACCAAAGTGCCTGGCACTGTCAAATGGTTTAGCATCAGAAACTGATATAATGTTATCAGTGGAAATAACATTCAAGAAAAGGCATTAACATCTGCTTTGATGCTAAACTCTAAGGACCATGGAACTTTTCCATCTAAAGTGCAGCTGAAACCTTCCTTATGTACTGTCTCCCCCATCTATTTGTATCCCCAGTGCTTAGCATATTGCTTTGCATATATATAAGTACTTAATAAATGCTTTAGTCACCCATTCACCATCAAACAATACGGAGAATAAAACCTCTGCTCTCAACATACTCTCAAGCCTACCAGACCATCTGTAACAAAATCTTTGAGTATGAACCAAAAAATGCATACCATGGACAGTTTGCTATCAATGCATCTCTGTCTCCAACCTGTCAAAACGAGCCCCTTGTTCCATTTGCCCAATTTCTTCTGAGAATACTACCCTGCATACAAAATTCAAATACTATATCAAGATCAGAGGCCTCATCATTTCCTCTTGGACTCCCCAGCACCTAAACACCAAACCTCTTCTCAACTATTATGATCTGGAGTTTCTTATGCTGCTTGCATCATATGAGTCCAACTAGCCTCTGGAGACTAGACACTCCCTCCCTCATCTCACTACCCTCAGTAATACCCTCCCCCCTGTATTTTCAAGAGTTATCATTTTCTTCATCATATTTTTTGTTGGTGTTTTTGTTTTTTGCTTTCTTTGCTTTTTGGTGGGGGGAAGGCAGGGCAATTAGGGTTAAGTGACTTGCCCAAGGTCACATGGTTAAGTGTTAAGTGTCTGAGGCTGAATTTGAACTCAGGTCCTCCTGACTCCAGGGCCGGTTCCCCTACTCACTGTGCCACCTAGATGACCCTCATCTTATTTTTAAAAAGGGATGAAGGGAGGTAAGGTAAATTTTCATGTCATTCCAATTTAAAATTAGATCAGAAAATTTATATATGTTTACAC
Source organism: Pseudocheirus occidentalis (assembly GCA_028646575.1). Lineage (NCBI taxonomy): Eukaryota > Metazoa > Chordata > Mammalia > Diprotodontia > Pseudocheiridae > Pseudocheirus > Pseudocheirus occidentalis. The sequence goes on along the minus strand of CM053595.1, from coordinate 46,907,083 downwards.
TAGTGGCATTCTTTTACCCTTTTTTTGCCATTATGAACAATATCACTGCATACAAAATTCAGGTCAACAGTAATGGATTCCTGGCAGTTTACTGCTTACAAATTAGAATTTTTTTAAACAACCATTTTATGGGTAGAATCAGTTTATGGCACAAATTTACCAATTATTTAATAGAAAGTATTACTGAACCTGTTGAAACTACAGTACACACATGCAAGATCATATTTTTCTGTGGTTATATATGTTGGTTATATAAGATCAATAGGGTTTACATTTTCTCCTGAGAAAAAAACAATAAAATCAATAAAATCAAAACAGTTATCGCTAAATTTGTCTCTCCCTCTGCCCAAAGCACTGTAGACTCAGAATTTTCCATTTTTCTTAATATAGTATGTTATTTCTGAATGTGCTCTAGCTACATTAACACTTTTACATTACAATAACTTCAGCTATAACAACAGTACAAATGTGCACATTGATTATTTGGAAGCAGTTATGTAAAGGCTATCATTAAAGGGCTTGGGCTGTACTGTATCTTTAAGGAAAGGAACATGGAATTATAGACTTTAAGGGACCTTGGAGGTCTATCTAATCTAATCTCTTCATGTTACATATAAGGAAACTGGAACCCAGAAAAAACTAGTGACTTACAAAAGCTCACACAGTGACAGGATGTTTTATTTCATTAGATGAAGTAAAATATTGTATTTTGAAACATTTTTACCTCAAGAAACCAGTCTGTTTCATTTTCCTGCTATGTTTTAAGTAGAATGAATACTACCTTTGCACTCAGTACCATATTGCTCACTCATACAAACTCTTTCCCCACCCACTAGTTCTAGACACGATACTTTAAAAAATACAGTAAAGGGAGATTTAATTAGAAAGAGTAATGATTACAAGAAACAGAAATTTGTGACTCTGCACTCTACACATGACAATTATGAGAGTTGCTGATGTACCAGCACCTTTATTTTGTGACCAAAACCTATAATAGAAGTTCCTCATTCTCAAATAAAGTATTACCTACTTTCAGCACAACCCTGTTTGAAGTTCATTCTGTCTCTGATTTTTTCATTTTCATTCAGCATCTTGGAAATCACTTTGTATACACTGTCCCACACTGCACGCTACAAAGATAAATACCATGAGGAATGTCAATTTGTTGAAAACCTTTAAAAAGGTTCGTTATTAAAGAATAACTCAACCATGATTCATGGTCATCAAAATATTCTTTGGATTCTCACTCATTATTGAAATACAGACTGAAAATCTAACTTGAGTTTTTATACATTGCACCGATTCTTTCATAACCCATTTCTAGGTTGGACATCATTCCCTCAAAGTAAATCTCAGAATTTCTATTACCAGTCCTTGATGAGGTTTCCTTTGAAAATCCCTGTATGTGTAAGCATACATATTTGATCATGACCCATTATTTCTTGCTTTGTAATAGGACGGACTTGTCTAAATACTGATTTTTTCATATACCATTATCAAATACACTATACACTATACACCACACTCTATACATCTGAGATTCATGACACAGGAGAAAGAGCATGAACTAAGAGGCAGAACTGGGTTCTATAGAGGTTCCCACCTCTACAACTTACTAGCTATTTGACTGTGGGCAAATCACTCTACCTCTGTTATCTGATAAAATAGGGTGAATTAGATGACATGAGAACAAAACTAGAAGCAAAGGGTGGAAAGTGAGAACATGCAAATTTAGGCTCATATTAGGTAAAAATTCCTAATAACTAGAACTTTTCAAGTTGGATGGGTTACCTCATGGGGTAGGGATGTTAAGTTCACTAGAAGTTTTCAAGTAAATCTAGATGACCATTTGTTGAATGTGTTGTCAAGAGAATTTTTATTCAATTACAGGTTGGTCTAGATGGCTTCTGAAGTGTCTTCCAATGCTAACATTTTAGGATAGCTCTGTTTGGCTTGTTCATTTTGTTTGTTTTTTTTTAAATATCCCAGTTACAGATGTATAATTGTCCTGGGCTATAACACAAAGAAAATCCATGGGAGAAATTCAAGTTTTCTTTTTACTTACATTTAAGTATTCCTTAGAATGTCACAGTAGATAACTTTTTATCTGAACTATTGACATTTCATAAAATTCAACTCTCACAAAAAGTATCATGTGGACAGCTGTATCCAAAGATAACAACTTTCAAATGACATTCCAAAAAGTCACTCATGAGTCAAATAATGCAGTAGTACTTGTTACTCTTGAGACCTCATCTAGTACAATATTCTTTTTGGTTACATTAATACTTCAATGGATCTGTGATCTCATCAATGTAAGATACTCCCTCCACTGATACAGATTTCAATTCATACATGTTTGCTCATCTCATTTAACTCCTATTCATGTCTTCCTCAAAGTTCACCTTAAAGGATCCACGCAAAATGCTACAGCCTCTACTCTGGAAAATGAACATATACCAACATGAGCACGTGATTATACTCGCTCTTGCAACATGGCCAGCACAGACTTTTTTCTTGTCATACACTGAGTACATAATTTACATTGTTTCTTCTACACAATTCTTCATTTGTAACACTTTGCAGCCTCCTCATGTTCATTTAGCACTTTTTCCATTGCCTTTTGGGTAATCTGAAACTTCAAATCTTTGGAGAATTTAGTATTTCTGATGCTCAATAGAAAAATGCTAGTGTCAAAAAGATAAGCCTTTGTTTTAGGGAGAAACTTGGAGCTATTAAAAGAACTATACACTTTCTCAAAGACAATCCAGCCCAACCTCCTATTTCTGGTCAAGTTAAAGCCCAGATCACTGTCTATATATAACGCCTAAGTTACCTGCACTCGACAGGTTCTATTGTTTGTAAATAAACAACTACATATCACAGTCTGGATAATAGGAAATCTTTGGCCATTTGGTTTTGACTGTGTTTGGCAGAACTCTTTTGCATGATTATGGATCTTATTTAGGAGCTCTATAGTCGTTCTTGGTTTGAGGAAATCAGCACAATGTCATTTGCAAACAGGAGTATCTCAGCATCTATCTGTTGGTCTCATATTAAAAATGGAGTTCCACCATCTTCTAAGAATATGAAGAGAACTTTCTAAGTCAAACCTGATAACTACTATACTACACACTTCTGGGGATGCATATGAGGACAGATGGTACAGCTAGAAGATCCTAGAAAGCATTGCTGGGGATTATAAAGTCCTTGACAAGAAACTGAAGACTCTAGGCTACCTTCTACATGAAGCCCTTCCTAAACCTGTTTCTAATGCCCTCATTTTCACAAAAAAACATTACCTTGCAATTGTGTGTTTATATATGTGTGTGTGTGTATGTACATGTGTATATATGTGTATATGTGTATATACATACATATATGTATTATACGCTTGTGTGTTATACACATGTATGTCGTGTATGTGTATATGTATGAATGCATTTGTGTATATATGTTTATATTTGGAATTTTCCAACAGAATGTAAGATCACACGCCTAGCATGGTAAGTACTTGATAAATGCTTTTTGATTGATACAAGGATTAAATAGAGTGGGAATATTTAGCATAAAGAATAGAAACTATAAAAGGATATTAATCAACCAATGCTAATAACTTGGACACACTATGAAAAATTAGAATGAACTTTCTCAGAAATTCCTGCCCTAACTCTCCATACCCAACTTATTGGATATTAAAGCAAAGACTAGATGGCTACTTGCTAGAGATGCTGTTTGGTCATTCTTGACCAGGTACAAGATAAATCAGATGACCTCAGAGGTCCCTGGAAACTGTAAGATTCTGTGAAACAAGCTGCATTCTAATGATTTCCAACTTCAGAATTTTTCCATCTCTAGGAATTGTGGTGTACATTCAGAGCTCAGTGACACCAAGACTATCACGGCAAGGTGTACCCTTTTTAACTCATGATGGAAAATGCTATCCACATCCAGAAAAAGAACTATGGAGTCTGAATGCTGATGGAAACATATTATTTTCATTTTTTTTGTTTTTTTTTCTTTCTAGTGGTTCTTACTTTTTGTTCTGATTCTTCTTTCACAACATGACTAATGCGGAAATATATTTAACATTATTGTACACATATAACCTATATCAGACTGCTTGCTGTCTTGAGGGAGGGAGACAAATTTGGAATTCAAAATCTTAAAAAAATTAATGTTAAACTATCTTTTACATGTAATTAGAAAAAATGAAATACTATTAAGTGGAAAAAAATTTAAGTAAAAAGAAATAAAAAATAAGGAATCAAATTAATTCCATCATTCTCACCAAAAATATATGTAAAACAAAAACATTTTGATGAGAGCAAAAAAAAAGATGCACCCTTTTCCTATGAAATATATAGTTCTTTTCTTGAACTACATCAATTATCTGTTACATTTTTCTCAATTTATAATCTCTTTCATATAGTAAAAATTTGAATCACAGAGACCCAATTCGGTCTTCCAAACTCACCCCTCTGATTATTAAGTACACCATAGTTTCCACAAAAAGCTGATTTCCTAGTGTTTTTTATAATCTCAAAAAATTATTTCCAAACTTTTTTTTTCCCCTCTCTTATTGGCTACCTTTGGGCATCTGCCCTTAGTATAACCTAAATTAACTCATGGCTTTCATCTCTATCTAGATCTTACCTTTTTCTTCTTCTTTGTGATTTTAGCAGTCTCGTTCAAAGGCATGCAGAATTCATATGCATCACTCACATTTCCTAACAAAAAGCAAATTTTTTAAAAGATGATGGAAGGAATTAGAAAACAAGATTATCATATAACAAATCAGTGACACAATTTAGAGATTTCTATCGTTAAAGGAATAAAAACAATATGAATGCCTATAGTAATGCATCTAGGAATTCTCTCTATATGCTATATTTCTGTGCTTAGAAACAAAACCATTATACATTGCTCAAATGGTAAAACCCAAGAACAACAGGCAAAACATCTGCCACTAGTATCCAAGCATCTTTTAACATCGGACTCATAGGTGGAACTTTAAAGATTATCTAATTCCACCCCTTAACTTTACATATAAGAAAACTAAGGCAAGAGCTTGAAGAGCTTGGTCTAAGTCCTGTGAATAAACTCATATAACTTTTCTAAACTTCAGTTTATTTATGTGCAAATCATGAAGTTGGACTAGACAGATCAATGGCATTACTCAAATAGCAATAGGAACCACTAAACTTTAGATAAAGATCCTTAAAGACCACACAATGACTTACAAAACTACATATTACTATGTTCAATTGTAGTTTTATTTTCCTAAATATTTCCCAATTATATTTTAATTTGGTTCTGGCAGCAGTGGACCACGTTTGACACTTTCAGACTTGATAATCTCTAGAGTTTCAGCTCTATTGGTTTATGGCTCATTTGACTTCTAATATTGAATGATTTTGAACAAAAAAAAACCAATCTCAATGAGTGGTTAAAAAATGTTGTGGCAGAGACATTACTGGGACAAAAGTACTGGGAAAACACTGACAAACAGATATTTTTTTAAAAGACACAGAAAAAATGGAAGAATGAAGAAATTAAAGGTGAAACAAAAAAAAACACAGAATAGTCACAGAATGTGGTAAAAGGGCAAATGTCCCAAATGAATTAAGTAATGATGAATGCTAACAACAAGGTATTTTTCTTTTCTGTTGGTTTGCTGGTTGGTTGGTTTTGTTCTTTTGGGGTCAAAAGGAGGACAAAAGGAGAGTCCCCACTTTTTAGGATAGACGTGAAGATAGTAATGGATAACAGTGAAAAGGCTGAACTATTTAACTCAAATTTTAACTTCTGCTTTCTCTTCCAAGGAGAAAGATTTTGCACTAGGAAGGAAAAAACAAAAATGGTTAGCTGGGGTTAGAGACCCAAGTTAAGTGAGGAGATAATAAGAAAACATCTTCAATGAATTCAAATCACCAGAGTGACTATAAACTACTAGGATATAAGGGAAAAAACAAAACAAAACAACTGGTAGACGTGAATGCTTACTCACTCACTACAAGGGATATCTGAAAGATAACAGATTGAAGGGCAAAATATTGAAGGACTAGAACACGTCTGAATTTTTTTAATGCAAGTGGAGTATGAAGTCTGTAAACTACAGGCAGTAAACGTCTATTACTAGCGAAATTCTAGTAGATATTTTTTAAAGTGATACTTTACATGAGCACATAGGAAAGGAAGCAGATGGAACACTTAACAGGCAGAATAACTTAATCAAAACCAGTTATTCTAAACTCAACTCCTTTCATTTTTGACAGTACAAAACTGGTCAATCAAAGAAATAATGCTGATGTGGTATAATACCTGAATAAAGTTTTCTTGCTGTCCTTAGGATAGGAATAAGATACTAAATTTGGAACTAGTCAAATGACCAGATCCAAAGGCTAGTCATTATTGAGCTAATGTCAACTCAGAGGTAGAGTCCTTAAAATTTTTAATGCAATGGATCCCTTTTGAAAGTCTGGTGAAGCCTATGGACCCCTTTTCAGAATAATTTTTATTTTAATGTACTAAAGAAAATACACGGGATTACATAGAAAATAGATGATCAAGTTTTTGCTCTTGTTTTTGTTTTTTAACTTCATGGACTCCAAGTTAAGAACTCCGACTTGGAGTGACTTCTCTCTAATCTAACCTAAGCATCATTTTTAATCCTGTATGAGTCAACGTTTTGTTCTGACTTAAAGTAATAGTAAGCACACTTACCAAATATGCAAATAATATGAAACTCAGAGGGGATAAGTAATATTAGGATTATAGAATCCATATCCAAAAAGATCTCAGCAGGCTAAAACTTTGGGCTAAATCAAATAAGATGAAATTTAATGGAGATAAATATAAAATTCAATGCTTAGATTCAGAATATCAACTTTTCAAATACTGGATGAAGGAGGTGAAGATAGAAGATAGTTCTTATGAAAAAACTCCAAGAGGGTCAAACTCGAAGGCAGAGTAGCAGATGTTAGGTATAGAACATGTGAAATCACATATCAAGATATGAATACATGACTTAAACATAAAAAGTAACAATAAATTAGAGGAAGGAAGAAATTACCTTTCCTTTCATATATGTGTATATGTAAAGAGTTTATGACCAACAGCATAAAAAGGATCACATTGGTAAAATAGACAATTTTTACTGCATAAAATTCAAAGCTTTTTTACACAAACAAAACTGGCATAGCTAAAATTACAAGAAGCAGGTAACTGAGAAGAAATCTTTGGAGCAAGTTTCTCTGATAAAAGTTTTATTTCCAAAATATCATTTTAAATAAATAAATATTAAATAAAATATTCCAAAATAAGGAATTGGTTCAAATTAATAAAAATAAAAACTTTTCTCCAACTGATTAAAAAGACAAAGGATAAGAACCGGAAGTTTTCAGAGAAGAAATCCAAGTAATCACAAAGCATAAGAACAAATGTTCCAAATCACTAGAGAAATGTAAATTACAGCACCTGAGGATATACCAATTGAGGATACACTTCATTTGACTGGAAGAGTTGACAAAAAAGGAAAATGACAAATGCTGGCAGATACGTGGAGGGAATAGGCTATTTTCCAGCCATTCTGGAAGATAATCTGGAACTATACCCAAAAAGTCAAACTGTAAAACCTCTGACCAAGTTTGGAAAGGAAAAGTACCTATATCTGCAAAAATATTTATAGCAGTTCTTTTTTGATAGCAAAGGACCAGAAACTGTGGGGGTTATAGGACAATGTGACCTGGACCCCTAAATGGAAAAGACCATTATTTTTTAATGCAATCCAGTCCCTGAACTTTCCCATTCATTTCAGCAGCCCTGACCCCCAGCTTTCACCTGAAACAGTAGCCCAATCCTGTCTACCTAGATACTCAAGGATCCTTTTATCTGTCTTCACAGTGACTCTCTAACTACTTAATTCCTTTCACTGTCACCTGGGCCACCCCAGGCAATTTACCATTCCTTAATCCCATACAGATCTTCTCATTGTCTTTTCTTGTACATAAGCAAGGATTGGCCATATTTTTTCTTTTTCTTTTCTTCTTCCCATTGGGAGGCACAGACAGAACGGGAAAGAAAGCAAATGCTTATTAACTAAAAAATGTAAAATGAAGTTTAAATTAAGAAAAAAAAAATCCTATCCCTTTAATGTCCTCAAAAAGCGTTCCATTTGCCCTCCACCATCCCAGTAACAAGAACTTGTCTTCCCAGGTCCTAAGATCAGAGACTTAGAGCTTTTGAGGGACTACTGAGGTCATCTAGGCCTACACTCGTCTACAAAAGAGGAAACTAAAGCGCACAGGGGCGGGGTGACTGGCCCGACATTACACTAGGGCTCCGCAGCTCGCACCTGGTCCGGCCCTCGAGGCCCTCCCCTGTCGGCTGCCCCGGGCCTGGCTTGGCTGCCGCGGCGGCTGCCGGGCCTTCGGCGCTGGGGTGCCCGGGCTCGATGCTGTAGGCCTTCCTGTCTTAGGAGAGGCGAGCTCGGGGCTGCCAGGGGGACCGGCGGCCGCCATGACCGCCTCCGACTCCTGGTGCCCTCTCCCGGCCTCGTGCCTCTGCAGCCTCCACGAGCCGCGGCCCTCATAGAAGATGGCGTTCCCGCAAGGGTGGGAGCCGAAGCAGGTGACGTAAACATAGCGTGGAATGGGGCGCAGCAGCCTCTGAGAGGGCCACGGCAGCGGCGACGGCGAGAGCGAGCACGAGAGCGAGGGCGACGCCATTTCGGCCCCTAGGCACGCACCACTGCCCGCGGGAGGTGGGATGGGAGGTCGGGGAAACCACTTAGAAGAGAACTCAGCGGACCAGACCATGGGGGGTGTGGGGGGGAGGGAGACACTGGGAAACTGGGCAGATCAGACCATTGGGGGAGGGGGAGACAGAAAAGAGGGAGAGAGGAACCAGAGGTGGTGGGCCTGAGGGCAGAGAATTTTAGAAGCCATTGGGGTGGAGGTGGGGAGGGAGAGCGCACTGACAGCGTAAAGATCACTGGAGACCTGAGCAGATCAGACCGTGGCGGGAGAGGGCGCTGGAGATGAGAACTGGAGAAGGAGAGAAGGGGGTGAGGAGAAACCGTGGGGGCCCCTTGGGACGCTGGGCAGATCAGCCAGTAGAGATGCAGTGCTGAGGGTATCAAGATGAGAACAGATGGGGGGTGGGGGAAGGTAAGGAGGAGAACTCCAGAGACCATTGGGCAAGTGAGTAGAAGCCACCCAGAAATCAGACTCCAGGCAGGCGCAGCTTGAGCCTTGCCCAACCCCTCTTCACCCCCCCCTCCACTCCTTTCAATTAAACCTTGACTTTGACTGCTTTTAGGGCCCCAACTCTAGTTGATGTTGGACCTTGCACACACTCTGCCATGGCGGCAAAGTCCTAAGGATCTACCACTATTGAAATGTTTCTAAGAATTTAAATGGGCAAGCCTCCTTGGCTAGGCAAGGACTAAGGGGAAAAAAGTAGAAAATACAGCTTCATCACCACTATCACCACCAAGAGTCACCAGAAAGGGAGGGGAGGAGGGAAGGGGGGGGTAAAATGTGGAAGAGAACAAGTCAGAAATCCTAGGCTTTTTCTGTCCTTCCCTTCCCCAACCCCCCAACTCTTCCAGAGGACCAAGTCTAAAATCTCATTTGGTAGAGGATGCTAAATGTTTACAATTCATAGAGATTCTCTGAATAAAAAGGTGGTAACTGTGAGCCAAAACACCACCAGGAATATCAAAGCACGGATGACACTTCTGACACACTCAACATTTCTTCATCACACATTAGGGCCATCTGTAGTAAAGTGGCTAATAGGTCACAAACCTCATGCATTCAACCTGTCCTAGGATCTGAGTTGATCCCCAGGCTCTTTCAATACCACTACTCATTCAGTATACTCTGATGCACCCACCAAAACCTTCCCCTCTCTGAGAGTCATATGAGAGAAATAATATGAAAACTGTATCTTCTTAGAGGCCTCTGTGAAGGGGCTGCATCCTTCCTCCACAGGAACTAAATAAGAATTGTCCCTCAACAGCATTCAAGGCTTCAGAATTACTGCCCAGTCAGCTTAAGGATCCCCCTTTCTTTTAAGTAAATACAGATTCATCTAGTTATATAGCAGCAGCTTTCACTATTTGCCTACAGTATCACCCCTTGATTCTCCAAGCCCTTTATAGGAAGGAATTCTCCAAACCAATACAGAGAAAAGGAAGCCTGCCAAATGAGGAGCACCTGAGCTGTTTCTTCAGTGAGAACACAGCTCTCTGAGGAGGCAAGTACCTTGAGACCAAGGAAACTGCACTGGGGAAACATAAGAAAGGTTCAGAGAGCGTTAGCACAAACTTTCTCCAAAGGCAGTCTATTCTTGTCAGGTCAGTCTCCCTGGAGACTGGATGCCAGAAATCACTTGACAGAGAGCTCTTCCCATTCCTAGGATGGTGTTGTATTGGCTTCTGGGAGGCTAGACACCTGATACGGGTATGGTACATGCCATACATGGCACATGACATAGTACATAATGTGGCTGTCATCAGCAGGAGCAAATCTCTTGCCCTGAAATGTGAATTATTTTGCCAGGTAGTGATAAATTGAAGGCTGATAAATTGAGTACTCTGACTGACACAAGGAGTCCAATTAGGCAGGAATAGCTGCCTTGTCCTTAGGGGGTATTATATCCTGTATTTAGCACAAACATCAACATCCCAATGTCCATTTTAGCAATGAACCCACTTCTCAAACTCTGCTGTTCATTTATTGGCTCCAACCTGGTTGTTTAATATATGATGTACTGATATGACCCACAAACAACTATATGCAATGGGAGGGCTTCAAAATTCCTCCATGGGTTCTGATCCTATAGGAAAAGAACCTTTGATTATCTACATCTGGACTCTCCAAATCCCGGATTATTTGATTAGATCTCTGGATGCCATCTAGGAATCTGTAGATTAAAATCTTCTCTGTGCCATCCCTCATGTCTCTTGAACAAGCTAGCCATGCAGCCTGGAGATCAGTATTCTGGGAGGACTTCCCAGTACCCTAGTGCCCTATAGCATCCTGTTACTAAATTAGTGGCTGTTGAAGTCCAATTGCACATACCTCTCTTGCAGCACATAAAGCCATCAACCAGGCAAAATGGAATTCCTTAGGAAGTCTTTATATGGGGGAACCCACTGGACTAGTAAAGGAGGGATAGTTCCAGGGCCTACATTAGAGACCTTAGTCTCTGGTCCAGTTATCACCTGTTTATGGGTACGATACCTAGAGGGACTCAAGCACATGTAATTGATTGTTCTATTAACATTTAGCAATAGAGGGCACCTGTGCCCTGCCCTTTATGAGAGGGACCACCTTGCCTCTTCTAAATTGTAATAGACAGCTCTGAAGAAAGGATCAGTGTATATGGCCCTTGTTTAGTAGAAAGTAAGTCCCAAGTGAATAGCTGCTTTTCAAAAGTGTAATAGTGAATGGCTAATTTGGGAAACTTGTAGCTTCAGAAGCTGTCAGTTATTCAAGCAGCCACTGTCTTCCCCCCCACCTCTTACCAAAGGCTCTATTCATCTAAGGCTTTATGGACAGAAACCTCCCAAAACAAGCACTTTCCAGGGTCATAACAGCCCAAGGGTAAAGACTGAACAGTCTGCTTTAAATCTTTCAGGGCTGTAACCTGTTCTGAGCCCCACTTGGACAATGCAAACTTGCATGTGACAGTGAATGGGGACTGTCAGGATACCCAGTTAGGGAATATGGGTTCTCCAAAATCTATAGAGTTCAATAAGTCTCTGGATTTCCTTCTTAGAATGTGGGGAAATTATTATCAGTAGTTTATTCCAGACTGTGCCTTGGTTTCCCCTAACCACTACACTCCTCAAACTTGACTGAGTAGGCTGCCTTCTGTATTTCTTAGGGTTGATTTCCTACCCCTTGTCCCCAGTATGGGTAACCATCTGATAATTTAGGATCTTTGCCACTCAGACTTTATCTGGTCTGGTCAACATTATGTCATCAATATAGTGGCCTTAGGAATGGAGGCCTCTTTAAGGTTTTTGCCCACCATATATAGTAGTATGAGGATGTTCAGATATCACTGCAGAAGAAGAGTAAAAGAATACTAGATTCCTTCCTAAGTAAAGACAAAAATGCTCCTGACTAGTCTCAACCACAGGAATAAAGAAAAAAGAGTCATCCAAATCAGTAACCTCATGCCGCTCACCCTGGACTTGAGCTTCCTAGTCAGTGACATTCTCAGTGTCAGAAACAACTGTAGCCATGGGCATGATGACTTCATTCAGCTTCCTGTAGTCTACTATTCAAAGCTAGGTGCCAACTGCCTTTCCCACAAGCAATTCAGGGTTGTTGAAAAAGGGAACTGGTGTAACAAAACACAACATTTTGCTTCAACTCTTTCACTAAAAAAGAAACAGCTTTCATTCCTCATATACCTTATATTGCTAATTGTTAACTACATGAGATCATTTAGGCAGCTTTAAGGATTTTCATTTGGCCCTACCCACAATAACCTGCATAAAGACTGCTGAATACAGACTCCCAAGAGCCCACAATACCCTTTCCCTCCATTGTCTGCACTCCAAAGTCTTCCTCAAATGATCCAACTGGGGCAGGAGCTTTAGCAGATACACCAGGCTTGGGTGGGGATGAATTTCCTTGTAAGGTTTTATTAACACCCCAAAGCTCTAGCCATCAATTGCTTTCTTATCCACCCCATGTTTCAGGAGCCACAAAAGAACCTCCATCTGGGAGAAAGTATCATCTCCTTCTGCTCATGTAACAAGATGATGGGCTCTTCCACTCCTTCCCCCATTCCTGGAGCATCTGTTGATATTGACAGTGTTGTGCCTGAACCCAAATCCCAGGTCACCTGCCCACCACCTGATTTGTGACCCACCCATGGCCCACCCGTGCCCCACCATTAAGCCCCTTTTTATTTCTGTCTTTGATCCTGTTTCTGTCTCTGTCCTATATCCTGTCATAGTTCGGAACAGCTGTAAGGCATGACTGGGCATTGCTTAGGGCAAAGTTCCCCATTATTATTCTATATATATATATTTCTTTCCTTGAATCATTATGAATGTACAAAGTGCAACTCAGGGTTATGGCGCAACATAGAGACCCTGTCCTGTTCCATTAACCAAACCAGGGTCCCCACACCCTCTGCCCAGAACATGACCCCAGCTTGTCCTGGGACTTTCCAGTTCCCCCATACCCCATGACCTGCTACCCTGTTCTGGAAAGAGCTGACTATCCCTGTTCTTCCGAGGGACACCTGAGTCACAGGAGATTGCACCCCTGTCCCCTCACACCATATTCCAAAATTAGCCCTGAACTATAGATCTAACCAATGACTGCTCTTTTTGCTTCTGTCATCATGGCTTCTGCTTTTGTAGTTTGGGCCTATAAAATCAAGTCTGTAAGGCCCAAAGATCACTGCCTGATTTGAGTATAGACTCCAGGTAGTCGCGAGCTCGATCAATAAACCCACAACTAAATTTATCTTGCGCCCAGGTCTCGGCTACAGGAGTATTTTCCCAAACCTCAGTGGTCCCAAACTCCTACTCAAATTTCAGTAGTTGATAAGCCCGTACTTTCACAGCTGTGTGTTGAGAGACCTAAGCCTAAAATCTGTGTAGGGACGGGAAGCCTGTGGCCTTGATGTCACATGTGGCCCGTTAGGTCCTCAAGTGCAGCCCTCAGACTGAATCCACACTTCACAGAACAAATCCTTCTATTAAGGGGATTTGGATTTAGTCAAAGGGCCACATTTGAGGAACTAAGGCCACATGTGGCCTTGAGACTGAAGATTTTCCACCCTTGGTCTAGAGGGTTCCGTACAGAAGACAGGATTTAATTATCCCCAGACAAGCTGGTCATAGGGGTTGGGGAAATGGATAGCGTATCACTCTAAACTATCAAAACCATTTACTGTAGGAACTTCACCTCTTTCCCTTGCAGACCCCTATAGGGAGCCAGCTGCAACAGAAATTCATCTTTATGGGACCAGAGGTGAATAGCTCCCTGTCTCAGCCACCTGAAAAATGGACAAAGGCAGTCCTTGTCTGGAGAATCTAACTGATTTAGCTGACTGTGGCAGTAAATCCCCAGGAAGCTCCCCAAGCCCATGGAACTGAGCTGTGGAAAGTGTCAGCGTTGACTACATTAAACTACTCCTTCAGGAGCCGTTGTTCCAGTGATTCATCAGATTTCTGTTTGAAGTGCTCCTGCAACCTCCCCAGTTCCTTATGAGTGAGAGTCTGCCCACCCTCTGCTCCCCAGCACTCTCCTCCTGAGAGCAATAATAAGCTAAGTCTGAGACTGTTATACCAGCAATGGGAGTTCCCAAGTCTCTTCCTTACCACCACTCTACTACTCCTATCTAATGGCTCCAATCTGCGCAGGATGCAGTCCAACCTCAAAGTCTCTTGGTCACCGCTCCCATCAGGAGAGAGCTCCTGCACTTGCAGTTGTACCATCTCCACTATCTGGTCCTTGACCATCATTTCACGATACTTAAAAGCAAAGAGCTTGGTTTCTAGTTGTTGAATGTGCAGGATAAGTTCACTTTCAGTGAAATTATGCAATCAGTCCGATTTCTGAATGACAGTCAAAAACAACCAGGCAGTGCTGGACCTGTCACTTTCTTTATCCTCCCTGGCAATTCACTCCATGTGAGTGAAAGCCTGCTTCTTGTTCCACTGAGAAGACTCCCATACATGGCCAGGAGGGCCCTTGACACTAGGTGATACTATGTTGTGTCCAGCCACATCTATATCTATCTGTACATATATCTCTATATGCCTATATATCTATATCCATTTATCTATCTGTCTATATATCTATATCTTTGTCTCTCTCTCTCTCCATATATATATATATATATATGTATCCTAAAACTCTGAATTTGCTTCCTATATATTTCAGCCTTGAGATGAACCATAAAGCCATCTCATTTTATCCTAATTACTGAGTGTGGCTTATGCTAAGGGTGGACCATCCCATTAGTCTAAGTTTGATATTGAGATGAAGCAATCATATGACATTGAAAAGTTAACAAAATGGGACAGCTAGGTGGTTCAGTGAATAGAGCACTGGCCCTGAAGTCAGGAGGACCTGAGTTCAAATCCGATCTCAGACACTTGACACACTGGCCTTGTGACTTTGGGCAAGTCACTTAACCCCAATTGCCCTCCAAAAAGAAAAAAAAAGTTAACAAAAAGTTTGCTTAGCTTAACATAGCAAAGATATGCAACAAGGATACAGTAAGCCCCACCTCCATCTCCATATGGAAATGAGTTAGTTTAGCAAGGTAGGTTGTGGTAAATTGTGTGGTCTTTCAGCATCCATTTAGTTGAAAAGGCATTGACCCCATATAGATGGGACCTGTTATGCCCCCAGGTGACCAGGAAGCCTGGTATATATATAGGGTATATATATATATAGGGTAAATAAACACACACACACTATAGAGTATATAGTATATATATATATAGGCTTGGTGTGTGTGTGTATATGTGTGTATGTATGTGTGTGTGTATATATATATACACACACACATACACACACACCTGTATATATATACAAACACATATATATGCACACACACAATATATATACATATATATATATATGTATGTATGTATGTATGTATGTATAAGTATATAGGCCTGACTAATACAGTCAGAGGCCACCAGGAATCTTTGTTAAGAAAGGCACAGCTTGAGCCTTGCCCCATCCCTAGGCCAATCAAATCTCAGATTAGAAGACATCTGGTAGGTAATGATCCTGTCATAGAAATGGAAGGAAATTGAGAGTAGTATGCTTTTTTTCTAAGGCCAGCCCTACCACATCAAAAAACAAAACAAACAAATCCAGAACTATAGATACTAAAGGCAGAAAGAAGCATAGAGGTTTGGTACTGAATGCTTATCCTACACTCAGAGCAGGAACTAGTACACCTTATGGTACAGATGAGGAAACTAAGGCCCATAGAGCCTAAGACCACCTTGCCAAACAGTGGTCATCGTGTTCAATCTTTTAATGTGTTCTTCCCCTTAGCGCATATTGTTTCTTCTCCAAGCCCTCCATAAATCCTACTCCCAAGTTTGAGTTTTCATATCCTCAGTCAGAGACAACCTGACAACTTCCTCTTGCCTTTACTATCTGAATATGGAAAATGCCTACAACTTCTCAGTAGTCCCCTTTCCATCACTCTTAGTTATCCCTGCAGGGGTCAAGCAGAAAAAGTCTAATCCCCCTTTTGAATGACAAGCCTTGAGTTCTCGTCTTCACATTAAGCCCTGCTTCAACCAAACGACATTGTCTTCAGTCTCCCTACCATGCTGGCCAACCTTATCTGATATTTTCCAAGTTCTCATTGTGCTTCATAAAATATGGTTTTCAGAACCAAATAATACAATAGAAGTAGTTTGATGAGGCAGAGGATTGTAGTACTAACACTTCCCTAATACAAAACATTATTCCTCTCTTAATGTAGCCTAATATTAGTGTAGGGTTTTTTTTCTAATTAAATTCAAATCAGCATATGTTTTTAGGTGCCTGGTATGTTCCAGATAGTGACTAGCTACTGAGGATGCAAAGGACAGGCTGGACTTGTGATTTTCTCTAATATAGAAAACACCTTCTACTTTCTTTGCAATTTCTAGTCTTGGTTACCTAGAACAATGAAGTGACTTGCCCAAGGTCACATAGCCAGAGTGTGTCAGAGGTGGTACTTGAATCCAAGTCATCTGAGCTCCTAAGTTGGACCTCTAATTACAATGCTATACTGCCTCTCAGAATGCAAAAAAATCACAACAATGCCTACCCTCAGGTCTCCTACTTTCTACTTGGAAGAAACAATACCTAAATTAACAAATATAATATATAAACAAAAAAGTCATTTTGGGGCAGGAGTGCTCTAATTGGGGAAACAATCAAAAGGCTTCTTATAGATCTTTCTTGGTTGCCCTCTTGATTTATTAATATACAGTTCAATTAACTCCACAGATCTTTCTCACATGATCTGTTTTCTAGCAACAGCTCCCCCATTCTATTTTGTGAAATTATTTGAAACTAAGTAGAAAACTACATTGATCCGTATTAAATTCCATCATATTTGCTTTGGCCCATCTTTCTAGTCTGTTAAGATTTGGGGGGGGGACTTAATTCTGTCATTGATGTATTAAATCACTGGGTCACTCTCCTAATGACCTCCCTTTAAGGTGACATCAACCCACTAATGTCTTTTTCTTGAGCCCCAACATTCTACCAATTCCAAATGCTAACTATCATCTCTCCATTTCATTCAGAAGGATAGCAGAAGAGATTTGGCAAATCCAAGTAAAAGAAAATCCAAGTAAAGTGCTCCTATCAAAAAAGTAAATAAGATTAGGCTAGCACGGCCTGTTTTTGACAAGTCCATGCAGCTTCTAAGTTATAACTATTCACAATTCAAAATGATCACACTTTAAGAGGGTCTAGAATTTTGCCAAAAATTGCCATCAAGTTCACTTGACAGCCTATAACTTGATTATTCTACCCTCTTCCCTCATGTAAAGCTAAGCATGATCAGCTTTCCAGAAGTCTGCTGCTGTGAACAGTTTCAAGGTTCTGATTACATAGTATGGTGAACTCTCTATTTGTTCAGTAACAAACTAAAAAGAAAATATCAACAGAAACCAAAGTACAGCATTCACAATGTTATAGCATAACAAGTTATCACTAAAGTGGCCATGTAGTTTTAAACAAAAGGTATCATTCAATTAAGTCCTTAACTCAATCATCCTTAGGGAGCAAGCCTCCTTAAGGGACACAAAGTACAAAGGTCAAAGTTCTCCACCCCTAGGTCACATTGTCTTAATCTCTCAGTCAAAAACTCTTCTTTCTTCTTAATTGTAGATTAGTTTCCAATCATCCTTAATTCAATCATCCTGAAGGGGTACAGAATACCAAATACAAAGTCCTCCCATCCCTAAGCCACAGTAAATCATGATCTTCTCAGTTTGTATTAAATACCCAAGGAGAAGCCTTTTCATCTTGACTCTAGTCTGGCTCTCAGATTCCATGATTCTTCTTCCATGGTCCCAGCTCCTGCCTGAATCTACCCAACTGTTTCCTGAGTTCAAAGGCAGGCAGCTTCTTGCCCAGCTCCTTGTCCAGTTCCTGTTCTTATTGAAGCTCACAGTGTCCAGTTCACTTCAAGTCCTTCACTGTTTCTGTTCCTGGGAAGACAAAGCTTAACAAGGCCACAATAACATTCATTCACATTGCCAGCACCATCTTCAATTCACTTTCTGCCTGTGAAATCAACATAGACCCACAAATAAGGTCTGAGAAATCAACACAATTCATCAATCACAGGGCTTCTGTAACAATAGCAATGTCCTCTATCAGCAGACAAATCTGACAAAGTAACATCAAAAGAGACAGACAAAGTAATGGTGCCACAGCCATGCTTCCTCCCAGTTCTGCTCTCTCCCAGCCTGGTCTTTTCCTTATTAAGCTAGTCCCTGTTCCACCCCTTCCTGTTGCATTAGGAACAGGGGTTCACAAGTTCTTTTTCTTAACAAAGGGCTTGATATAATCATGGACAAGCCTTAAAAGAAACTTGAACTGAAACAAGGAGTTAAGTACTTCTTTGCTTGTCATTTGTAATGGTAATAGAATCTGTAGATGCCCCTGAATTGACTTGGCTTTTGGGTTGATTGTTAAGACCCAGAGCTTGTGAATCCCACTTGTGGGTTGGACTTGTTGACATGAATAGAGAGGGCTGAACTGGGAGGAGCCATGAATTGAAAGAAAGGCTCAAGCCCAGAGAAGGCCAGAAGAAGGACTTTCGGGAGAACAGTATCCCGTATTGTGGAGCTTGAGTTGCTGAAAAGAAGACTGCTGAGAGCGTGTTAGAGCTGCCCAGGACTTTTGAGAACTGCCACCTGGAGCTGCCAAGAACTGAGGAGGCATGGCTGTGATGCCGGTATTTTGTCTGTCAGTTTTGATGTTGCTTTTCCAGATTCACGTGATGGTGAACAGTGCTGCTGTTGTAGAGGTTCTTGGTTCAGAAGCCCTGAAGAAGGATTTTATTGTTGTATGTTAACAGAAATCCTGGAAGAGGGCCTTGCTGATATTTTCAAAGGGTTCTGAGACTGTTCTACAGGCAGTGTGACTTGATGAGGACACGGGCTATGGCTTTGCTTAGCCTTGTCTCCCCAGGAACTAAGACTGCTGAAGGCTTTCCTGAGTGAAGATGAAAGAAGGGCCTTTCCTTGAGTTTTCAATGCTGAGATGTAATCTTGACCTTGTTATGGTTTAAGGGTGGATGGCCTTTTGTGCTCTCTGGCTCCCTTTTGAGAAAATGCTTGGTGTTAATGGATGGTATTGTAATTACTTTGAGTCCAGGGGTGGATTTCCAGACAAAACCTTTTTGTGCTTTTTTATGCTGTGATTGACCAAATGAATGTACTTTGTTTATGATTGGAAACTGATCTCCATTTGAGAAGAGACTTTGACTGACTAAATGAATGTACTGTCTAGGGGTAGCATAGTACCTGAATTGAATTGAAAACTTACTTGCTAAATGAATGAGTTATACTGTATTTTGACTTTCTCTGTTCTGTGAATGTTTGATGAATAAATGTGGTTTGCTGTGCTGGTAATCCAAACCTTGGAAGTTGCCTTTGTTTGGCATTATATTATGGCATAGTCAGCAAGATGGCATAGTCGTGACACCATTTTGTATCAACAAGCACCCAAGCATACCCAAGATGGCTGCCAGCACAGGTTATTTAGATCTGCTTTTCTAAAAGGAAAGAAATTCAAAATGGGTTAACAGTCTCACTTTAATCAATCAAACACATATCATTGACCTAGTTCAGGAGAAAAAGTCAGCACCCTGAACTCCAGAGAATACAAACTCAAGTTACAAGCACAAGTTACAAGCAGACCAAGAAACTGATCAGCAAATGGGCTTCCAACCGTCTGACCATCGCATCCATTACCTATTCAAGTTACCAGAGAGGGAAGCATCAACATCTGGGTTTTTCAAAGCCGGGGGGCTCAACGACTTCCCAGAGTCTCATCTGGCCAAATCACACAACTCTTCTCAAAGTGAGCCCCAAAGCAAACCTCACATCAGGGCATATATATAGCCTTCTCCTGGGTCAAAGAATGTCACAGCCCTTTTGACTCACTGCCCAATTACAAAGCAACAAGGTGCGGGCATTCCCGAAAAACAAGCCTCCTGTCATAGGCTCCATGTGACCACATTCAGCCTATTAGGGGGCAAAGTATACTTTCAAATCAGGGAAGGTTCTCAGAGCCACTTAAGCAAAGGGTCTAGGGGCAGGGAAGATCTTCAGATTCCCATTACACCTAAGTACTGTAACAATACTCTCCTGTCTGTCAGCATTTTTCAAAAATAATTTTTAGCAACTGAATAATCACAGATTATTTAACTAAAGTGGAATATATTTCATCTATGCTTAATGGTTTGCATTCATGGAAAGCAATTAGGTCTTTGATTTCCATATCTTCCCTTATCTTGGATTTCAACTCTATGTTAATCTTTTTTGTTCATCCTTCCCAGTTCAAATGTCATTCTCCTTAACAGAACAAATGAAGCAAAACCAGAACTGATTATTTCTGCTTTATCCCTGTTGTCTAGGTAGACCAAGGGCCTGTAAATGCAGAGTCTTGAAAGCCACCTCAAATCCCAATTTAGTCCACACAATCAGTGTTTCTCTTTTATCAGACCAACAAGAGGATATTAGTTTAAAGCAAAATGCATTTAACTGGCCTAGAAAACTAAACAATCACATTTACCACTGGCTGAAGGAACCCAGAGAGAATATACATGGCCAGGAAACACTGGACTTCTTCCTCCCTAGAACCCCTTTCTATCCCTGCTGCAGCTGCCTGCTACCTTCTCTACTTTTCTATAAGTGATAATACCATCTGCTAACCCTTTTTCATTATGGTACTGTTATGAAGCTGGCTCTCTTCTTTTGGGCTCTCTGATGGGTTTCCAATACATTGAAGCTATGTATTTTATATATGAAAAAACAGACAAATAGAGGTTAAGTGACTTTGCCAGGGTCACACAATTAGCACTATTCAGATATTTGATTTGAAGTCTTCCTGACTCCAGGCCTATCCACTGCATCACCTAGCTGCCACTATATTACAACAGTAATGAAAATAAGACTCTAAATAGGAGAAGAACTCAATTTTAAAGAAAAATTTTGGTATTGAGAATATGTGATACAATACAGTTTCCTCCTCCTGATAGAGAAGAGTGGGACTATGGAAGCAGAACATCGCACATGACATCAAAGAGTTATTTTTGTCCAATGCCTGAGTGGTTTCCTTTATTACAATGAATAGTTTGATATAGTAGGATAGGAAGACGGTATATCTAGAAGTGCCCCTGCGGTGAAAAGCAAAAAAAAAAGTATTGATAACACCTTAACAAAATTTAAAAGAATTTAGTAGTAAGAATTTTAGCAGGCAGAAGGAGCTTTAACAGCCACCTGTAGAGTTATAAAGTCCTGCATTACTCCATATCATACTTCTGGGTCAGATGTATGGTCTTTTCCTCAAACCTCTTCTATTTTCTTTTTGCCAGGTGATCTGCAAGATAGATTTATTACGATCACTTCTGTTTCTCCTTCCGTTGGTTCTCACACACTTTTCCACCATGCTTCCTCCCCCTGTCTCCCATCACTCCCTAACCCCATTCCTGGGTTTTCTCTGGTAAGTCTATGTTCTTAATATACAATGTCCTTTGACCTTTTTGTTCTGTTTGATTAAAATATAGCCTGGAACAGCTATATTTCAGTCATGAGTCCTATCCCACAAATTCTCCAATGCATGAGTCAAATTTGCTTACTTCTGTTGTGGTCACTGTTTATCACCTATGCTTTGTGCCTTTGTGCATAGATTTATGACATCACTGGTTTTGTTTCTGCTTCTGTTCTAGGTTACCATCTCCACTGAGCCTTATCTGCTGGCATTATTCTTTACCTGCTACTTTTTGTAGTATTTAGCATGGCAGTCATGTTGTACAGTTCTCTCCTTCTACTTCAGTTTTTCTTTAAATCCTACTTAAGATTTTAAGAGTCCATGAAAAAAAAAATCATCAGCCATTGTTAGATGCACTGCATCCTTGGCAAGAACCAGTCATCTATATATTTTAAGCCATAGTCTGGACATCCAAATCTCATTTTCAGATACAGTCTCCTCAAAGCTAACATTTTTTCAATCAATCAACAACAAGCATTTATCAAATATCTCCTATGTCCTAGGTATTGTGCTATAGATAGTCTCTGCTCTTTCTTAAAACCAAAATGAAACAAAGGATATAAAGATAAATATAAAATAGCCCCTGCCTTCAGGAAGTTTACATTCTATGGGGAAAAACAACATATATACATATAAATATAGACAAAATGAATGTGAGATGATTATGGCATTAGAGTCTAGGGGGAATCAAGAAAGGCTTCAAATAGTAGGTCATACTAAGATGAGTTTTGAGGGAAAGGGGGATTCTAAGAAGCAGAGGGATGGAGGGAGTGTGTTCCAGGAGTAAGGGACAGGCTGTGAAGGAGCAAGATGGAAGACATGGTGTCATTTATAAGGGAGCAGCAAGTAAGTGAGTTTGGCTGTACTACAGAATGAGTAATTAATTATGTTGTCTGGGACCAGGTTGTAAAAGTCTTCTTTTTTTTAATTATTTTATTTGTCTTTTTAGAATTTTTTTTTTATTTTTGGAGGGGGGAAGGCAGGGCAGTTGGGGTTAAGTGACTTGCCCAAGGTCACAGCTAGTAAGTGTTAAGTGTCTGAATCCAGATTTGAACTCAGGTCCTCCTGACTCCAGGGTCGGTGCTCTATTCACTGCACCATCTAGCTGCCGCTGTAAAAGTCTTTAAGAACAAAACAGAGGAGTTCATATTTAATCTTAAAAGCAATAGAGTTTTTAAGAGAGGGAGTGGTATAGTTATACCTGTGCTTTAGGAACATCACTTTGGTAATGGTGGGGAGGATAGAAAAGGAAAGAATACAGGATAGATAGGAAAGGAGAGAAACGAGAAAAAAAGAAAATTAGGAAGCTGTTGCCAAAATGCAGGAGAGAGGGAACAAACGCTGGAACTAGGGTGTTGCATATATGAGTAGAAATAAGTGGGGAGACCTAGTTATTGTGATGTTGTGAGATAGAAATGACCAGCTTTGGAAACTGATTGGACATATGGGATGAGGAAATTAAATTCAGGATGACAGCAAGGTTACAAACCTTGAGAGACTGGAAGCATGGTGATTCCCTCAAGGGAAATAGGAAAGTTTGGTAGCAGGGGGATTTTAAAGAAAAAATCGTTCTGTTTTGGACATGAAGAGTTTGAGATGTCTGTGGGCCTCCAGTTCAAAATATTCAATGGACAGTTGGTTGTATAAGACTGATCACAAGAGAGACCAGGGCTGCATAAATAAATCCGGGAGTTATTTGCATGAAGATGTTAATTAAACTCACAGAAGCTGGTGAGGTCACCAAATTAAAAAGTAGAGTGGAAGAGAACTCAGGAAAATTGGCAGCAGTGATAAAAAAACATCATCTGTGTCCCTGTTATTTATTTTCTTGCCTGAAATTTCATAATCCCTAGTAATGTTATATAAGTTGCTCCTGGCAGAATTATATACCCTTACATGAATCTTTAAATGTACTGTATGCAGGTAGCAGCCATCAGACTGGACAAATCTCAGGAGGCTCTCTGTCATATCTTCAGCCAGCTGCCCAGGAAAGACAGCAGTCTTCTCTATTTTTAGTGTCAGATCAATAAGTAGCCACCGTGGTAGCACTCAGCACGGAGCCATCAACCACCTCTTCTCATCTCTTCTTCTGAGGATCCTTCCTGGATGAGTTCTCCCGAGTATAAGCTGCTGATTCAAATTTTAATTCCTTAAAAAATATCTGCCTCCTCCTCAAAGAGTCTAAGTCCTCTCTCTGTGTGAAAAGCCTCCTACCTAGGTTTTCAAATATTCGGTGATCCTTCCTTTACTTCCATGTTATATCCTTCTATCTTTCAATCCACTGACACAGGAGCAATTAATACTATAGTGAATTATGTATACATCTTTCTCTCTAGGAGACTGGAAACTCTCTGGGAGGTAGGTGTCTGTCATTTGATGTTTTTTATCTGGATCTTAGCCTAGCCTGGACCCTTTCTAAGCAGGATTCAATAAATGCCATTGGATTGTATAGTTCTGAAAACTCTTTATTAATATTAAGGAGCCTTATTGATGCTTTTCTGCATCTCCACCAGATGGCAGTCAAACCTCTCACATGAATTTGGATGTTTAAAATTTGAAAGGAAAAAAATGCTATTGCTACAAAATAGTGCATATACTTCCTTAGGTTTGAAAGTTTGGCAAATAACCCATTGGCAGAAGCACAATATGAGGCACCAAATAGCAAAAAAAAAAAAAAATAGCTTAGTATAAAAGTAAACGAGCACCAGTCACGGTGTCAGGAGGCTTGGTTTGGTGTCCCAAAGCTCTGAGATTAGAGCTTTTTTGATGTCAAGATATTCTCTCCCCCTCTCTGGCCCTAATATTTCTTCCCCTGCAAAAATAAGGAGAGCTAATCTCTAAAAGTTCTTTGATCTCTGACAATTCATGAGTAAATGAGCTCTAAAATAATTTAGAGAGAATATAGTATTCTCCTTTGGATGAGAAGAAATACAGGCAATATATAGGTACACTCTAACATACAATATTCAAATGAATATAAATCATGGGAGATGCCATCAAAGACCGTAAAGGGGAGCTTCTTTTTTTCTGAACCCCTACAGCTGCAAGGAATGATAAGGCAAAAACTTAAGGCTGAATATTTCTGGTCATGAATTCCATTTGGCACCCAGCAGGCAGCATGGAACATATGGCCCCCTGAATATGTATATATGGATGGCAATCATAAAAGGCAGTCCAAACCCTTGCTACCATAAGCATCTGTGCTTCTAATGCTGTTCTTTCACCCTCCGCTGGTTCCATCACCCACCTCTTTTGCCATTGGCTCATCTCCTGCCCACTTAACTATTGCCTATGTTATTTGTAAGGTTGGGAAAATGAAACTGGTCTCAGTGAGGAACTGGCAAATTTCTGGCTCCTGAGGCATAAGAGCTTGAAGGAAGCTGACCCAGCCCCAAGTTCCATTTTTTGTACTACTTCCATGAGAAAGAGGAAATGGCAGTTTCCTTCATAAGGGTGGACAGAGTGCTGCCAAGTGAAACTGTACTTTACCGCCCAGAATCCTCACATATTTCAGAATGTAATATAGTGGAAACTCCCTGTAACTAGGAATCAGGATACCTGGATTGTAGTAACTCTTGAATAATTGATTGACCTGCTGACCTTGAACACATCACTTACGTTCTCTTGGCTTCAATTTCTCCAAACTATAAAAGGAGGTGGTTAGACTCGATGATTTCATCTGTCTCTTACAATTCTAAATATAGTGTCCTATGATCTTTAAGTTTTCTTCAGGATCCAGATCTTAAAATTTAAATTCAGTTGACTCATGAAAAATGTGGGAGCTGGGCTGAGTTCCGGAGTCCCTTATGATTTGCGCGGTCAATGACTCTGCTTCTCCTTTCCCTCCTTGTGTTAGGTGGTATAAAACCTGGTTGGCAGTTCTCTAAGACCACCTCCCTCCTCCCAACTCACCACCCTCATATCCACGGTTGTCTGTGCTATTACTTCAAGCCTCTTCTTAACCTTTCTTCATCAAAGTAATATTTTATCAGAACAAAAACCTTATTCAGTGAACCTAAATGTCATTTATTACATGTTCATCCCGGATGTCCTGGCATGTCAAACTAAAAAGGAATTGCAATGAAAGGACTTCAGATGAAGATGAGGAGATTTGGGCCAGTGGACCCTGCCCATCACCCTATCTGTGTCTCACAGACTGCTTTTTTCTAGTCACCTTCCCTTGGAACATACCATATCAGTGCAGGATTATAAACGATAAGGATTTAGAAATGGCAGCATTCTTACATGCTTACCATTTCTGAGGATATCAGTAGCTTCTAAAGAAAGGGTAGAGGGGCATCATGGGAAAGACTGCATGGTGAACTACATAGGAAGCAGGACTCAATATCAGGAGTTCCTTGGTTCAAATCCTGACTCTGACACATATTAGTTATGTAATTCTAGGCAAGTCCTTTGATCTCTTGGTGCCCCCTGGCAATTCTCTAAAACTATTACATTACAGAAAAGTTTCCAGTCTGTAATTTAAATTACGAAACAGTTGCCAGTATGCACTGGAGGAGTTCATCAATGAAGTCACCAGTCCTCATCCCTTCTTGCCTCTTCAAATAAAGTATTGAATTGTGGGTTCTGTTCATTCCAAATGTAGTGACAGAGACTCACCTCTAATCCTTATAGGAGCTGTGCTTTGCACTATGGCCATCTTGGGTTATAGGTGTTCCAAGACACTATCAGAATGAGGTAGCTAAGTGGCACAACAGACAGAGCACTGGCCCTGGAGTTAGGAAGACCTGAGTTCAAACCCTGGGCAAGTCACTTAACCTCTATTTACTTCAGTTTCCTCAAATGTAAAATGGGTTTAGCACTAGCACCTACCTCTCAGGGTTGCTGCGAGAATCAAATGAGATCAGATTTGTAAACTGCTTAATACAGTGCCCAGAACATAGCAGGCTGTATGTAAATACTAACTATTATTAAGAAATCCTTGATTCGTTTGTACTTTCTCACAAAGAGGCAGGACAGATTATTCCTGTTCCTAAAAATAAGCTCCATGAGGAGTAGATCTGAGCCCTTCAATGCCACCACATTATCCTTCTGCTTCCTTAGCTCCTGATGCTACAGCTACCTTTGTTCCTCCTTCTCCGTCAGCCCATTACCCTTCCCCCCCCCCCCGGAACTAAAAATGAATTATTGACATCTTGCTTGGACAAGACACAGACTAGAGGATTCAGAACTGGAAAAAGATCACAAAGATCTTCTAAGACAACCCCTTGATTTTTCAGATGGCTATTCCACATACAACTTGGCTTTTCTATCCCACTTCCACTAAGTTTGATCACTGAAAGTATTGTGCTAGGGTTGTGTAACTCGTGTAGGCATTGGGATCTTTGGACATTCCAACATTCACATTTCACACAAAAGTCTGCAAGGGACAGTCATTAAGAACTTCACACAGCCCGATTTATGGCTGCTGCCACATAAGTCAGGGACAGAAAATTTTGAGAGAGCGGGTGGGTTTCAGCAAAGCTCATTATAATTTAGATAATGCTTATGTTCCTTGCTCTTCTGCCCCCTCAGCCTTTCAGTAGTTGGTAGTGCTCCAATGTTCTTTCCTCAGTCCTCATCTTTTTTAATCTCTATGAAGCATTTGACACTGCTGTTGATTAGGGACTGTCTTTTCCTGGATGTGCTCTCCTCTCTAGGTTTTCATAATACTACTCTTTTCTGACTCCGATGCTTCCTTTCTGGCCATTCCTTGTCCTTTGCTCATCATCTATGCCCCAACTCCTGACCACGAGTGTATGCCAAGATTTTGTCCTGGACCCTCTCCCCTTCTCTTTTTGTACTCCCTTTCTCCTGGTAATCTTTTCAGTTGGATAGATACAATTATTATTTCTATTCAGAGGATTCCCTTATCTCTATATGCAGACCTACTCTCTTCTGATCACTGGTTCCACATCACCAACAGCCTATTGAACATTTCCCATTGGATATACCCTATGTGTCTCAAACTTAATGTATTTAAAATAAAGCATTTGGATCATAGATTTAAGGCTGGAAGGGACCTTAGAAGTAAAAGCCAAATGCCTTATTTTTGCAAATGAGGAAACCAAAATCCAGAGAAGTGAAAAGCTCATTTAATCTACCTGCCCAAGCCAGCAGTAAGTGGCAGAACTGGGATTTGAACTCAGGTCCATTGACTCCAAAAAATCAGTTGGGATTTATCCTCACTATATTTTTGCCTTTGTTTTACCATGCAAAAAAAATCCATCTTCCTAACTTTCCTGCTTCTTCTGAGAGCACCTTCATTCTTTTAATGATCCATTTTAACAGCCTCAAAGTTGTACTTAATTCTTCTCTCCCCCTCCATTTAAATGCCAAATCTGATCAGTTTCATCCTCTTATCATCTCCCACATCTGTCCATTTCTCTCTTCTCACACTTCATCCTCCTAGTTCAGGTCCACATGACACCACTTGTCTAGAATGTTACAATAGCCTCCTAATTTGTCTCCCAGCCTCCTGTCTCTCTCCTTTCCAATTTGTTTTTTATGCAGCTGCCTGTGCAAAAAAATCTAGCAATTCTTTATTGCTTCTAGGTTAGAATATAAACTCCTTTTTTGGCATTTAATACCCACTCATGTTTATACATCCTCTAAATATTTTTGAACCCCTTCTTTGCCTAAAGTTACCATTGTAAATATTCTGTAGCAAACTTGTGCCCACCATGTTGTCTCTCCATTGTCTTTAGGCTAATTATACCTTTGAGTCTTCAGAGATTGTATTTTAAGATTCATAATCAGGTAGTACTACCAGCAGGACTTGTATGTTTAAATATGGGTTTTTGAGATGGTACAAAGTATTACTTAATTTCTCAAATGCACTCAAACTTACTCTCTTCTTATTCAATTCTTACTATCTTTAGTTCCTACCCCAGATATATCTATTAATGCGCTAGCTCAATAGACTTGCCATGAAACTACATTTAGTCATCTGAACAATAGGCATTTTCCATTCATTTAGTTTTTCTTTGTGGATTATTAGGCAATCCTATTTTGAATAAACATGTATCACATTGTGTAGGCCCTTATTTTATTCTAGGAATTGATGTAGTGGGTAAAATATCACCCACAAATCGGAGCACCTCTATGGAATCCCTCTTCCATTTGTACTTCACACAGGAAAGAATGCTTATGAAAGTGGCAACAAATTTCTTCCCATTTGATGCTTTAGTTGACATTAATAATCAGAAATATGTTGAATAGAGTCATTAATATGATTACACTTATCAAGGAATCCTGTATGATCTAAGCAGAGACACATGAGGCTCCTGGTGGAACAAAGCCTTTAAAGCTGTGCTTTGCTCTATTGATTACAAAAAAGCATTTGACTCAATAAACACAGCAGGATCTTGTATTCACTGCATCTTTCAGTCTTTACAGAATGGATATAAAAATGTGTTCTAATGCAGAAAATCATTTGCAAAAGTCCTTCTGGTCCCTTCTCATATTTTGATGAAGCTTACCCTTAATATGTATTAGATCATTCCCATAAAGATTATATATAATGTGTCCATATAGGAACATTATATAATGTATGTTATTATACACATATGTATATAAATATGTAATTATTACATATCTATTTAATGATGTGGATAATAAATGATTTAACATCATTTATTATATATAGTATATGGTTTATATGTGGCTGGCTGGCTGTCTGGATGGATGGATGGATGGACGGACGGACAGACGGACAGACAGACACAGATGAAAAAAGGCATTTTGGTCAATGGTTACTGATGTTGTTTCCCCCCATTATTTTTGGATGATAATACTTGAGATTTCCCCTGGGGGTAAATCTCTACCCTGAAATATCTTATAAAACAATTTCTCAGTATGTCCAATATTGTCACCTCTAGCATTAATTTCCTTGGTTATATACCTGCTCTTGTCTGCCTGTCCTTTCTAACTTCATCTTCTTAAGTGTTATTTCTACTTCCTCATGTAGCACTTTGAAGTCTGAGGTATTAGGGCACAAATGTGATATTTCCATTATAATTGATGGTGAAAATAGATCATTATAGAAATGTTGACAAATTTGTCCCATTTTCTGTCTATTTGCTGTCCTTCTGCCAATTCCATCTTGAATGCTCTTGGGATGATGCCACTCAGCTGGGTCTTATGCCAAGCTTTCTGTCAACTTGCATTTGCTTTCACTACTTTTTGTTCTTATAGTGTCTATGTAGTTTAAAGGGTCATATCTTCAACTAAAGACAGCATGGTTTAATGAATAGAGAGCTGACCTGTATTCAAGTCCTGCCTCTGACACATCTTGGTTGTGTGACCCTGAGCAAGTAGCTTTATCTCTCAATGCATTCAAGAAATTCTCTAAGACTAAGATATTTTCTGAATTCTTTTTCCTCCTTGTTGTAGGGGCTACTTTTCATTAGATAGGTTTTTCGGGAAGTGGCAATAATCTAAGTCAATAACTTTGCCCTTTTCCCCATATACCATTTGTATATGGGTTATTATAATAGGTTGCGGGGAAGCTGTATGCAGATCATTCCTCTCATCTGTAGTCTTTCTTCTAATTTCATGTTAATCTTGACTGTTACTCTAACTAGGTGGTGTTCTGACTTCAGCAGATACTGATTTTGACATGACTGCCATATCAGTAACTAAAATTTCTTGTGTGTCAACATTTAATTAATCTTGGAACTTTTTGTGATGTCATTTGGTGCCCTATTAATGTTCTGCTTGTGACATGAGGGTGACCTTGACATGATCAAAACCTCTGCTCTAAGCTAGCAAAGCTCTGAAGGCAGGTTCAGTGATGGAGTATATGGCTGCTGTCCAAAGACCAGCTCAGCTGTGCTTGGAGAGATTCATGGGAAAAGTTGGTTTTTGATTAACGCAACTCTCCATTACCAAGTAGTAGAGGAGTTACAATTTATAGCAAGAGAAGGTAACATCTACACTAATGAAATTAACCAAGACCTGAAATTCAGTGTTCATAATATCTAGAACCTTTTGAATCTTTTCTGAAAGCAGGTATTCATAATATATAAGCATTGGGCCTCTTATTTCCCAATATGCTTTTCGCTGCTGTGCCCACCTTTGCACTGAAGCCACAAAGTATATATTGACTTGGTTTAGAGGAACTTATTAAGTTCTTTAGAGAATTTCTCTATCTAATCCTATGCAACAGATGTTGCTGCATAAGCTGCAATTATCTTTATGATCATCTTTTTGTATGTGTTTATCATAAGCACTGAAAGTCAAGATGATCAAGCATCCCATGCAATTGTTTCTTGGTGACTTTGGACACGTGATACTTTTTCCACATGAGCCTTCCTTCCATTTGGCTTCAACTTTCTTTTGTCATCCAGTTCCATTTATCAGGAGAAAAAAAAAATCAATATTAACGTTGTTCAGTTCTTCTAGTAGTTGGTCTGTTGAACAAAGATTTCACCTTTAGTGTACCGATAGTTAATTTAGTGTTTATAGGTAGTCTATACCCTGAGATTCTTAGCCTTTTCTACCCCCTATTCCAACACTTTTTCACTGTGGAAACATAAAGGCCCTCACAGGACAAAGAATCATTTATTAATTTTCTTTGTTTACTAGGCTGTCCTTGACAAAAAATTATCTAATTACCTAGAGCTAACCAACTCATGACAATCCTCCATACTTTCACAGATTGGTTCCCAGACAGCAGACTCAATGTATCATCAGAATCATCTTGAATCCTTTTAAACTTATGCTCAGATGGTCTGATTTTCAAAGCTCAAGGATCACTTTTATGTCGCAATGATGCTTTGAAGTAGAACATTCTGGATTTTCTCTTTGGAAAGTCAAATACAAAGCACTTAGAAACGCTGGTTTCATTACAAGCTAAAAATCAATAAAGAATCCCATTTTATGGGATACTTTGTTATCTCTGAAGGATTTGTGATGAGCACAAGTAAAGATAAATAAAGTTTATGCTCAATTATTATGACTATCTGAAATTACCTTCAATTTATCCTGTATATATTTTGCATATACATAGTGATTTGAGACTATGAGTTCCTTTTGCCTTTCTTAGAATCTGCAGGGCTAGGCATGTAATAAGCATTTAATAAACATTTGTCGTGATTGTTGTTTTTGCGTTATAAAGAAAAAAAGTAATACGTCAAAGTATTTATGGTCAACAAGAGCAGGAAAACCAAGGTGAATGGAAGTCTACCCTCCATGTCATCTGGCCTAGTGTGGAACAGCAGACAGTCCATTGGAGTAGCCCCTGGTATATCATACACTGATTTAGAGCCTGGGGCTCCTCCTGCTACACCCTGAACTTATAAATGTAAGCTACAGCTCTTACTATAATCATTGTGGTCACTATTATTCTGATGTTTGTGCCAAGGTTAAAAGTATAGGCCACAGGTCCTCCTCCCTGTACATTTCACAGATGGATGGAACACATTTATCAGAAAGACAGGATTTTTTAAAATGGTAGAAAGGAAGTAAGGTTTCCCTGCAGCATTGCAGGCAGCACTTAGAAGTGTGCTCTCTTCTCTGCGTGGCCATGGCAACAGTTGTAGGAGGTAGCAAGAAGAGAGGACTAATGGAATGGAAGCACACAAAACTAGGGATAGAATGGTGGAATCTGAGAGCTGGAAGGGCCTTAGGGATCACAGAGTCCAACCTCCTCCTTTGACAGACAGATTAGTCAACCACGACTCAGAGAGAGGAAGTTACTTTGACCAAGGTCACAGCAGGGCAGGGGCTTGAGCCTGGGTCTCCTGACTACTTATCCAATACTCTTTTCACTACATGCTACATCCCCACAGCATCAAGTTTCTCCAAATCAGGTATTCTTAACGTGGGGTCCACAAATTTGTTTCTTAAAAAGTAATTTTTATAAATACATTTCAGTGTAACTGATTTCCTTTGTCGTTGTCATTGTGACCCCCATTTAGGGTTTTTTTTTGGCAAAGATACTAGAGTGATTTGCCATTTCGTTCTCCAACTCATTTTCAGGTGAGGAAACTGAGGTAAGCAGGGCCAAGTGACCTGCTCGAAATCTCACAGCTCATAAGCGCTGAAGTCAGATTTGAACTCTTAAGAGGAGTCTTCGGACTCTAGGCCTGGAACTCTGCCCACAGTGCTACACAGCTGCCTGATTTCCTTTGTAATCCCTGATATTTTGTGCAGTTAAAAATTATTCTGAGAAGGGGTCCATAGTTTTCCCAGACTGTCAGAAGGGTCCCTGACACAAAAAAAGGTTAAGAACTTTTTGCTATAGTTGGAAAAATAGTGATGGTTCAGAGCTTGTGTCTGGAGACTGGTTTTGTCCTAGTTACCCTTATGAGTTTTCTAGAGAGGGAACTTTTTTTTTTAAGATACAAATCACAGAGGTGTTTATGGAGCTGTTGTGTTGTTCTGGGAAGTGGTAGATTGGAGTCAAGAAGACATGGTACAGATTCTGTCTCTGACACTTATTGTTTAGCCATGAGCACATTAGCCTCAGTTTGCCCATTTATAAAAGGGAGAATTGCTTCTCACATACTGCCCTTTATATACAGTTTTTATGAGGAAAGTGTTTTTGTAAACTTTAGAATACAATAGAGAGGTATTTATAATCATTATTCACAATTTCCAATTTATGCTTAAGAAGTCGCATAAAATATATCACTCAGGTCACATATGACTAGAAAAAAAAGGTGAGTCAGTAATAGGGTGAGATGAGAGAACAGGTAGACTTGGAGTTTTATGCTATTATTAAATAATATTAAAAGTTACAGGTGTATGGGGTGTGGAGAAATGAGCCATAAACAAGACAGAATGAGAATTCTGTCAAGACAAAAAGGTATGGATCAGCAGCAATCTTCCTTAGCTCAGGTCATTGCCACACTGATGAGATCAAGAATCTATGGAAATAAATTACCCAAATCTCAGCATTATAAATTAAGAATTGGAAGGGACCTTGAAAGGGCATCTAGGCCAGCCCCCTTATTTTATAGATGAGAAAAATGTGGCCTAAAGAGATTGTTAGGTGGCTTGCTCAGGCCCACATAGCAACAAAGAGCAGAATGGGTAATTGCACGCAGACCCTCTGACCTCAGATTCAGCCTGCTTTTCCACAGCCTGCTTGCTCCTATCCCACTGTTCCATATCGTTTCTCTGTTCCAGATATCTCTTGGTAAAAAGAAAGGCCTTTTGTGAGGTTCCCGGTATCCTTTAAGAAAAGCCTTATTCAACATTGATCATTATGATAGGGGCCACCACTGAAAAGGTACAGGACCTAGGACAAAGCATACCTACATTTTTGTTGGGCTGGAATCTGGTTAAAATGAACCTCAAGGGCAGTGTGGGAGGGAGGTGGGGATGGGGAAAGCAGGACTGTGCCAGTATTGTGTTGCCTTAGTGATAGATGAAGGGAGGGGGAGAAAAGGGTTGTACATACTGACACTAATTGTATTTGCTAATTGTATTCTACTGTATGCTGAAGCCTCTTCTGCTTCCTTTGCCCTTCTCTGAATCACTAGGTAACTCCTAACTACCTAGTTTTCATGAGGGACTAAGGGGGAGAATCTAATTTGCCACACCCTAGGGCTAGATGACGTTTGGATGGTTTAAGTGTGGCATGGTAAGGGGATGGATTAGGTGATTGCTCACTGTACTTTAACCTTACCATTTCTATAAAATTGTATTTAGTGTTGAAATTCTTTTTTGTTGTTCTTGTTAAGAATAAGAAAAAAGAAAAACAAATGAAAATGCTGACTACTGTGCTGGGCTCCTGAATTAACTAATCTTAGTCAAAACACATCCCTCTGAAAACCTACATTCAAACATTCATCCTTGCTATTTATCAGAGAACTAAGTTATTTCTGCCAGCCTATACAGAATAACATCTGTTCAAGAACAGCTGGTCAGGCTGCGGCAAAGATCTGAGCTGTTTGCCAAAGCTTATGATCCTCTAAGGCTCTAAAAACGGCATGACTGTAGCTTTTTTTAAATGTCAGAATCTAAACTCGAACTCACATTAGGGATACAAATTTGCTCTAGAAATCTATTTTAATTCCTCAAACGTACTGTTCCAATCTAGAAGCAAAATGTTCAAGTGCTGTTTTAGGCCTCACCCAGCAAACAGCAGTAAATAAGAAACTCTTTTCTTCTTCTAGCTCTAAGGCCTATTTTGGTAGAGAGAAGACCCAAATTGTACAATATCACAAATTATGAGGACTTACAGGAAAGGAGGTGAAGTCGAGCAGAGACATCTGTATATTCAAAAGGTACCAGGGTCCTCAAATAAATATCTTCCAATTACTGCTTTATAGAAATCATTCTCCTCTGTGAGATTTTCCACAAGGCCAGTATTTCCATGGCTTTTTTATATGCATGAGAATCTCATCTCACAGGGGAAATACAGGGGTTTTGTAGGACACGCATCACTGAAGTAACTTGGGCATATCAATGAAAGGTCCCTAGTCTACAAACAGCTGGGGTGAATAGCACATGGCAGTACAATTCAAAGTACTATTTAGAGAAAAGAATCCAAGGAGAAAATCTTGAAGGAAGAGTCATGAAATGTTAAATCAGGAAGGGGCCTGCTTTAACTAGAGGTTATCTAGTTCAGCCCCCTCTTTTGACATATGAGGAAGATAGTCCATAAAAGCAGAGTGTAATGGGATACATACCCTTCAGCTGCAGCACTTACAGTGCAAGAAAGAGGCTTTTAAAAGAGAAAACACACACACACACACACACACACACGCATGCACATGCACACACCCTCACATCCCCACAGTCATCTACACCCCAACACACTTCTACACAATATATACACTCCATACCCACATACCCCCATATTCTCACACACAAATAACACAGACAACCCACATCCACCTCCCCCACCCCCTCATACATTCCCACACAATACACACTCCAAACCCATATATTCCCCCCCACACCAATGCTCACGAATAACACACATACTCCATATGACACTCACATACACATACACAGCCAATGTCCTTATCTTTTTCTACCCTGGTGGCTTCAGATAAGATGAATTTCATCTACCATTTCCCTCTCTATATCAGCAAGCTTTCTTTTACTTTAATTTTACTTTTTTGATCTGAAACTGTAATTTCATAAGTGTAAGACTCTCCCAATGTGGAAACTTTTTTCCAGGAATGCCAATCAGAAGCTGACTACTGAGGGTTGCCTAGGATAACCTAGCATTAAGAGACTTGCCCCTAGTCAAGTCACACTTGTCAGAACTTGAACTTGGGCACTCCTAACTCCAGGGTTACCCATTTATTCTAAAAATAGAATACAGGGTTGCCTTTCTTGTGAAAGGAATACTTTATTATGTCATGGAAAATGGAAATTCTAATTATTCCTAACTCTCAATTAAATGGGCCACGTGCCTACCTGACCACACCCTTTACCCTGGACTTTGTTGAAGTAAGATTAACTAAATTAAAATTGTATATTCATACACATACACACATACATACATACATACATACATACATGCATGCATACATATCTAAAATAAAAATAAGACACCACTTTCAGGGACAAAATGCCAATCATGCTGGCCAAATACTAGATGGATGGCAACCCCAGATGGCAGAAGTGAATAAAAATTCTTTGAAGGCAAGGACTATTTTTCTTTTGTCTTTGTATTCCCAGTGCCCAATATAGTGCCTTATATACAGTAGGCACCTAATACATGTTTATTTGATTTTAAAAGGAGAGACAGAGGGAAAGAGGAAAGAGAGATAGAAAGGAAAAGAGAGAGGAAGAGGGAGAGAGACAAAGAGAGAGGAAAAGAGACACAAGGAAAGAGACAGAGAGAGAAGGGAAGAAAAAAGGGAAGGGAAGAGAGGAAGAGGGGGGAGAGAGACAGAGAGAGAGAGAGAGAGAGAGAGAGAGAGAGAGAGAGAGAGAGAGAGAGAGAGAGTGAGAGAGAGAGAGATGGAAACAAGAACAGGCAGGGGAAGGAGGAAAGCATTGCTTAAGTCTCCACAAAGGAATAAATCCCTCTTTCTTTCTGCTTCCCCCTCCTCCCCTCCAAACCCAGATCATTCTATTATAGGTAAAAGGGAAACCACACAACCAGTGAAAGGGCAAAAGAGAAAAGGAAAAATCATGATCATGATGATGAACATTTAAAAAACATAACAATAGTAGTTATGTTTTGTTCCTACTTCCTATCAACTTATTTATAACAAAACGACTCACACACTCCAGGCATTGGAGATGGGGGATGATTTTTAAAAGGTAGCTGGACTGGGCACAGCTGGCTCAGCAAACTCTGTCTCTAGTGGCTACTTTCAGCCTACAAAGCCCAGGTGGGGACAGGGCCACTGGTCAGTCCCTGCTCAAAGTAGTGCCAGGCCTTGGCTCCTTCTTTGTGGAAGTGGGGACTATCAGTGTGGAATACAGCATTTAAGTGCTAGACTTTTTTTTTATATTTTGGTTAATATAGATGAATGACTTTTGTAAGGTTTTTTTAAATTGTTGTGAGACATAATGGGGATAAGGAAGGGAATTAATTAGAAAATATATGTGATATAAAAATAAATGATCACAATAATTTTTATAGGAGAAAAAAGAACAGCATTCCCTGGCTTCTTACAGGAGTCCAACTGGGAAAAGACCTTAGAGAGCATCTAAAGAAGGGGTTCCTATCCCAGGGTGCATGAATTTGCAAAATACATTTTATAACTATTTCAATATAGTTGGTTTCCTTTGTAATCCTATCCATTTCATTTTTATGCCTTTGAAAATATAATTCTGAGAAGTCTATAGGGTTACCCAGACTGCCATAGGGCTCCTTGGCACAGAAAAGTTTAAGAACTGTTCATCTGAACCAGCTAGGTGGCAGAGTGGATAGAGTACTGGGCCTGGAGTCGAGAAGATCTGAGTTCTTATTCAGCCTTTGAGACTTACTACTGTGACTCTGGGTGAGTCATTTAACCCTATTTGCCTCAGTTCCTCCTCTATAAAATGGAAACATACTGGAAAAGGAAAAGGCAAATCACTCTAGTATCTTTGCCAAGACAAAATCCAGAGTCACATAGAGTTGGACAAGACTGAATGACTAAGAAACAATGCTCTAAGCTAAGCCCTTGTTTAATGGATGAGGAAACTGAGGTTCAGGGAGGGGAAACTGATTTGTCCAAGACCATACAGGCAAGAAGCTGCCAAGACCATTACTGAAGCTTGATATTTTTATTCCAAATTTGATAGTGTACTTTCCATTACAGAATGCTCTTTTTTCTAGGTTAGAAGAACCAAATACTTATGAAAAGGGGGAACCAGAAGGAAAGAAAGGCAAGGAAGTAAGCACAGAAAGAAAAGGAAGGGAAATGGGAAGAGGGAATTAAGTTCAATTTAACAAGTGTTTACAAGCATTTACTATGTACCAAGCACTAGGGCTAAATGATAAGTATATGGAGACAAAAATACAGTAACTCTTGCTCTCAAAGAGCCTTTATGGGAGACAGGTAGAGTTGGGGATAGACAACATGCACATAGAAAATTTAATACAAAATATATCCACAATAATTTTTAGAGATAGGCCACTAAGCATTAATGATATGGGACTGTAGTTCAGGAGAAAATTTGGAGTTGGTTAGATCTGGAAATTGTCTGCAGTGAAAATGATAGTTGATAGTGGGGGCCGATGAGATATCTTAGAGAGCATAGTGAGAAAAGAGAAAACATTCAGGGAGAGAGTCTTGGGGTCCATCCACACAAGGCTGATGTAAGGATGACAAGTCTACTGTAAAGGAGATAGCTAGGAGGAGAACCAGGAGAGAAGAGTGTCACACACACACAAAACAAAAAAAAAAAAACAGGAAAGGAAACACATCAGGAGGAGGTGGCCAGTTGTGTTAAGTGCTCCAGACAAGGGGTAGAGAAATAAAGATTTACTTTAAAAAAAAAAAAAAGGTAAAGATTGATCAAGAAGTAAAAGTTAATAAAAGGCCATCAGATTTGGCAGTTAAGAGGTCATCCTGGCAGGGGAGGGGGAGAAGTAATTTTGGTTAAGAATATTGTTGAAAATTAGATGTCAAGGGGGTGGAAAAAGTGATTGTAAGATAAGAAAATGGAGGTAAGTAGTGTACAGACAGCTTGAGCCAAGCTCTGCTGGAAGATTTTCAATGAGGAGGAATCAATCACCTTTGAAGGTAGCCCGTTCCACTTGATTATGTTGTTGTTCAGTCGTGTCCATGGGGTTTTCTTGTCAAAGAAAACCCTTTCCTTTCTTGCCATTTCCTTCTCCAGTGTGTCTCCATTTTGCAGATGAGGAATTAAGGCAAATAAGGGTTAAGGGACTTGCCTAAGGTCACACAGCTATTAAGTGTCTAGGTTGGATTTGAATTCAAATCTTCTTGATTCCATGCCTATTGTTCTGCTGTGCTACCTACCTGCCACTTTGGTATAGTTCTAATTATTAGGAAGTATGACCTATCTCCACTTTCCATTTTCATTTTTCAATGTTTCTTACTACCAATACCTTCTCTTTCCTCTTTAGGTCTGGTCACAGAGGAAGAGATATCCTCACTAGGACTCATATCTCTACCTTGATCTTATTCCCTTCCTCCTCCCCTGGGATTTTGCTTTCATAGTCATCCCTCTTCTCATATTTAATAAGCATTTTAGAATTGAACCTGAAGTTTCTATTTCTCCCTCATCAGTAATTACTTTCTCCCTGCTTATGCACAAATATGCACAAATCTCTCTAAATCCAAAAGTACCTTATTTTATTTTGTCCCTTCTCTCCCATCCAGGTATCATCTCATGTCTTTCCTTTGACTGCTAAATTTCTTTAAAAAGTCACCTGATGCCTCCACTTTTCTCACCATCTATTCTCTCTTCATGCCCTTACCATCAGGTGTTACCCCCTACCACTCCACTGAAACAACTCTCTGTGAAATCATTGACTTCCCAATCATGAAGTTCAACTGCTTTCCCCCACCTAATTCTTCATCCTTTGCTTTCTCTGCAACTTTTAAGACTGTTAACATTCATTGGACACACTCTTTACTTGGCTTCATCAATACCACATCTGCCTGACTTCATCTTCTCCCTCTTCAATGTCTCCTCTGCTCCTTTTGCTGACTTCCAGATCCTTTACTGTGGGAGTTTCCCCAGGGTCTGTGTTTAGTCCTCTTTTATTCTCTCTTTATGCTTTCTTTTGGCAACCTAATTTTCCCTCATGGCTTCAATCTTTA
Source organism: Pseudocheirus occidentalis (assembly GCA_028646575.1). Classification (NCBI taxonomy): domain Eukaryota; kingdom Metazoa; phylum Chordata; class Mammalia; order Diprotodontia; family Pseudocheiridae; genus Pseudocheirus; species Pseudocheirus occidentalis. Next base: position 46,867,083 of record CM053595.1, on the reverse strand, counting down.
AGTAGATAACTTAAATTTATATCTACAATCCTAATTCATCTTCTGAACTCCAGACCTGTATCTTCAGCTGCCTACAGACCATTTCCACTTGGGTATCCTACCCGGCCCTTGAATTCAGCAAAGTCAAAACCAAGTTTATCTTTTCCCTCCTAAACTTGTCCACCCTTCTGACAATTATTTTTGTTCTTTGGCATCACCTTTCACTCTCTCTACTGTTCATAAACTTAGGATCACCTTTGATCCTTTCCTCTCACATCCAGTTATTAACTGGATGAGTTGAATTGATTCCATCTCTCCAACACCTCTCACATTTATCCCCTCTTCTCTATGTCTACCACTACTACTCTAATTTAGATGCTTGTCACTTGCATGGATTATTGAGCTCTTTAAAGTTCTTTACCCCTCCAACCCATCTTCCATATCTCTACCAAAATAATATTTCTTACGCACAAATCTGGTCAACATTAGTCATCTTTTAAAAAAATGTCAGTATCTCCACGTTGTCTACTGGATAAAGATTCTTTGCTAAGCCCAAGCAAGCAATAGACTTTGTTTCCATGGCTTTGTTTGATTGTTCCCTTTGCCTGAAATGCTCTTCCTTTTTCCATTTTCAGGAATGGAGCACTTATTCATCCTTTAAAGGCCAACACATATGATACCTTCTCCAAGAAGCATTCCCTGATCCCTTGACTTTCCTTCTCAAATCTCATCCCTTCTTCCCCCCCCCCCACACACACAGTTTTTAGATTCTTGTTTTTCTCTGTGAGTTGGACTCATGTTTCTACAGACCACAGTGCTCATAATATTCAATGTTAAAGAAGTTGACACCATGATTTATTACTATTCAGTATGATAGAAGTAGGATGTTTAAAGCTCTCTTATCTATTTAGCTATAGTTAGTCTAGCTAAATTTGCAGTGGCGAGAGTGCTGGGCCTGGAATCAGGAAGAATTGAGCTCAAATCCAGTTTCAGACATTTACTAGCTGAATGACTCTGGGCAAGTCACTTACCCTCTGTCTGCTTCAGATTCCTCAGATGTAAAATGAGAATAATAAAAGCCCTTATCCCAGGGTTGTTATGAGGATCAAATGAGATGATATTCCATTTTATCTCCTCTCTCTTTTCTTCATACAGGCTGTCCCCTTCATTCTGGAATGCCCTCCTTCCTCACCTCTCCTCCTTAGAATCTCTAGATTCATTCAAGGCTCAGCTTGAATGCCACCTCCTATATGAAGGGCTTTGCTGATTCTCAGCTGCTAGTGCCTCCCTCCCCCACCCACTCAGAATTACCTTCTATTTATTTTGCATTTACCCATATGTATACATATCATATCCTCCCTCCCACACCCCCATCCAATAAAATTTAAAAGTAGGGAATATTTCATTTTTGGTTTTGTATCCTCAGTCTCTTTTGTATCTACAATGCCTGACACAGAGAAGGAGCTTAATAAATGACTGATTAGCTTCAGAATGGTGCTTTACAACTCATGCTTTTCACTGATTTTTCTGTAGTTATAAGAAAAGATTCCTTGACTGAGGCAAAAACCTGCTGAAAGTCCCCAGATAAATTCCTACTTTGCAAATGTTCTCAGATACCAGGATACTCCCCAACTGTCCCATTAAGACACCTTATACACAATAGGATTCCCAAGAGGCTAGAGACAGAGTGGTTTGAGCAAGCAGGTTCTATAGTCTGTGAAGTCTCATACATTTTGGTCTGTTACCAATAAAAGCCACATAATAAAGAGTCCATAAAAGTGTAGCTCTCACTTCTGGAAGTCGAGAACAAAAGACTGTACTGCCTATAAATTCTTGGCATTCAAGACCCCCCATAATCTGCCTCCAGTCTACCTTCCCAGCCTTATCTCGCACCACTCCCTTTTTTGCTCACTCTACATTCCAGCTATGCCCCAGTTTCAACCTAGTGTCTCAGTATTTGCACAGGCCGCTCCCTCCTCACCATCTCCCCACACATACATACACCCAATTTTGGTTTCCTCTGTCCCTGGGTCTAGATCCTACTTCCTCATCTCTGTAAATTGAAATCACTCCATTCCTTAAAAGCCAGCTCAGGCACCATCACTGAATGAGTCCTCTTTCATCAGTTTGTTCATAGCCCTTTGTCAGGCCTTCTTTTGTGCTCTTATCCCATTCAACCCCTGAATCTGTTTCTTCTATGTTCATGTTTATCTTATTTCCTCTATCAGATTGTGAGCTCCTTGAGGGCAGCCTGGCCTGAGATGACTCTGTCATCTGTAACCCCAGTACTGGAACATACTGCCTGACCCATAGGAAGCAATAATAAATGTTTGTAAAATTGATTTGTTCTACTATTTCATCTTTTCTCATATCTATATTTTAGACTTCAAAACATGAAGTATTTATATCATGACTGAAAGCAGGGTGAGGAAGGAAACTAAATTTCTATTTTAAAAAGAACAAAAATTTTTTCACTCAGATCATCATTTTCTATCACAGGATTTCTTACTTTATTCAACAAACCTCAAGTGCCTATTTACAAAGCTCTAAGCTCCCACTCCAGGGCACAAAAAAGAGAAAATGATACTGCCTGTGACCTCAGGAAGCTCACAATGTACTAGGCTTTAAAAGACAATCTAATTGGACTCTAATTTACAGATAAGGAAACAGAGACCCAGGAAAATAAGAGATCATTGAGGTCACATGGAAAGGGAGTGGCAAAGTTTAACCTGAATCAACTAGGTCTGGCTGAACTTCTTTCATTTAGTATATAATTATCTCAGTTTTTAGGCTTTACTAAAATAAGGAGGTATATCTCCCCTCCAAAACAAAACAAAACAAAACTACTAGTTTTATAAACTTTGTTTGAGTTGTCAAACTCAGCTTCTTTATGTCCACTGACCACATGAACAGATGGACAATTGTTTACCTTCTAGGAACAGTTCACTTTTCTGCCCTGGCCAATCCATTTCCTTACTGTAGAAGACAAGCACCTGCCTACTCATCACATACTAGCTTAAAGTTTGTTTCCATATTCAATCTCTGCAATCAGCTTTGTAGTGTTTGGCCACCGTTTCAACACTGGTTGCTCACTAACTCCCCTGACTGGATGGTAGATGTTGAGAAATTGGAATATTCCATGCTCCCAATTTCTGGGCTCTTCCCCTCATTTAGTATACTCTTTTCTTTTGAGGTTCACTGAATTCATAAATACCACCCAATCAAAATTCTGATAACTACTATTCATGGAACTCCCCTTCTTTCCTCAATGAGATCAGTACCTGGCTCACAATCTTTCCAGTCTACCCAACCCCTTCCCTCATTATAGGGGACTTCACCATACATATTAATACGCTCTCAAATATCCTTATCTCCCAATTCCTCAACTTGCTCATCAGTACTCTTGATCTTGGCATCTCTCACAAATGCTCCACTTCTATGTTTATGAGTGCTAAAAGTTCCCTTTTCTAATCACAGTTTATTGTCATTTCACCTTGCCCTCTGCCATGTAACCTCAGATCCTGTTCTTTATCCTGTAACATCTAGTTCCTTGACCCCTTAGTTCTTTCTCAGACCATTACCCCTGCATTGGTTACTCCCTCCTCCCTTCCCTATCTTGATCCTTTAATGAATCAGTTCAGTTCTCTTTTCTTGAATCTCTTGCCCATTTATCCTTTTGCTGATCTTGCTCTGCCAGACTTCATCCCTGGATCACACTCACCATCCTATGCCTATACTCTTGCTCACAGCTACTGAACAAAGCTAGAGAAAACCCCTAAACAGAACTAACTTGCTCCACTACAAATTTATATTCTATAAACTCAACTGGGCCCTTACTGCTGCAAGGCAATCCTTTTACACCTCCCTAAGTGACTTACTATCCCACTCACCACAACAGCTTTTTTAAACCCTTTTATTCCTTTTCAAACCTCCCATAGCTCCTCCTCTCCCCACCTTCTCAGCTGAGAACTTTGTCTCATATTTCACTGAAGCTGAAAGCTTCCCTATCTCCCCTCTTCCTCATCTCATACTGTACAGATGGTCTGTCATTGTTTCCGGCCACTCCTGTCTCACATAATGAAGTAGCCCTTTTCCTTGTCAAGGCAAATCCTTCTACATGGAAAAGTGATTCCATTCCATCCTGTCTTCTCTGACAGATTCTCCCATCTTTTCTCCCATTTCCACTCTCTCACTTATCTTCTGTGTCTTTCCTGGTATTGGAATCTTCCCTATTGCCTACAAACACCTGTCTCCATGCTCAGAAAAACCCATGTCCTGATCTATCCATCCCCACTAGCTACCATCTCATATCTCTTCTTTTTGTGACTAAGTACCTTGAGAAAAACCAGCTACAATAATCCCCTCTGCTTCCTTTCCTCTCACTTCTTAACTCTCTACAGTTTGGCTTCTGCCCACATCATTCAACCAAAACTGCTCTCTTTGAGAGAGAACTAAAGATCTCTGAATTATCAAATCTAATGACTTTTTCTTAATCTATATCTGTCTTCTTTACAATTGTTGACGTTATTGATCACCCTCTTCTCCTTGATATTCTTTTCTCTCTAGGTTTTCTTGATATTACTCTCTCCCTCCTACCTATATGACCACTCCTCACTCTCCTCTGCTGGATCTTCATGCAGGTTGTACCCACTAATCATGGGTGTCCCCTAAGAACTCTGGGCCCTCTTCTTGTCTCTCCTCATAGTGTTTAACTTAGCAATCTCATCAGTTTCTATGGATTCAATTCCCCTATGTTAAGGATTTTCAAATCTACTTAACCAACCCTTTCTGCTGACATCTAAATTCAAATCTCCAACTGCCTATTGGATATCTCAAACTGGATATCCAGTAGACATCTCAAACACAATGAGTCCAAAACTGAATTCGTTATCTTTCTTCCCAAACCTTCTCCTTCTCCTAACTTCCTTAGGACCCTTAAGGACCAAGCTCTCAAGTCACCCACTCTTAGATGACATCCTCAATGCCTTACATTCTCCACCCTCCCCCATATTTAATTTGCTGCTAAGTCAGTTTTACCATAGTAATCTCTCATATAGGCCACTGTTTCGCCTCTCATACTATTACCAGCCTGCTGTAGGCTCTCATTACACTATATTAGAATAGCCTACTGGTTGGCCTCCCTGTAACTAGTCTTGCCCACTCCAGTCCATCCTCCAATAGCTGTCATTGTAATCTTCCTAAAGTGTAGCTCTGACCATGTTACCTCCCCTTACTCCATGCTCTAGCAGGTCTCTCTTTCCTCCAGGATCAAATATAAAATCTTCTGGTGTTCAGAGCCCTTTATAACCTGCTACCACTCACCACCACCATCTTTTTCTCATCTTCTTATGCCTTACATCCTACCACATACTCTGTGCAACAACACTGGCTTCCCTACAGTTCTTCAAACACGACTCTCCACTTTTCAATACCGGACAAGGTCTTCACTGGTTATCTTTCCATGCCAAGAATTCTCTTGCTCCTCATCTCTGCCTCCTTGCTTCTCTGATTCCCTTAAAGTCACATCTTCTATAAGAAGCCTTTCCTAATTCTCCCTCAATTCGAATGCCTTCTGTCTTAGATTTCTTTTTCATATAGCTTGTTTGTACGTAGTAGTTTGCATGCTGTTTCCCTCATTAGACAGAGAACTCCTTGAGAGCAGGAACTTTTACCTTTCTTTGTAACCCAAGCACAGCACTAGGGTTGACTGATGGAGGAAAGAAAAAGATTAAGCAAACTGAATCTGTCCCAAAGCAACTTATTACCAGGTCTTCCCTGACACCCCTAAATTCAAAGTGACTTTTTAATTCCTTAAAGTGTTTGTAGCATTTTGCTTGGCTCTAGATCTCCTTTGTATTCACAGCGCTCTCCCTCATACCGAAGGTTTTTTTTATACCCGTCCTCCCACTGGAGAGGTGTGTTCCCTGTGAGTAGGCCCTGTGTCATGCCAGGATCCAATTTAGTATTTTGCACAGAATATTCGATTAATAGTAATTGAATTAAATTAAGTGAAGATTAAGAATGGGTAATTATATTTCTGGTGTAATTTAAGGGCAGATCTACCTATAAATAACAAAATTTGTCTCACAACTTGGCATAATTCTTTTCTGTACTAATATTGTAGAATTTAGGCACCAGTGATATTGCACTAATGGATACTAGTATTAATATTTCACACATCATATTCCTGAGATTACAAAAGGTGACAATTTCCAAACCCAGTGTGTTTTAAATCTACATTGCTTTCTAAACCAAAAGTGAACAGTCTTTGTATGTTGGGCATGCCAGGAAGAGATGGTTTCCTATTACTTTCCTTGGATGACTTAAAATCAAGTCGAAGCCATCTCAGAATGTTAACTGTGACTTAGGATCATAGATTTAGAGTTGGAAATAACCTCAGTCCATCCAGTCCAAATGTCTCATTTTACAGGTGAGGAACTGAGGCCTAAAGAGATTGAGTGACTTGCCCATATCACCCAGTAAGTAGAAAAGACAGGACTTGAACCCAGATCAAAAGACTCCAAATTCAGGAGTTTCCACTGTACCACACTGCCTATGAGGTGGCAAACAACTTGAACTTTCATTCATTTCACACTGCTTTCTATCCAATCACAGCAGAGGTTTGGCTCTGCAATCTATTCCTATCAGGAAGCCACAGTGCATTAGTGAAAGAGAAGAAAATGTCAGGGCTTAAACTTTCACATCATGGAACTAAATATCTTCATGCTTACTCCTATACTAGGGGCAACCTTCCTTCCCTGTGAGGGAGTATGACTATTAGGGAGAAATGGTTGAGATCTAAGTAGAATGAAAGAAAGCTCTGTTCCATTGTCCTGCAGTCATTGCTTCTTATTGTCTTGGCAGTGCTATGATCTATGCATTGGAAGATGAAGAATCTTTTTCAATTTTAATCTTTTGAGATAAAATTGTTATTAGAAATTTTGTTAAGTAATGTATTCTGGGACAGTATGCTTAATTATAAAATCTTGAATTAAATGCCCAACTCTTGGTCTTGGAACTATTAGCTATACCTAAAATTTAGACTGAAAATGACTTTTAAGTATTGAGTTCAACACTCTTGGTTTACAGATGAGGAAACTGAAGTCATGTTACTTGTATAAGATCAAAGTTATTACATTAGAGTATATACTAGGCCTGGAATAGAAGGGTAACAGCTTTAATTTGTATGTTGAAGAGGCCAAGTCTCTATTTAGATTTGAGTGATGGCCGCTTTGGTTTTAGCGGGAGACATGGGAATACAGAGGCATAATTTCTAACAGAATCAGGGCAAACAGCAGTGGCTCTTCAGTGACAACATCTCAAAGCTGAACTTCCCAGGCAGTCAGCTCATTCCAACAACTTTCACTTTTAAAATAACACTATACCTTATATTTTCTGTTTAGATAACAGAAGCAGGCTGCACTATATTTAGGTCTGACTTAAACAGCAATGGTCTCTCACAAGTAAAAATGAATGACAGTGTGATAAATGTAAAGTGTGTGTGTGTTTGTACAGGGGAGGGGGGATTCAATCCAAAATGATGGTGTTTTAGTCATTGATAAAAGAGCTCGATTTTCTTGAATACCAAACTGATACAACATCCCTCAGCTATACCATTCATGTACTGTGTATCTAACAGCCATCTGTAATAAGGTGAAAGCTTCCTTTGTGTCAGTGGGGTGCTGACAAGTCCACATGGGACCTTTCTAATACCCTTCTCTAAAGCCACACTCAATTCTATGAGAGCACAATGTATTCATGTGTGCAAAATAAACAATCGTCTAAAAAGACATTTGAGTTAAAAGTTTTATTCATTCAACATCTCACATTACAAATATTTAAAAATTATATGCATACTGGTATAAATAGTCATTTGCAAACTATTTAATAACATTAATTTCCACTAGCACTTCAACAAATGAACTCTTTAAAAAAAGGAACTGTGTTATATAACTTAGAGTAGAACATACAAAAATATGAACTTAACGTGAAAATGACTTTAATAAAAAATGAATTACCCTTATTTAAAATGCTATAATAAATACTACAACCTCCCCATACACAGTAAAAACTATATGGAAATTCAGCCAAGTAGTACAATTAACTGACATACTTAAATAACTTTTCCTTCTGATAATATGAGCAATACATTTGGAAAAACACATCAGGGATTAGTAAAAACTAGACACCCACTTGCTAAAAGTTTCACTTCCAAAAAATATAACAAAAATCTGATGAAAATTATAAAAACTAATTATACTTTAAAATTTAAAAATATAAAAAATAAAACAGTTGAATACAATATTGTCCCAATTCTTACAATGCTATCAATCACAGTAGCTTGAAAATAAGATAATAAAATAAAGCAAATGACCAAAACCTCTTTTATTCCATTTTTTAAAAATAATCTCAAATTTACATTAGTAGAAAGATTGATTTCTGATTCTTTTCTTTAGAAACACCAGCAAGAAAGAGGATTACTATAACAGTAGAAAATGACATTTTTAAATGTCTGCAATTAAAAACAAAGAAGTACACTGCAAAGATCTTTCAAAAGTCTGAAATAAGTATTGCACATAACAACTTGAAGTTAACTTGCCACAATTCATCACATTCAAGTTTTAAATCACCTTTTAACAGAAGGTTCAACTCTTCAAAACAAAAGGGGTGAATTATCAAGTCTTTCCAACAGCACTCTTATAAAATGCTAAATTCATTCACTGCAAGTTTTATTTTGCATTCTGCAGAGGTCTGTGTATGGAGAAGTATATATACTATACCAAAGCATGGGGCCAGAGGGACAGGGAGAGGGTTCCTTTACATAGAAAATAATCAGAAACACTTTATTTTACATTGCAAAAATAACCATGTAATTACTCTGTAACTACATTGTAAATACATGGCTAGTGCCATGCTAGTGCGCTAGAACTACATGCTTGGGAAATTGAAGTGATACCCTAAGATCTGTAAACTAATTACATGTTAATTATGTTTTGAGTTACATGGTAACTCCCAACTACAATCCCATGTAATCCGAAGGACATGTCACCGCTAAAGTCCAGAGTAATAGATATAATTGTTTATGCCCTGTAAATTGAAGTGTAACCAAATAATCTGCAAACACGCTTGTCACACAATCACCACAAGTGGATATTAGTAGAATAACAATTTCTTACATTAGTCATGCATACTAACATTACATACCTACCACATGGTAGGCTCAGTTTTTCTTAAATATAATTTAAAAGAGCAGACATCTCTGAATCAAACACCGAACATCAATTTGTTAATATTAAAAATGGCTAAACATTCACCAAAAACGTCTGCATTGTGTATAATTTAAAAAACTTAGTAAGAAGCTGTAGACAATTTTGATGTTACTTTAAATTTCTACCCTACACTTATGCATTTAATTTTCGAGGAACTACAGTGTTATCTGTCACTTTCATGCTTTTTTTTCCTTTAATTCATAACTTTACATATACTATTTCTTAAATTATATGTACACCAAATAGCTGGTGCTGGGCTAGGATGTTTAAGCAACATGCTTTCTCTTCTCTGCAGATTCTAAAATAGCATTGCCAGTGCACAACATCCATAATTCCAAATGTATGCAGAGCACTGAAATGTATAAAAAGCAGAATATAAGAAAATAAAATTTATTAAAATTATTTATATTAAAAAATGAAGTATATGAAGATCTCTCAGTAATAAAAGTACAAAAAGCTACTCTTTGCAATATGAAAAATTGAGGTATTGCATAAAGAGATATCCCGTCAGTGAAAAGTGTGCCTAAAAATGCTCACTGTTGGAAAAACAAGATATACAAAAGTAGTGCATAACAAATATACATTATGTGCATGACAAAATAAGTTAGCTACAAAAACACTGTACCGAAATTCAGCAGGTCATGTACAAAGGGAAAATTATTATTCAAAGCTAGTTCTCAAACAGTGTTATCTCTTGTAATGTTAACTCATCACACCTGTTTACTGAGTAGGAACAGCACAGTAGCACACCCCAAGCCACCTACAAGCATTAAGGAAAAGAAATCAAAAGAAAAAAAAGGTAAATGACCAAACTATAATTATGTAGTTCAGGAGGAAAGGAAAAGTCCCTGACAATCTACAATAAGAGCACCCTCCATTTGCATTACAGCTGTCCTTATTTTCAGGGATTTCACTAAAAGCAGCTCCCTTTCTATACTTGACTACTTAAGACAGCAAATGTCTCCATTTTGACCTTTGGAAATTAACAGGTATATAGTTCATTAAAGCCTGTATTGAAAAAAAAGAAAGAAAGAAATGACTGCTTCTCAGAAAGATAATTGGGTGGGGTTGGGAGGAGGGGGAAGGGGTCACAGACCAGGTGTTTCCACAGCAGTGCTGAAGCAAGTCTTTGGTTTTTAAATGTCTAAGATGGTACTTTTAGGTAGCACAGCTAGCAAGATTGCCGTCCAATTATTTCTATGTATCACACACTGCTGAACGATCCTTTTAATGATGAACAGGGCATTAGTAAGAGAATGTCAATTCAAATAAAAGTTAATCTCACTATCAGAGCTTCAAGAGACTATTTTAAGCATACCCCTTGAAGCATACTGTTCAACATGTTGTAATGCCTTTCCAAGCTAGAATTTATTTATAATAAAGCATGCATTACTCAATGAAGTTGGCACTTCAAACATTGTGACTATGTCTCATGCTAAGTTCTGAAATTTTACTGTTATTTATTCTATAGGAAGAGTAAAGATAGACATATGTACCTTTGCACAGATTTACACAGCTATTGTTGAGCTCAAACAGTGCAAAACACTTTGCAACTACTTAGCTTTTTCATATTCATCTTCTATGTCACAACTACATTACAGGATATTCAAAGTGACTTTACATCTAAGAGTAAGCCAATCAGCAGCCAATTTCTATGGTGGTATTAAATTTTTTTTTTTGAGTTTCTGCTATTCAGTGCAATCACTGTAGCAGAAAAATCAGACTGATATCCTTGAGGTATCTCTGGGTTTTATATTTTGTTTTTGTTTTTTTTCTTCATGTCAAAATGGAGATCAAAGGCTGGCACCTGATGCATGTTAGTAAATTAGGATATAGAGTTATATATAACATCAAAAATAAAATCTATACATTTGTTTGTCAGGAGAGGAAATGCTAGTCTTTCCACTAGTTGTCTGTGATTCTAGCTTTGGTAGGATTCCTGGGGCTGTAACCAGATAATTTAGCTTAAAAATAAATAAGTGCACTCCCCCCTCAGTAGTAACTTGACCCAATTTTTTTTTTTACATTCGAAACTTTTTAAAGTGTTTAGATGGAAATATATCTAGCTCTGCCTACTTTACTATTTTTTTTTTGATGTGGTAGTAACTCAGAGGCACAACAAAATTATATTCAGCCTCCAAACCCTTAAAACATTAATTATAATGCTGCTTCAACCTTGCTCATGCATTTGTATCACTTTACCATGCTCTTTCCTGTTAAAAGGTAATTGTTACCTTCTTCCATTGCTGTTAAGATTAAAAAAAAAATAAGGGGAAAAAAGCATAAAAGGAAAAGGCAAAAAGCACTTCCCTGGGGAAAAAGTGTCAGAATAGACTGATAGTGTTATTGTTGCATGGTTATTTTAATAAAAGTATTCTTATATGTTATATTATTAACAATAATTTAATTAAAAAACCAAAATACTCTATTGTTTCATTTCTCTTTTAATATTTCTCTCTCTCCTCTAAGAAAATGTTGCATGAGGTTTGGATCCTCTTGATTTGGCAAAAACAAGAGAACAAAACTTCTGTGCAACATGATATCGATACGAAAAGGAGTTCAATACAGTTTTCAATGACACAAGAATCTACAAAATACCTATATTATAGGTCATTCTTTTCATTATACTATTGTTAAGTTACAGCCTACTACAAAAGGACATGCTATTTTAAAGGGGGAGGGGAAGGGGCCTGGATCAACAGAAGAGTGCACTTATTTTGAGGCCTGCAAATAAGTACTGCAGTAATCATTTAGTTCCAGCGGAATGAAATATGTCTAGGACGATCTCCCCCTTCCTTCACCAGGGGCTTGTGGAATTCCCTGCCAGCGCGAGAATGGATAGCAGCCCAGCAATATTCACAGTAATACTGTAGACAGGTAACATTAGCACAGAAAAATGGAGCAAATTTCCCCCCACAACGGGCCCCCTGACATTCATCGCACAGCTGATCATCCAAGACATATGGCTTAACTTCCACCTGCAATAAAAAAAAATGTATTTTTCAGTGGCAGCATAAAGCAATAGTTTACCATACATATCAGTCTTTTATCACTTGTCCAAATGAATTTGTCTCAAGGTGACTACACACAAAAGGTCAAGAGTTCTATCTCCCAAAGTAAAGAATATTGTTGTTCAGTTGTTTCAGTCTCTTCATGATTCCATTTGGGGTTTTCTTAGCAAAGATACTGGACTGGTTTGCCATTTCCTTCTCCAGCTCATTTTACAGATGAGGAACTGAGGCAAACAGGGTTAAGTGACTTGCCCTGGGTCACACAGCTAGTAAGTGTCTGAGGGCTAATTTGAACTCAGGAAGATGAGTCTTCCTGATTCCAACCCTTCCAACCCCTCCCCCTATCCCACCAAGCACAGCTAGATGGTGCAGTGGACAGAACTCTGGGCTTGGAATAAGAGAAGAATGCTAGAAGGAAAAAAAGACATATGCCACAACTGTGACATTAAATTATTATTTTTCCTTTATTTAGAAAATATACTATTCATCAAAAACATAAAAAAAATCAATAATGAATGGGCTTTCAAAGACTTCAGTATTGTGAAGATGGAGGAAGTTACTGCCCTGTCTCAAGTGGATCAGAAAAGTAGGATTTATTCACTGGAAGAAACTTAAGTGCCCTCTCTAATGAAGCTGATGGTCCTGTGTTTATCTAATAAACAATAATAATAATAATTATATGAACCTAACCAGACTTCTCCCTTGCCATAAGCCTTGAAAATGACAAACCAAACACAGTTGAATATTGTAGATAAGAGTGGATAGGACATTCAAATAAAACTCCTTTTTAAATACCTCAGAAAAGCATAGCTTAGCTTGGCTCTCAATTAATTTTAATTAGGCCTCATTAAGCTGACTGGGGATGATGGAGAATAAAACATTTTGAGAAATGTATAGACATTATATGAAATATTAAATATTATGGAATGAGTGTGAATGTATGCTGCAAATGTTATCTGACAATTTATCAGGATCAAATCTTTGCAGTGATACATTTAGAGAGAAAGCATTTTGATTACATAAAATTCAGAATATGCTTCAGCTCTTACCCGTTTATCAATCTCCCCATGCTGCAGCTGGACAAAGCGTGCACTGATAGCAGCTATGTAACTCTGTTGATTCGAAAATGCAACCCGCCCAGCTCCTTTTGGATACTTCAGCTCAGGATCAGTGTCAATTCCAGCATAGCACACGCCTCCATAAAGTCGATCCATTATCATTGCAAGCTCCACTAAAACAGAAAGCATTATAAAGACATGTAAGAAAACATATTTATGTCTCACAAAGCCTATTCTGGCACAAGGAATATCTTGGAAAGCATTTTCTATGTTTATTTGTGTGCTAATCTCTTCATTAGTATCAGGTGCTATAAGCATTAAAGGATTTATTCTCTTTATTTGTTTGAAATGATACTGTGGTATCAACCAGGAAGGCAGAGTCTTAAAAAAAAAAATCTACCAATGACAGAAAGCACAAAGATTCATGGGTTAGAATGCTGTCGGGTACTCCTACAAAGCGGGAAGTGTCATGGTCATATCTATCTACCACAAGCCCGGCACCATTTGCTAAAATTACAGTACTCATCAGAAAAAGACAATGTACTTTTTTCTATTATATTTTATAATTTTGTCATCAGAATCCTGTTTTTTATACGCTTCTCTATTAAATTCTAAGTTTCCTGAAGACAGGTTTTGCTCATTCTATAATTAGAGCTCCATATGGCTCTGAACCCTGTCATTTAGAATTCAATAAACAGCTATTATTTTGATTAGCAAAATGAACACAAACACTAAACATTAAATATTAACAATTTGCCTGCTCGTTAAGGTTTTTTTTGAAAGTAGTTACTTTATGTTACAGAAACTCTTCTAAAATATGTTATTCTTCTAAGCATACCAGCTCGTAATGGTCGAGGAACACCACCGACAAAAATGGTTTTTCGTGGATCAAGAGGCTGAGAACCATCCATCACGAAGTCACTATCACTGAGATTCCAAGGCCGTATCTGTACCTGGAGGTTTCCAAGACAAGAATTTATAATTTCTAAGACAGATTTGTTGACAAGAAGTACATTTTTAAATTTATAAACATTTCATATCATATCTAAAATATTTATTCCCTAATCTGAAAATCTGAAGTTTAAAAAAAATGGTTATTTGATATGCACGTGAACCAATAGCCAGACTCCTCTGGAGAACTTATGTTTCAGAATTCCACAAATGAGGCTTCTGAGGCAGCATGAGTTAGTGCACGGAATGCAGTATGTGTTAGCAGGAACACTTCAGTTTAATTCCTACTTTAGACACTTACTAACTGTATGATCTTGACCAAGTCCTTAACCTCTCTTAGTCGCAATTACTTTGTAAAATGAAGATAATAATTGCACTTACCTCTCACTGAGTTGTTGTGAAAATCAAAAGAGACAACGTACCAAAAATGCTTTGCAAACACTAACACTCATAAAAATGCCAACTCACATTATTGCTGCTTATGTGACCTCCCAGCAAGTCAGTTAACCTCCCTCATCAGCAGAATGAAGGAACTGCACTAGATGGCCTCTGAGGTTCTATCCAGCTCTAGAACGATGAATCCATCATGCCCAGAGACACATAAACTGGGGGTTATGTGATGATTCCCCCCAACTCAGCAGAGGCTGTCACAGAATTTAATCACAGATGATGAGGTTTTAAGGTGGTAACAAGGTGTTAAACTAACTGTAAAATTGTAGCCACACTTGATAAGTCCTTTATGAACTATGAAGTTCTTTCTCCGATGGAATCAAAAGGAATCAACTCACTAGAAGAGCAAAAATCGGACATGCCTTTACAAGGCTTTAAATATCTAAGTTTTGGGGAGTTCAGAACTGCAAGTAGGGAGCTGCCTGTGGAGGAGATCCTCTGCAAGGGGGAAGAGAGGGAAATTCTCTCTCCTTCTTATACCTTCTTCTCCCTTACCCCATGGCCTTGCAGCTAATTTGTTTGCTCAGCCAATAAAACTGTTCCCGTATCTGACTTAGTCAGCAAAGTGTTTCCATCTTATAAAGGTAACAGCAGGCGTTAACGCCTTGTTTAATCCTCATTACCTCATCACTTGTGACATTCTGTGACTACTGTAAGTTCGGAGAATAGAAACCACAATCTCCTTTCCCATACATACACAATACCTTTTAATAAAATGTGGAGTGGCATCCCCTGATAACCTCTCATCAACCAGTATATGCCCAGGAAATGCAAATTAATTTCAATATTTATCTAAGCAAAAGCAGTAGGAATGTAAAACTGGTGCTATAAAGTTTATAGCATATTTCAAAATCAAATATAAATATCATTTTCATTATCTACTTTTTGATGATTACACTCACTTTTCCTCTACACTTTTCCTCTGCAAGAAGTGGTAGCATAGGATATTTAAGACTACATGCAAATATCTATTAAGGTTTTCCCTTGAATATACCATGACAGGTCAAAGTAGACACAGTGACCTCACAGGATATATAAAAGTTGGTTGGGAGAGTATTTCCAGCATGAATACCTCAGTAAAATTACACAGAACCTGACTTAGAAGGCTCTAGAACAACCTTGAATAGCAACAAAATCAGTTTGGGAGGCCTCCTAGCCCCAAGCAACTACCACTCATCAAGCCAACCTTCAAATATTCCGGATTAATCCAGGGGCAATACAGAGCAATGGGTTTAGAGCAAGCCCTGGGTTCTAGTCCCTGCTATACCACTCACTGGTGGTGTGACCCTAGAGACAAAACCAGATAATCCTGAAACAGAGAAGATGAGGAGAAAGAAAAGTGAAGGGACACACAAAGGCAGAGAGGAAAGGTTCCCGGAGTCATCATAAGAAAGAGACATTCTGAAGCCACGGAAGCTGCTTGTAAAAATAACTTTTTAAAGAATGTACTAGGAAGCAGAGACAGGGAAAACATCTACATGACTACAACAACATAAATGGAAAGAAAGGACAACAGTCACAAAATAATCAGACAATGAATATGTAAAATTGTTTTTTAAAAATGTTTTGTCCCAAAGGAAAATAAAAGAGTACATGGTCATATAATGTCCTACTTTTTCCACTGGTTTTGATAAGTTTTACCTAATTTTTTCTCTTCTCTTTCTTCTCCCTCCCCCCCCCCAACATTCTTTGATATAAGAGATGGCTACCTAGGAGGAATAAAAATGGTAATCTAGACAATGTAAAAATAAAACAGATCAACAAAATATATTTTACAATGTACTAGGATCTATTATGATTTTTGGTTTGGATTTTATCTGAAAACATATCAATAATATAGGTCTCATCTGATTGGCTAACATTTTTCAAAGTCTGCAGATATATAGCAAAGAAAGCTTATATCTTTTTGGAGCCAGATCCTATAGTCTCAGTGAAATTTGACTTACTGGCTTATCCTTGATAGTGGGGCTGGATACACAAAGGTAGAGTTTCCCATCTTCTTCAATACAAGCATCAATTAAAGCCTGAACAGAGCTTTCATCTTGGAATAGCAAAAATGCATATCCTGAGAGAGGGGGAAAAAAAAAAGATGACTGGCAGCATTTTCCCAGGATTCAAATTTATAATACATTTCATCAATAAATCATATTTATGTTATCAGTGCAAATGAGGGTATCATTTAATCTCTCTTTGCTTCCTCTTATGTAAAATGGGGATAATACTTGTACTATATTCCTTACAGAGCTGATGCAAGGAAAATTCCTTGAAAAATTTGAAGCACTAGAGAAATAATATTATCAATTCACATTGATTAATGGGTTAGTCTAGAACACAGGAAGGGAGAGGAAAATCTAAAAAGAAACTTAAAATAACATCTAAGACAAGTTTTTTTGACTGGAAATCTGATAATACTATGGAATACACTGTTTCCTAATAAATTCTCCTTCCACTCCTACCTTCCCCCTGAAAAAATAATGAAGCACCTTTTTTTTTGGTTTGTTTGGGTTTTTTTTTGCTTTTTGGAGGGCAGTTGGGGTTAAGTGACTTGCCCAAGGTCACACAGCTAGTTTGTGTGTCAAGTGTCTGAGGCCGGATTTGAACTCAGGTCCTCCTGACTCCAGGCTGGTGCTCTATTCACTGTGCCACCTAGCTGCCTGAAGCACCTTTTAAAATAACAATTATGTTCAGAATCTATGAGGAAACTTTTTAGGAGAGATCTGTAAAAACTGAGATCTAATCAGGAAATGTACAATTAGGAAGCAGCAAGTATGGTAAGGTAGAAAGAGCAATGAATTTAAATCTGAAAGACTGGATTCCAGCCCCTGCTCCACCACTTGGTTACCGGCATAACCCTGGGCAAATCACATTCTCTTTGAACCTCAGATTCCTCATGTATAAAATGCAAATAACAATATCTTAACTATACACCTCAGAGTTATTGTGAGGAAAACCCTTTGTAACTCTTATAGCAGTATAGAAACATGAATTATTAAAAGGGAAGCATTTTATTATAATGCTAACAGTTAAACAATAATTTTAAAGCTAAAAAATATACAATATTTCAAAATTTGAAAAATACCTTTAGGAGGAAAGTAGGATTTGCTTTCTGCTTTATGAGGCCAGTCCACAATCAAAGGGCCAAAACGACGAAAACTGGCTGTGATTTCATCTGATCAAAAGCAAAAGAAGGAAAGTGAGACATTTTAAACCTCTGAAAAGGCTTTCAAATAATTTCTGACAAACATTTTGGGTGGCATACGTTTATGCCATGTTATCCATTTGCAGAATCAGCTGGTTCATGGAAGAACTTCCATGATAAGTTCAGAAAGAATTGGTAGATATGTAGAAATAAGAGAACAAAGAATTTGTGGGTGGTAAGAAGGGAGGAGAGTGCCCAGAAAATGAAAAGAGAATGTATTCAAAATATAAAGCTTATGGTTTTATACCTTTCAAATAGATTTTTGCTCACTGGCTTTCAAGACATTACTTAAAGTATGCAGTATGTCTCTATTCTATTTTTAAGTGATTCTTCCATTTGTCACAGATTGATACAGAGCTGTCAACACACTGAGAAAGAAGGCAAAAGGCAAAATAATATCACAATACTCATTCATGCTTAATTCAAACTGCCATTTTTGTTCACATTATCCAAGTTGACCCTCAGACAAATGTGAAAGCACCATTAAAATTACCTACTAATGTTCTATCCGAGTACAGAACATATACAAGCTTAAAGAAAATATTTTCCAACTCTAAAATTTTACTAAAATTTAAGTGAACTTTGAAGATTTCTAATTTTTAAGATATACTAACTGTTCCATTTCCAACTTAATTTTGCAAACCAGACACAAATCATACAATACACAGATGACTATGGTACTTCTATCTTCAAAAACCCCAAGTAGCTACACATTGCTTATAGAATGAATATAAGGCTTGTCACAATTGGGCTCCAATCTTCCTTTCTGATCTTATTTCACTCTGCTGCCCTCAGTGCTTTACATTCTAACCTCTCTGAATTATTAGCCCTCCTCTGATTTTCTACTAGACAGTCCATTCCTGGAATGCATTCTTTCAACACAGAAGGCCTCTAAGGGTCCTTCCAGCTCTAGATGTATGATCCTATCATCTGTTTATTGAAGTCCTCTTCTTTCAAGACTTTGTGCCATTCTTCCCTATGAAGTCCTTCTAGATTCCCTCAGCTGAAAGTGATTGCTTCTTCCTCCCATTTCATAGAGTAGGTACTTAACATTTGTTGACTTTTTTCGATCCATAATCATATTCTAGTCTTATATTACAGTTATTTGTGCATGCTTTATGCCCCTATTAAACTGTAAAACACTTAAAAGGCAACAACTGTCATTTTGCATGTGGTATCCCCAATGTCTTGCACAAAGTAGGCATGTAACAGAGCTTTGTTAAATTAAATAGAATCATTAAAGACATATGACATCCTATTGTGTGGTGTATGATTAAAATAAGAGTTTGGAATAGGAGCCTCTCAGGTCTTTTCCAAGTCTACAGGCTCTGTGCTTCTTACAGTTATGGTATAATAAATGACCACTACCTTTGTTCACAGCCATTTTTATACTATCAGAATTCCAGCCATCTTCCTCATCTCCCCCCGCCCCAAGCATAATGCTGGATTCTGCCTGTAAGTTGTAGAAAGCTTTTGCCTTTTCTTGCCTGGAACCAGGCCTTCATGCCACTTCTAGACCATCTCATCACCATCCAACTGCATATAGGAACCCCTTGTCTTTTCAGTTCTTATGGTGTCTACCCTCATTTGAATGTAAGCTCTTTTAGGGCAAGAATTGTTGCTTGATTATAATTATATTCCCAGTCCTCAGCACTGTACTTAGCCCACTGTAAATGCTTAACAAAATCTTTAAGATTCTATAAGTCTAACCTAAAGCTGGAAGATTTCTCATTTTAAAATTTATTATTTTATTTCTATTTGAAAATCAAAACAAAGTAATAAAATAAAATTATCCAACTATGACATTTCTATTCTCAAAATAGCTGCTCCACTCTTTTCTCTTTGGATTTAGATTTTCAACCAAACATTACCATCTACTGTGTACCTCTTCTCTGTACAGAAATGCACTAGAGACTAGCAGTAGAAAAAGATATAAGACAATCAAATTCAAGGAGCTAACAAGTTAAAATTTGGGGAAAAGGAGATATACATGAAAAGTTAACAGTACTAGATAGGAAATTTCAAATGCCAAATAAGGGATCTAAGTTCTGGAGGTGGGGGAAGGACTCCTGGAGCTTGGATTGTCAGGGGAAATTTCAGAAACAGGTGAGACTTACGCTAGGCTGTCATGGAATGGTAGAATTTAAGTAAGCAGAGAAGGGAGGTTATGGTCAGAAGGGACCAGTATAAGAAAAATCATGAGGTAAGAAAGCATATGTAGGTAGGCCAATATGATTGCCACAGAGGGTGGCAGTCATAAATAAGGCTGGAGAGGTAGGTTGGGTTTATACTTCATCTACCTGTTGTATTCCCATGCCCTCAAAAGATATGAGCTTAGGAACATATTTTTTCTCAGCGACAATGGCAAAGTTCCCTGCAATGGGAACTTAGTTTTGTTGGATTTGAGGTAGGCAGTACACTGTAACAGTCTGCACAATGGCAATAGGAAGAAAGAGCGAAGGCAAAAACTCCATGACTAGAAATGAAGTACAAAAAGAGACACACATTGCTGGAGTTGGCTTGAAATCATTAAAACCTTGGAAAATGTTATCTACCAGGTTTTCTCTTTCCATTAGAACAATTTCCTGTTTTAGCTTGACCACAGAGCATTGTGTGCACTGATCAAAATGGTAATGGAAAGACACAGGCCTGATGTTAGGGCTGAATATTCAACATACTTCCATGATCCAAAAAACACAAAAAGATTAAACTCAGTCTACAGGTAGGCAAAGGCTAAGGACCACATGGAGCAGCAAAGTATAGCCTGGTCAGACCCCTTTCTAGTTATCCACTGATTGCTCCCTCATACTCATCCATGTCAGGCCCATCACTCCTATGTCATTTTCCCATTCTACCCTCCCCTTCCACTCTGCCTTCTGCAAGACCTATTCTATTGTTAACAAACCACCCTTCTTCTTGTACTTCTTCCTCTCCTGTTTCTTCCATTTCTCCTTGCATCCATGAAAACCTGCTCCCACCCCACCAAAGACTGTATGCCTGGCAACACTCTCCAGTACTAGATATACCTTCTCATTCTAACATATTGGAGTAGGAGGAAAATTTTTATTCCTCATTCATACCTGCTGACTCTTTTCTTACTACCGTCACTGAACAAACCTCCTTTTCATTTGAGTCGATTCACATATATCACCCTACATAGATCATGGTGGCTCATATCTACCAGTCTCTGAGTAGTCTCTTCTCTATAGAGAGAAAAAAGAAGACTGCAGTTGCCTCCCAGAAGCTGGCTCTTTCTCTCAACCCCAAACCTTGTCCTTGTATTTAAGTCCTTAAATTGACATGCTGATGTTCAGATAGCTTTGCTCCCATGATATGCATAACTTCACTCCACCTCAGCCACACAAAGATGTTTATACACTAAACTTTATGGTTAATAACTACTCTATTGTCACAGTCTTTAACTGAAATTCCTCTGTCCAGTCTATCATCCCATTTTTCCCTGTGCTCATGCTAGACCTATTTGCCATCCTTACTGCTATATCCAGTCCCTCCATCCCATCCTGTACTCTATTCTCCAAGAGCATCACTTCCATTATGGCCTCACTTTCCTCCAAGCATCTTGGTCCTCTAATTAACCGGTTAAACCATCCTCCTTCTGGCTTCCCTGTCTTTCTCCAAGTTCCAACTAAAATCTCACCGACTATTAGAAGCCTTTCCCAATCTCTCTCAAAGCTAGTGTTTGTTAGAGGCAGCTGGGTGGTACAGAGTGCTGGGCTGAGAGCAGAGAAGACTCGAGAGCAAATCCAGCCTCAGACACTTACTAGCTGGGCGACTCAAAGCAAGTCACTTAACCCCATCTGCCTCAGTTTCCTCAACTGTAAAATGGGGGTAAAAGCAGCTACATTGCAGGACTGTTGTAAGGATCAATGAGAAGATATTTGTAAAAACTTAGTATAATGCTTGGTATGTAGTAGACTCTATATAAAGTGTTTATTCCCTTCCCTTTTCCTATATTGATCACTCCCTATTTATTCCATACATAGTTTGTACAGAATTACTTGCATATTGCTTCTTGCATTAGACTGTGAGATCCTCTAGGGCATGAATTGTCTTTTACTTTTGTATGTATCCCTAGCAAGTAGCACTGTGCCTGATACACACAAGGCACTTAATAAATGTTTATTATTTTTTAAAAGTACTATATGTAAATACCATCTATTATATTCCATTTTGAAGGGCACATACACATCTACCTATAGTGAGGTAGGCCAAAAATAATCTGAAGAGCTGCAACTTTTTTTCTGTACTAATTTAATATTAAAAAACAATTATAGGTACTAATTTGGGCAGACCTATTCTACTGACCACCATTTCTAAACATACCTTCATCAATGTCAGGAGGCAATCCACCCACAAAAACCTTGCGGGAATATCGTTCCACTCTTTCCCCATTTTGATGAGTGAAGCAGTGAGGTGACCCTAAGCCACTATGTAGGGGCTGATCCCCACGTCCATCATCCAAAAACCCATCTTCCATTGGAAACAGTGAAGATTGGCCTGGAAGAGAGAATATGAAAGATGCTAACAGAAAATGTATCCAGGGTCCCCACACATAAACCATATGAAAAGAGCTAATTTGATATAACTATAGTTCTCATACTCATTGAATAGGAAATAAAATTACTTAGATGTTTTAAATTTCTATCACCTTACATTCCTAATTCTTTGAGAAAGGAAATGCAATTATATAGAGGGCTACTCAAGTATTCCACCAGAATCCAGAAACTCCAGCTGGGTTAAAGCAAAGTAAGAAGGGCACCTTTTTGTGAGTGGCTGGCACTAGATGGCTACTATTTTGCCAGAACTCCACAGATACTGCCAACACAGATGTGCCTCTGGAGTCCATTACTGGACAATTGGAACCTTGATCAGTTTTTCAGAGACCCAAGATCACATTTAAAAAAAACACTTTCAATAGAAAACTGTGTTTAAAATGAACAGCAAGTCAATTGTTTGAATAAGTGAACATTACTCTTAATTTACCTTAATTGGATATAAGCAGAATACTTTGAGGAAGAATTACTATGTAACTTTACTGTGCCTGGTCTCACCAAATTAAGATTCTCTAGACAGTATTAAAGGAAAGGTTTTTCAGCTGAATTGTTTAACTGTTTTCTTACTAGAAAATTTAATTCTAAAATGTGAACATTAAATTTATTATCTGAGAATTATATCATTTGGAAGATATATGTGAACTTGGCCAAAGCAATGTCTAACACCTATAATGGTCACTTGAAAGCCAAATAAAACATTTAAACCACAAATAAAAATACGTAAGTAGAAAGTGCAAGATACAGTACAAATAATTACAGGCAAACTTTGTTTTTGTCACTAATAACCCTAACAGTCTACTGTTAGGGGTTATGTAATAAGTTTATTAATGGAGTAAATTCCTAGGAGTACTGTCACAAACATGTTCTTTGTTGAAACATCCCAATGTCCTTTTGCTACCAATGTTTTCCTTTTAATTGTCTGTGTATAAATTTATATTGTAACAATCTATCCCACAACATCTATTCTCTAAAAATTTTTATGTCAAATAACTACAACTTTCTTTTTAGTTATTCCCAGTGTCTTTTGATTTTATATGTTAGCACTGCTAAATAATTATTAAATGCTATATTACAACTGTCAAATTAGAGATATGAAATATATCATAGTCACTTAAATCCTTCTAGGAAAAAAAAATTTCTTCACTTATTTCTGAGTATTTTTCTAGTGTTTACATGGGTGATTTCAAGTCTGAGATCTACTCCATTAGATAAGAATCATTTGTTCATCTCTTAGTTTGGAAACCAGGAGTTATGAAAGATCAAACGATTATTCTAAAAAATAACTAGTTGGGCTAGGTGTGGTCGTACACAACTATAATCCCAGCTCCCAGACAGGCTGAAGATAGGGCATCATTGGAACTCGGGAATTCTGAATTGCAGTGGGCTAAAACTGACTGAGGTATCCCTGGCCTTCTGGGGGCTCACCAGATTGCCTAAATAAGGAAAGGCCTTAGGTCAGAAATGGGTCAAAGCTCCCATGCCAATCAGTAGTGGGATCAGGCCTGTGAAATCTGGCTATACTTTCAGCCTGGGCTAGATAGGGATACTCAGTCTCAAAAGACAAACAAACACAACACCCATACCCACACACCAAGTTATGAAATTACATACTGAATCAAATATAAAAGTACTATGGAAACCCTTTTTCTCTGTATCTCAGGTACTGTACGACAAGGATGACATTTACATATATTATGGAGAGTGGGTTACAGATACTTTGTACATCAGTATGATCACAGAAGTGGAAGGAGAGACAGGATTGAATCTTAATCATTCATAGTTTGACCAGTGGTTCTGCCTCAAAAGCCTAATGTTAAATTTTCAATGTGAGCATTTATACTTCGGAAATGAACAACATACTACAAATTAGGGCTTGATTTGCTTTTGCTGGTTTCTAGACTTAAGAAAGGAGTGGGGGGCGGGGAGAATTAACAATGTAGATTAAATTTAAATGTTATACACATACATATACATACATATTTTGAAAAGCTGATAGTTTAACATTTACCAGCATATCTCTGTCAGTAAGCGGAGATTTGATGAAATATCCCAATGTTCTTTTTGGGATTTCATGATAGTTTTTCAAAAAACTAATCACTATGTTCTTTTAGAAAAAGTATCAGTGAATATAATCATTTTCTTTGTGAAAGTAAGTTTAACTTTGCAGAGTTAAAAACTTACTACAAAGGGTAAAGTTTCTTTTTAATTGCTTTTCAAAAGAAAGTAGAAATAAATTATTAAATAGAAGGATGATGAATTGATTATTTTTTAAATCAACACCTTACCATTCTGTTTTATACAGTTAATCTACAAAAATTGTCCTGTCTCATAGACTATTGCAGTATATAAGCTAAGCTTGGATCAAAGTGAGGGTTTTCATAAGGTTACTAGGAGACTAAGCAAATTTAGTGATTTGTCATGATACAATTTACACAGTAGAAAGTTAAAAATAGTAATGTTACCTCGCCTTCGCCCATATGTCCTTGCTGCATGTCAAATGAGAAAAAAAACAACCTTTCAAACATTGTTATAAGTATCAAGTATGCTTTCGTCTCATGACTTATGAAATTGCCATGACATGTTTCACCATATTTGTCACTCCTCGACTGCAGTATCTCAAAATAATTTTGAACATTATAATGCAAATCTAGGTATTAGTTGTTTTAAAAAACATTTTTGAAGAACAAAGTCACATTCCTTCAATCCCCTACCCCCACATACTCTCACATGTTTAAAAAAAAAGTTAGCATGTCCTCATCAGCATCTCTGCTATGATAATCAGATGTCCAAGTTAGAATTAAATGTGTTCTTAATACTGCTCTTACTTTCCAACTTTTCTCACAGTTTCCTGGCTACCAGCAATTTAGTGATATTGCAGTACTTTATTCATATTTTCTGTCATGAAATATACTGAGAAAATTTCATATATAACCATAACTAGCTCTCAATTGACTAAAGGGAAGACAATGCTGATAACTCCCATGCTCAAACAATAATTTTTTTTGCCGTAGTTTGAAATCTTATGCTTCATCAAACCTACAACCATAAATAAATAGTAGCAAAGTTCATAGTTTAGGGATTTTATCTCAAAAAGGCCTGTGGCCAGCAAAGCAAGTTAGCCAAAAGTAGATAAGCAGCTCCTAAATATTCGAACTGAGTACATGTAAGTCCCTTCTACAACATACCTAACTAGGGGCCATTTATCCTTTTCTTAAAGACCTTGAAAAAGATGGGGGTAGGGAGAATAACCTCTCAGGGTAACCAATTCCACTACTGGATAGCTTGATTTTAGGGGGAAAATTGTTGACTCTGGGATATCTTATCCTGAACGATGAACAGCACTGGCAAATGTCACTCCAATTTAATCTGTTCCCAATAACCACCATCAAACTGCCTGTCAAGCTTACCCACAGAGCAGGAGGCAGCTTTTACCATTTGGTAGTGGCAGCACCTTCAACTCATTTAGGCAACATGGGAAGTCTGGGATTATAGCAGTGTTATTGAGGAATGTTTAGTAACTACACTCTCAGACTTTGTGTTCACATAAGCAATGGACAGGCTTTGTTTCCAGTTATCTAGCAAATAAGAAGATATATTCAATCATACTAGGAGGCACCAAGACAGCTAAAGAGTAAAAAAAAAAAATCACTTGTGATAAAATTCATTTTCTTCCATGGATAGAAAGTGCTGGTTTCTCTAATCAATAAAAGCACTGTCAATAAAAGAGATAAAGATATAGGCAGACAGATAGATAAATGAATGAATAATGAATTGAACAAGTTAAAACAAAATGAGACCTACCGGTCAATTTTTAAGTCTGAAAATAACCAATATAATTAATAAGGTTTTAAATTTAAGGGGAAAAGAATCTTCTTTATCTCTTCTTTTTCTGGGTGGGTGGGGGGACAGGTAGACATGTGTTAGAAAGATCCAAAACTCAAAGTATAAGCTAATCCACTCATATTCTTATTTCAAACATCAAAGAGTATAAGGCCAAATCAATACTACGAATTTCTTAGATTCGTGAATGCTAGCTATTTAAACAAATTTTTAAGGGTTATGCAAGCAAACAGAAAGCCTGAGTATAATAAGCTTTCCTAAACTAAATTTTATTATTAAAAAAAATCTTTCCAATTTTCAGTTATTTCAAAGATAAATACAGCACCAGGAAGAGCATTTCTGTAGAGAGTAAAGACTGAAGAAATCTCAAATTTCTGAACTCCATAAAATAAAAACAGTAGGTAAAACTACACAAAAATCTAGTGGTTAATTTTTTAAAAATTAAATCCTGCCACTTTATTATGTGCATAGTATTTAGTACTATCCCTATTTTGCCTATTTCAATTTATACTTGGGCCCACAAAGTTAAGCTAGTATTCCTGAGAAATATCCAGCAATAATTTTTTTTCAAAAACAATCATTCATTCCAGACTCATGACTGGCAAGTGTTTCTTTTCCCCTAATAGAAAATACTGCATATCTAGGAAACAGAAAGACCACTGACATACTTGTACCCTATTGAGTACTTATTATGGACTTTGAGGAATTTTTTTTTTTATAGAGTGGCGGGAACATTCTAATTAAGTATCAGCTGAAAAATTCCGAGTAGAGTAGAAAAGCAACTACTAAAAGAAGAAAAAAAATCACTATCTTCTTAGTCAAGTATAAAGATACTACGGACTCCATCAATTAGAACTGAAGTGATGCCTTTTGAATAATAGGCCTTTTCTCCATTAACCATAAATTTATTTTGGTTTTAAAACTACTTAATTTAATTTTGAAGACAAACTTAATTTTGGCAATAATTATGCCTGAAACTTAATATGAATTTAAATCATGCCTAAGAATTTCTGGTAAGCAGGACATCATTACAAAATGGATACTGAAAAACTCTCAAATTAAGACATTATACTACTTTGTAGTCAGTCAGTAAACATTTATTTGATGTTCACTCTGTGCTAAGCACTAAGGCATACAAAGTAAGGCAAAAGACAGTCCCTGCCCTCAAGAAGTTCACAGTTTAATTGAGGAAACAAGATGCAAATAACTTTATACAAGATAAATAATCAACCAAGGGAAGGCAATAGAATTGAGAGATCAGGAGAGGCTTCTTGTAGAATTTGGGATTTTAGCTGGGTCTTGAATGAGGAGGGGAAAGAAGAGGGTGAGGATTCTAGGCACTGGGGACAGCCAGAGTAAATTCTTGAAATTAGGAGGCGGAGTGTCTTGTTTGAGGAGCAGCCAGGAGGCCAGTGTCACTGGACCATAGAATACATGATGTGTGTGCAAAAGTATAAGGCTGAAAAAGTAGGAGCAACAAGGTTATGAAGGCCTTTAAAAAAGAGGATTTTATATTTGATGCTGGAGATGATAAAGAGCCACCAGTTTACTGAGTTGGGGGGGGGAAGTGAAGTAAAGGGGGGGGTGTATGTGTGTATGTGTGTATGTGTGTGTGTGTGTGTGTGTGTGTGCACACGTGTAAAAAAATGGTCAGACCCAAGCTTTTTGACAACTAAGTGGAAGATGGACTTTGGAGTAGGAAGGAAATTATGAGCATATTTAGGCTATCCTAACATATCTACACCTTATTTCAGCTCATTCTCCACCTCCCATTCCCCCAACCAACGTAGACAAGACTAGATATTATAGTGCCAAGGCTTCTAAAATTTGAAGGATAGAAAGACTTTTCACTAAAATATTTTAAAGAACTCATTCTTCAAGAGGGATTAAAAACATGAGTGTGGTCAAATAAATATAATCATGGATTTGGAATTGACAACTGAAACTGATCACTTGGCAACCCTTCATTTTACAGATGAATGAGCTGAAGCACAGAGAAATGAAGAGATTTACCTAAAGTCACACTGCTGAGAAAGGGTGAAAACATGGATACCTAATTCTGACTTCAAATTCAATGCTTTTCCCATTATATCATGCTATCTTATTAAGAGAAAATTACTAACTAGAAAGCCAGGGAGGCCAATTAATTACAGAACAAAACTACATATATGGAAAGGACAATCCAGACACAACAGTTATTTTTAAGAGATTACAGCATGGCCAAAAATGCATTAAATTTCTTGAAAATAGAAGCAATTATTTTATAGAAAATGTTCAAATGAAGCTCACTATTGAAAGATATTAATGTTGAATCCTTTTATAAAGCAAACACCTAATTAAGCTGGTTCATAATGAATATATATATGGTATGTTTAAAATATTAAGATTTCTACATCTATGGGCTTGCCTTCAAACAAAACGTAGATATATTAGTTTACTGCTATCATGTTCCATGAACAAAACCACAAGATGGCAACAAAAATGCCATCTTGATGGTAAGATATGAAATAATTAATAAAGCTCTATTTGCTTGAGAAGTTAGGGAATAAAACTTGAAGCAAAAAATATCATTATGCATACTATATCCTGTCCATTCAATATTCTATGAGGGTAAAAGATCATACTCAATTCTTCAATTTAACTCAAGATCTGAGGTTCTTCCTTGTACACAATTACAGACACATCATATCTGCGATGACTAACTGATGGATTGGGCTCCTCTCAGCAATGCAATACTATAAGACAACTCCAAAAGACTCATGATAGAAAGGGCTACCCACATCCAGAGTAAGAACTATAGAGTCTGAATGCAGATCGAAGCAAACTGCCTGCTCTCTTTTTTGTTTTGTTCCTTCTTTCTCATTGTTCACTCCATTCTTTATAACTTCACTAATGTTTAATGTGAAGGTATCTGTAGAACCTATATCTTATTGCATGCCACCATGAGGGGTGGGGGAGAAGAAAGAGGGGAAGAAAATTTGGAACTCAAGGGATTGTGGAATTGAATGTTGTAAACTAAAAGTAAATTTTAAAATTTCATTTTTAAAAAAGAGCTGGGGTTCTTAACCTGGGGTTTGTCAACTTGATTTAAAAAATGTATTTTGAAAACTAAATTTTAATATAATTGATTTCCTCTGTAACCCTATGTATTTTATCATATACATTTAAAACATAATTCTGAGAAGGGATCCGTACATTTCATCGAATTGCCAAAGTGGTCCATGACACAAAATAAGGTTAAGAAGCTCCATTCTAGAACACCAGATACAGACTATAAATAGGTTCAATGCATTCTTTTTGGCTGAAATTATTTTTGTTTTGAATGGACTTTTCCCAATAAGTATTTAACCCTCACTGCAGACATAAACTATTTCATCTATTAAAATGCCATTTTGTACTTAACTTTAAAGTAATCTTTTGTTAATTTTTCCACAGCAGCAAATATATATTTATTTAATGCTTCAAAATGCTCTGAAATTCTCAGAGGCAAAGAAATATATGTCTGTATGCATACATGTGTATGTATATATGTATGTACGTATGTATGTATACACACAGAGAACCTTACTATTTCATCAATATTTTTTATTTTATAATTTTGGTATAATAGCTAATTTTGTAGAGAAAACTTGGTAGAATAACTATAAAAGAGAACAGGAGAACAACAAAATACCACCTCCACACACAAATGACAATTGTTTTTACATTGAAATGGCAAGTGGCTGGAAAAACCTTACAGCTCTTTGAGGCAATACTCCATAAAATATACTAGGTAAAAGAAAATGAACAATCCTTGGTCCTTTTGGTGTCACCTAGGACTTCCTGACTTCAAAAAGTGCTTAACAAAAGGTATTATGTCATTTCTCTCCTGGGGCAAGATACCACAGATGCCTTAGTGAGGTCAAATGTTATAGAATAAGAATTGGAGGAAGCTTTAAGTGAGCTTAGTTCAAACTGTATCTCCAAAGCATGAGAGCTAGAAACACTTTATAGGAGTCTAGTTTCTCAGGCTCTTGAAATCCTTTTCTTTTAAGGCCTGAAGGTGCCACCTACTCTATGACAAGTCCAGCTGAAGAAGATACATACCTCCCTTCTTCAAATTTAACTGGAGGCAACAGCTTGATTCTCTCCTTTGACAGAATCATATTCTCCCTTCTACCCCACTTATTTGTATAAATTTAATTAATATGCTTCCCTTCCATTAGACTCTGAGGTCCTTGAGAACTGAGACTTTATCACTTTTCATCTTTGCAGCTCCAGTACTCAAACCAGTACTTTTAAATGCCGAAGATATTTAGTAAACATTTGAAGACTTTAAATGTATACATAATTACTTTTAAAGTTCTAAGTCTCACACGGTTGTTCTTCAATAATTTTTCAAGTTTTCTTCATCTACTTTTCTCCATATGTACCCTAGAGATACTAATCACCTCTCACAGAATTTAAAATGGTCATTTGAATATATCTGGAAGTTTCAAAATTTTTATATCACTAAAAGCAAAGAAAAAAAACCCAACATGAATCACAACTTGTTTTACAACATTTTTTTTCAAAACAACACTGAAATAAGTGAAATTATGCCAATACTATAACTTAATATACTCAACACTGCCTTTAGAGGTTTCCTAAAATACATGATGGTGATTTGCTTGGAAGCTAATGATTTAGTACATGAGAAAAAAGCACTTTGATTACTTTGATAACAGCTATCTATTTTACCTGCTCATATTTAAATCCAGAATGCAACAATTGTTGAAGGCCAAATTACAATGTAAGAAACACAAACTAAATTATATAATCATAGAAGCACAGAGGCTATATAGTCTGATCCATGTACACAGAAGAACACCACCTACAATATCCATAACAACAGATCATTCAACCTTTTTTTTTTTTTTTTTTTGGAGGGAGGAAGGCAAGGCAAGTGTCTTGCTGCCAAGGTCACACAGGTAGTTAAGTATCAAATGTCTGAGGTTGAATTTGAACTAGGTTCTCCTGACTCCAAGGGCGGGTACTCAATTCATTGTGTCATCTAGCTACCCCCAATTCAGCCTTTCTTTAAAGACTTTTAGTGAAGGAGAATCCAGAGATAACCCATGGCACTACCAAATAATTAATTATTAGGAAGTTTTTTTCTTTATTACATCAAGACCTAAATCTGCTTCTTGGCAACTTAATACCCACTGCTCTTAGTTTCTGCCCTCTGGGACCATGCTGAATAAATCTACTAAGTCTTTCACATAACAATTTCTCTTTTTTGCTTTTTGGAGGGGGGAAGGCAGGGGAATTGGAGTTAAGTGACTTGCCCAAGGTCACACAACCAGTAAGTGTTAAGTGTCTGAGTTCAGATTTGAAGGCCCGGTGCTCTATTTATTCACTGTGCCACCTAGCCGCCCCTCAAATAACAATCTTTCAATTACTTGAGGCCAACCCAACTTCTCTTTTCCAGGCTAAACACTAATCAAGATACATTTATTCAATGTATATTTTGTGCCAAACCTTGGCTAGGTCCCTACTTTCAAGAAGCAGAATATCCAGTTCTTTCAACCGATCTTCTAATGGTACCACCTTGAGCTCCTTCAACATCTTGACTATCTACTTTTAGATGCTCTTCAACTGTTTCAAATGTTAAATCCCCTTCAAAATTGTTACATGCCAAGAATTCTATATTTTCATTAAACAAAAGATGTGAGTTTAAATCGAAACTTAAAAGACTTGGAATGTAAGGAAAACTTGAGAGAACAGTAGCTATAAATTAGAGGGTAACCTTGGAATCAGTTTCTCTAAAAGACCTTAAAAACAGAATAGATTCTTCTGCTTCCCTAAAAACCCTCTGAAGACTTCATTTAATTTTAGTTTTTATTACCACTGAACAATATAAACTACAGCATTCACTCTCCCATCTCCTTCCTTAATTCAAAGTTCTACAAAGCGTCTTGACACCTTTTGTTCCTGTAGAGTCTGATTCAAATAATGGTAATTCTAGGTTTCCTCAGAGTCTATACAGACTCTACATATCCAAGTCCTTTAAAACTCCTATCCAATCTTTCCAAATGAAATTAAAAGAAATCCTTCTGCGCACAGGCCCTGGAGTCAGGAGTACCTGAGTTCAAATCTGGCCTCAGACACTTAACACACACACACACACAAAACTAGCCGTGTGACCTTGGGCAAGTCACTTAACCCCAACTGCCCTCCAAAAAGCAAAAAAAAAAAAAATCCTTCTGTTTTAAGTAGAATCTACTGTTATGTTCAAAGTGTTATACTGTCATATGTTAAACTATGTTCAATATTGTTCAAACCTCCTGAAACATTAAATGGTTTCATAAAAAAAAACATGTTAAGTGGAAAAACATAATTTGTTATAATAAACTTCATAGGAATAGTGACACAGATGGGTGACCAATCAGCAAGTGGGATTTTGCACTTTTATATTCAACTTTATCTAACCATGTTCCTTCAGGTCATTCATCCAACACTCATTTTATAGATGTAGCATAAAGTAACACTCTCAACACTACCTTTAAAGGCTACCAGCTATACAGTATCTGATGTTTCAATGAATACAGGAAATTGTGGCAGAGTGCAGTTAAGTGATTTGATAAAAATTACAGAAGTATTGAGTTAATGTGTAATAACATTGGTGAGGATGACCTTACCGGAGAATACTCAAAAGCTCACAGAAGTTCTGATTAGCACTGGTCACTTCTCACTTTTGAGGTTCCCAGCTATATTTTAAAAATAATGAAGATATATGAAAATGTACATAGTACTATAAAAACAAAATAACTTTTTTACAGGGGAATAATTTTCTTCAAAATGTTTTGAATTTTGAATCTTCAAATAATTTTCTTCACTTTTTTGTGCAAAATATACTAGTGATGTAGGATCTAGCTTTTTGTACAGTGTCAGTGTTGATTTTAAGATAAAACTAAAAATGAACTGGACAATCTCTATGGTCCCTTCCAACTCTAAATCCCCCAAGTCCTAAGAACTAGGTCAACAGGACTTCATCATGATTGACTCTAGTCAATCTAGCCAGTCTGTTTAATTAGTCTGAAACTAATGTCAAATTAGAAGGGGGTAATTACCTCTGTAATCTAGCATAAAAATCTTAGGACAGCTTTGTTAGAACTATAGTGATACAGGATTTATTAAGGACTTAAGTGCTAGACATTGTGCTAAATGCAATACAAATATCATTTCATTTGAACCAGTCAAGTATTTTCAACATTAAGACCAGTGGCATAGGAAACTAAATGTCCACAACCCTAGCAGTACAAAGGGAAAAAAATATTTTCTTGAGAGAATCATCAGGTGGATTTTCATTAAGAAAAACACAAAACAAAACAGCCACTGTGAGAAATAATCAGAAAAACTAGCTTTCGCTTATCTTAGTGCTTCTTAGTGCTGGTTTACAGAATGAAATACTTTCTCATTTTGGTGCAACTGTTTATTATCCTGATTTTACAGATGAACAATCAATTATTAAATATTTACTAAAGGCCTATCATGTGTCAAGCACTGTGCTAGAAAGAAACTGAAATGGGGGAAGGTGAACTTTGGAATTAAATGACATGCTTGTTATCAGAGACTATAGTTATACTTCAATCTGGATTCAAACTCCTGTCTTCTAATTCAAAACACAGTGCTCTTTCCACAACACAACTACTGTCTTACAGTAAGAGCCAACATTTAAATAGTACTTTATATAGAAATAGAAACTAGACCTGTGATTTCTTTCATTGGTTGTTGGAAATTTTCAGGAGATGCAGGTAAACACTTTCTCTGTACCTTACAGCTTTAGAGTACTGAATGGGTATGGCCTCAGACAAAGTGAGACCTGGGAAAGATCCTAATGTAGAAAGGCCAAGGTCACCCACTGCATCCTGGGCCACTGCGAGTCATCTTGACCTTTGTCTTGCCAATTCAATATGATAATTCTGGAAGAGAAAACTGATTCATTCAAATCCAATTCAGGAGCAAGTCAAGACATCACACCGCTGATGTCACTGGTCCTCTTTGAAAATGAAGGAGAAACAACAGTCTTAGAGAGTTGGCCAGAACTCTGAGTGACAAAGGCTAAAATACGCTAACTATGAAGAAAAATGAAGACTTATGCTTTGATAATCACACAAAGAGAATAACCAGCTTCTAAAAACTAAGAATTGTTAGCAATCATATAAAGTCATATATGTAAAACCTAGAAATATTACAAAAATGATGAAACAATTACTTCAACACTTCAGGGAATCTTTGATTTCATCAGTATGGATATCATGTCCTCCAACAACAAAGAGATAAATCCACAAGCCATCATAAGTGGCTGTGGATGAGAAAATGGATTACTGAGTAGATAACCTTTTAGTAACTACCACTGAGCTTTTTAAGGCTTTACCTTCACTAGGCTAGACTAGAGAAATAGGTCCTTAAGTTTTCCAGTTTGTAGGCCTTGACTGAACTTGTGTTCCGCTGACATTGCCTTTGAGAAACCAGTCTAATCATATTACCACCCCTTCTTAAAGAGTTAGCACCCGATAAGCTCCAGTGGCTCCCCATTACTTCCAAAATCAAATATAAAATCTTGTTTGGCTTTTAAATCCTTTTATAAACTGGTCCCTTCCTACCTTTCTATTTCTAGTCTTCTTAAATTCGATTCTTTCTATGTACTCTATGATCTAGCAGTGCTGGCCCCTTTGCTATTCCTTGAATAAGAACCATTTCCTGACTCTGTATTTTCATTAGCTAAGGCTGGAATTCTCTCCCTCTTCATGGCTGCTTTCTGGCTTCAAATTTCAGCTAAAATCCCACCTTCTTCAAAAAGTCTTTACTTATTCCCTTTAAAGCCTTTCCTCTGAGATGACCTCTAGTTTATCAGGTATATATCTTGTTTGTATATAGCTGTTTACGTGTTATCTCCTCCATTATAAAGTGAGCTCCTTAAAGACCTCTGACCTTTCTTTGTATCCCCAGGGCTTAACTCTGAGCCCTGTCAGCTACATGGTAATCCTAAACACAATTACAAATCCTTGTAATATTTTGTATATTTTGGGGGGAGGGAGGAAGAAGGGCAAGGGAGAAGACATATCTTTCTTGACATTTAATGGTCAATGGGTTAAGAGATCACAAATCTCCATAAAATGTTAATAACACCAACATTTACATAATGCTTTAAACTCCATAAAACTCTTTACATACATTATTTTATTTGAGCCTCACAACAACCCTGTAAGGTACATACTATCCCAATGTTAGAGATAAGCAAACTGCGTGATGCTAAGTGACTTGACTTGATAAAAGTTACCTAGGTACAACTGTGCAATAGAATACAATTCCAGGTGTTCTCGATTTTTAAGGTCCCTAATCTAATAATCCAGAAATCTATCTACTATTATACTATGTTGCTTCCCTATTAGTATTTAAAAATAGCTAATTATTTTGCAGTGATTCAACAACAAGATTTTCTACTTGATTTCTATTTTCTATTTATTTTTCATTTTAAGCACTGTGGATTGCAACAAAACTGTGTTTGAGACACACAAAATATTAGAGCTTCAAGGTGCCTTAAAAATCAACTAGTGTTACTCACAGATGAGGAAACTGAGATTGAAATTCAAATTCAAAATTTACTTAGCACCTCTTCTGTCCAAAAAGCATTGAGAAACTGTCCCAAGGTCAAACAGCAAATCAGTAGCAGAGCCAGATGTAGAATTCTTTAAATATACAAGTCTATTATTTCACATTACCTTCTGTTTTTATTTCTAATCAAGAGAAAAATCGATCTACAATTAACTAATGGAAACAGGACCTCATATTCCATATAGAGGAAATGACAAAAAACAGGACTAATATTTTAGCTACCATCACTTACTAAACACCAGTGTCAGGAACTTTACAAAGCAAATAATACAACTCTTCCAGTCCTCCAAAAGCTTGCTGTTGTAAACAAATGCAATACACATAAGATGTAAACCATGTTAGATATTTCAATTATTTTTAAGTTGCCTTATCAGGAGCTCCCCATACCAGGGAAATCCCAGATCTGGTCTCCTCCTTCCACCTCTTCCTGGTAAAAGTCAGTTGTTAATAAGCATAAATTCATTAGGGGGAGAGTTGAACCAGAGAAGAGAACATTGCTATTGTACGTGGGCTAGGTGAGGACAAGATTTAAATACCAAATGAGGAGAGAAAACGGTGAGCAAAGAAAGGTGATCCTTCTAGTAAAGGAAACAGCCTGAGAGAAAGCTCAAAGAGAAGGTTGAGAGAAAGATGTGGGATGACTGCCAAACTGAACTCCATGCCCCCATGCCTTTGCTTGCACTTTTTCCTATGTCTGGAATGTCCTTCCAACACCTAATATTTAACAGTTAATGTTTATACAGAGCTTTAAGTTTTGCAAAGTGCTTTACATATATTATTTCATTTCCCTGTTTAATCCCTACCCATTCTTTAAGATCCAACTAAAATACAACATACTCCATGAAGCCTTCTTAACTTTCAAAGACATTTATAAAATATTGTATATTTATCTGTTTATGTTTTATCTATATGAGTTTCTATTAAGTGCAGGAACCAATGTTTTATTTTTAAAACTGTCCCTCCCCTAGCATTTAGTAAGGTGCTCTGCAACAAGCAAAAACTGTTAAATCAAATAAAAAACCATAGTAGAAATATTGAGTATATTCACTTAATAGTAGCAGCTAATACAGAACCTAAGTTTTCACAAGATATACATCGGAAAGCCATTAGAGAATCTTAAGGACAGGGCATGCATTAACTCTACAGATTCACTTTGTTTTATTATTACATAAAATTTTAAATTATTACTGCATCTTCCTTCGTAAGAACTAAATATCATCTGTAGTGCTTTCAAATATCATGATAAATATATGTAAAAAAAAAGAAGTTATTTTGTTTTGGGTTCAGACATGTGATTTTGTTTGGTGTAGAATGCAAAATGAGGAAATGTCAAAGCTCTTGCCTGCAAGTCTTTAAAAGCATAAAAGAGCCTTCCCAGTACTCAACCTGTTTCTTATAATGTACAGGCTGAGATTAGACACTTTACATAGGGTATTTTTCACTCTTCTAGAATGAAAACACCACACCTGCACTGAAACCAAGATCTAGTGCTCTGGAATCACCTATATGCATTTCCGGAGGGGCAGAGGAAAAGAAAGAGTGAGAGAGAGGGAGAGAGGGAGGAGGATTCTACTGGTGATCCCTTGAACCATCAGGGTTCTATAGGGTTTTTGTTATACTATTTTTATCACTAGTAAAAGCTCTGAGATTTTAAAAATTCCACTAGAATTTGTGGTACTACCTATATGCAAAGTATAGGTTCAAAAGGATTGTGGCAGGATGAGGGGATTTCTCCAGACTTTAGGGTTATTTTAAGGCTCTGCTGCACCCAAACAACTTCAATGAAAAGAGAGAAGTGTCTATTTCTGTACAGAGTGGAAGCTGAGGGTCAGATGAGGTCTTTCCCTCTTCTTTCAAAGATCTTGTACTCCATATGCACTCAGGAGATGACTCATCAAGAAGCCACCTCTGCTTCCCATTAGCAAGTTCTCTACAGGACACAGAAAGGCAGGAGAGGTTCTTTACTCTTCCTAGGTTTCGATTTTCATTTATAAATGTTCGAGTTCTAAAAGCTGTCTTAGGATTTTGACTAAGTTAAAAATGATGGTCAATGAGTACATTTATATGAATTTTTATACTGTGCTACCCTTGGGAGTTTGTCATTACTAGTTTTAGGATATACTTCCTCACATTAAATATTCAAAGCATCATTACATAAATGAAAGATAACATTTGCCTAACATTCAATATATTACATAAATTTTTTAAAGAACTTAACCAGAATCCTTACAGAAAAAGAACCCTTGTCTGATTGATGATGTTTAAATACATAATTTAACACAGCTATAGAAAACAAAGCCACTACCGTACTCACTGGGACTTTGTCCTTCTCTTCCACACATGATAGCTTACATACTATGACATCCTCTCTAGAGTTTTCACCATGTTGGCATTAAGTATGCCTTTTCTGGTTTTAAATACTTGATCATATATTTATTCATTAATCAAGTAGATTCAATTAACAATTATCAGAAGCTTACTATGACAGTCTAGACAGAATAACAGATAGAGGACTGAATCAGGAAGACTCGGGCTCCAGTCTCTCTGATAACTTGACCATTAGCAAATCACTTACACATTCTGAGCCTTAGTTCCAACATACAAAAAGCAGGAATAGCAATAACAGCAGTATTACTACCTACCACCATATAGGGTTATTATGAAACTCTAATAATGTATGGAAAGTGCTTTGCAAACTTTAAAGCACTACATAAGTGAGTGATACTGTTATTATGTATAATGCACACCGACAGAGACATGCAACAAGATAGTTCTCATCTTCAAGGATCAACCATGATGCCACACTTCTTTATGAAAATGTCAGTCTAGCAAACATTTTTAAGATGACGATTACAGAATGCAGGTGGGGAGCAGGGTAGATGTTACTGTTGTTTGTCCTTCATTCTCAAAAAGGATCAATGACATCAGCAGGGTGAGGTCTTGACTTGCAATTGAACTGGATTTAAGTGAGGCAGAGCTGTAGAAAGTCATCAGCCTCACTGTCTCCTCCAGGGTCATCTGAGTCCAGTGGCATGACAGGGGTCAGGTCAACTGGAGACAACCCCAGACGTAGTGGGAGACCTTGGACTTTTTAAGCTGAGGTCTTTCCCAGGTCTCAGTCTGAGGTAACACCCATTCAGTGAGCTATCACTTAGAGAAGTAACATGGTAAAAGAGAACTGTAAAATGGATTTAAAGTTAGCAGACTTGGTTCTGGTCACAATTCTTGACATTAATTTGTTCGGTAGCCTTAAGAAAAGTACTTCCTTGAAGAATAAATATCTCTTGAAAGAAATAGTGCATATAAATAATGCTTTGAAAACTTGAAAGTGCTTTCTATGTTGTTGTTGCTATTCTTATGTTGGGAATTGAGTGGTGGGTCTAGAGTCAGGAAGATTCACTTTCTTGAGTTCAAATCTGGCCTCAAATACTTAACTAGCAAAGTGACCCTGGGCAAGTCACTTAACCCTTTTCGCCTCAGTTTCCTCATGTGTAAAATAAGCTGCAGAAGGAAATGGCCAACCTCTCCAATACCTTTGACAATAAAACCCCAAATGGGGTCATGAAGAGTTGTACATGACTCAATAACAATTCTTACATTCCTAATATATAAAACTAGAGGGGCAGAGTGGACCTTGATAATTTTGTTTAGCTCTAATACGCTCTGATTCTATATACCATAATGGGATTTTCATTTCTTTTAAAAGCCAACATAATCTAGCAATTCAGCCCATTCTCAAATGCTTATGGTAGTTTTTCTGTGACAATGAAAAATGAAAATCAGTATCTTCAAATTATTTTAAATCTACAGTAATACCAAGTTATTGTCATAAAACTTATTTTCTGATTCAGTTGCATGTAGAACTACTTCACTTCCTCAGGAGCTAATTTTTCTAATTCATTAAACTTCACTAACTTAAGACAATTGGCACTTACCATTAATAAGCAGAGAACTATCAGATCCTGGATATGAATAGTTTAGACGACCTGAAGGTAAAAGAAGGCCATTACTAAATTCATTTTTTGTAAAATCAGTGCTCAAATAGCTTATGAAAACTGATAGCTCTTCAGGTAGTAAAATATAAATAAATTATATTTGGGAAAGAATTAGTTTTGTAACTAATGGTAATTTTAAGACCCATAAAGAGATGGCTTCTTCTCATATTGGAGACAGTGTTGTGTCAGGGGACATATTCATTAGCCTTTTAATATATGATTTTAAAAGAGGACAGCCAGATAAATTCTAAAGTGTTTCCATGAAAATATAAGATCATTCTTTACTTCTGAATCTCTATATAATATACTTTTCTATAAACTATTTCCAGCACTATTACAAATTACAAGTTCATGTCCCAAATTAAACATATACAGTCTACATTTTCTTCTCATGGATATACTTTTTTTTTTCATTTATGTGTACATTTTTTTGCCTTAAGGAATATCCCTTAAGAGTATGATTGTGGCACATGACTCAATACAAAAGAATGCTTAGGCATTTTGGTATCCTTTAAGTTTTCAATATGTGCAAACAATTTGCTCTGCAAACAGAGAACAATATTAATTTTTATTCATGAATTGAACCAAATATAAGTTTAACTCAAGTCTTGGAAAAAAAATTCAAAATTAGTAATCCTCTAAAATATAAAATTTTCCTTCCTCTGATCATTCTAAATCTATATATACTCAAGGTAATGGAACAGATTACATTATGGTGTTCTTCATTCTTTTAGAATGAATAATTTGGCTCAATTACATTTATGTCATGGCAAATGGCAAATGGCTGAGTCTTATAAGAGTAAATTAAACAAAATACAAAGATTATTCGTTGTCTCTGTGAAGGGAGCTAGATTAAACTTTATACTGTCACTTCCCACATATCTAATCTCTAAGTGCAGGTAGTAGAAGACAATCAACAGTATCCCTGACCTTCAAATCTGCATTGACAGGGAAGTCAATACAAGAGGATACTGGCCCCAGAGTCTTGTCACTTTCAAGGTAACTGCAGAAATTCTGAAAATATCTGGGGTAGTTCTGAATCACACTAGGGAACCCTAATTATAGAATTCACATTCAGAGCCCTGCCAGACTCCCCAAGGGTATGGGAGTGGG
Organism: Pseudocheirus occidentalis; assembly: GCA_028646575.1. Lineage (NCBI taxonomy): Eukaryota > Metazoa > Chordata > Mammalia > Diprotodontia > Pseudocheiridae > Pseudocheirus > Pseudocheirus occidentalis. The sequence continues at coordinate 46,826,005 of CM053595.1, read as the reverse complement.
AAAAAAAATGACACTACTGCAGAGAAGATACCCCATTGTTGACATCTCTACATGGTAACATAATCTGCAAAATAACCAACTTCAGGAAATCTTTTCTTCCTTTAACAATAGCATATATCTCATGATTTATTAAATATATAAGTACCTTAGCAGGGAGAGAGATTTTAGGAACAAGACTGATGACTGTTTAAATCTGGGGGAAAACAGACTCTGAAATTATGTAATATAAGCTGTAGCCAACTCTCTGGATCTAAACAGAAAATACGCCTTAGGCAGCCCATGTAACTTTAAAACCCTCCTGCTAATGAAATACTAGATGAAATATTTGTTATTGGCAACATATTTCTTTTTAGTCCCTAAATAGGTTAAAAATAAAAATAGTTTAATCACTGAGAAGATATTCCAACTTTAAAGAAATCTCATTCCAATAGATTTAATTCATTGTTCATTATTACTGAAGTCATACAAAATATAGCTAAATGGGAACATTTATTTTAGCTTGCTTGATGATCACAGAGTAAATTAATTAACAACAAGAACACGAAGAAAATTCACCAAAGCTAGTTAGCCCCTAACAAATACAGGAGTGCTTTATCAAAAACAAGCCTACTGGAAACTTTTTAAGAAGATAAGGAGAGCAAGAATAGTTAAATCTGACAGCAACAAAAATACCCATTTCTCAAAGTTTTAGTTTCTCCTTGAAGCCCTATTGAAGCATTTATTTTAGGAATGAAACTAAATGGAGTTAGGAAGAATTTTTTGCTTAAACTCAGAAATGACACCAGGAAAATCTTTTACACCTTTCTTAGGGCAACTCTTAAAATCTAAATCATTATAATCAGTTTGGAATACAAATTCTTAAGTCTCTGAATACTGTGAGGGAAAGTGGGGGTTGCATGAAGGCAGTCTGCACTATTTTAGAAAACTGCAATTAATTACTACTCCTTCACAATTTCAACTCCAGTATTTTGCCAAAATATAATGAGTGGAAACAGAATGTTTTTCCTGACCTTTCCTAATGCCTTCCTTACAAGTCCTTCTCTCCTCTACTCCTTCTAGTATGCAAACTAAGAAAAGACCAAAAAATCATAGATTCAGCTTCACTACCTTGACTATATCCCACACTTCTGAAAACTTTGTATTGTTTCTATGCTGACCACTGTATACATCATACTTAATATCCTAACTTTAGGCTTTAAAATTTTATACAAGTCCAACATTTTCCCTTGTTCTCCTCATCTGTCTTATGATTACATTAATCTAGTGGTTCTCAACCTTCCTAATGCTGCAACCCTTTAATAGTCGTATGTGGGCATATCTGCATGTGGGTGGACCCACCTGGAGACCAATAGAGGAGCGCTGTCTCGGTTCCTAAAGACCATCAGAAAACATATTTCCGATGGTCTTAGGCGACCCCTGTGACCCCTGTGAAAGGGTTGTTCAACCCCCCCCCAAAGGGGTCACGACCCACGGGTTGAGAACCGCTGCAATCTGTTGAGCAAGTCAATTTTATTCTGTCTCCTGCATTCTCTTCTCCCTAGCTAAAAGAAATAAATTACTACTGCCACCCTCCATCTGAGATAGTCTCCTTTATCCTATTAGCCTGACATATCCATCATTCCAAGTCCTTCTTTGGGTTCATATCCTTAAATAAAATTTCTCCCAGAAGACAGACATATTTATATATTGTTGGTAGTTGTGAACTGTTCTAACATTTCTGGAAAACAATTTTGGAATCATATAAGAAAAGTTAACAGTTCATGCTCTTTGACACAGAGATACTATCACCATCATATACTCCAAGCACATCAAAGACAGAAAGAAAGGCTCCAAATATACCAATGGTCATGGCAGCACTTTTGTGATGTTAAAAAAATGAAAACAAAGTGGGTGACTATTGATTAGGGAGTCACTAAACAATCTGTCATTCATTCTAATTTAATGGAACATTATAGTGCTGTAAGGCAAGGATAAGGAATCTGGCGAATGAGAAAACTTATGAATTAATGCAAAGTGAAGCAGAACCAAGAAAAGTGCATGTGTGTGTGTGTGTGTGTGTGTGTGTGTGTGTGTGTGGTGCAATACAAGGATAAAACAGCAAAAACGCTGAACACTATGAAATTATTGTAACTAATCTGGACCTATGGAAAGAGATAAGCTAATGTGCCATCCTTCTTTCACTAGATAGGCAGGGTACTAGGGTACTATACTTTAGGACTATGCTGATAAAGGAAGGGAGAAAGAAGACAGAGTGAAAGCCTAAGTAAACTTCTCTAGAGAATTTGGGAACATTTTCCTACCAAATCTGTCCCCTCTACCCCCCACCCTCAGAGACATACAGGTCTTTTAACTTTTAGTTAAACATTTTGATTACTTCCTGAAGTCTTCTCTATATTAGATTATAAATCCTTAGGAAAATTAGGTGGTATGGTGGATACAGCACCAGCCCCTGGAATCAGGAATATTAGAGTTCAAAAAGAGCCTCTGGCACTTACTAGCAGTATGACCCTGAGCAAGTCACTTAACCTGGATTGCCTCCATAAAAAACAAAATCAAACAAAACCACTTTGAAAACCCATGTCTTTTTATATGTTAGATACTCATATCTTACAGTTTTTGAAGTTACAGATTCAATGATAATTAAATTGAATTTCACAGTGTTTTAAAAATGTATACATTAAATTCAAAAAAAAATAATTTCAAGATCAGAATGTAACCCAAGACATTAGCGTTTTTCAACTTAACTTGCTTATATATCCTCAGATGTCATTATATACAAATGAAATACCAATCAAAATATTTAAGAGATGTCTTTCTATAAACTGCAAGTAAAAATCTATTAAATCAAACTACTGACTTACATCCTAAAATTGGAAAAAAAAAATACAACAAAGTACTGAAAAATTCTGGCAAAAGAGAAGAGTTAATTAATATGGGGTTCAGTTTCATGGCTATATCAGATTTCACTTTAGGGCATATCAAAACTCTACTCTTTAAAAAAAAATTAGCCTATAGTCAAGAGTACAGTACAGGATCTCTATCTATCTCTCCTTTTTCCATCTTCTATTTTTTTGTTAGCTCCACCTTGAACTAGACTATGGACCAGACTTACTATTGACAGCAAAATAATGCCGGGGGACCTGAAAAAGTATGTCAGGTTCATAAGGCATGCATCAAATTTACTTTCTACTTTATAAATTCCATAATAGTGTAAAAAACCAAACTTATAAAATGAAATGCTTGTATAACCACATATTAGAGTTAAAATAATTTGTTCAAAATTTCTGTTATAGTTTATTGCCTCTCTTCAAGATACAATAGCTTTTAATCTTTTACTCAACTAGCCTGAAATATACTCTTACTCCACTGACATCAGTGTCTATGCTTTAAAACTAAAGAAAAATATAGCAAATATCTATCAACATACATTTTTTTCATCTGTTAAGCATCTTTCACTAATACTGTCCTATATTTTAACTCAACACTATTCCAACAACCTCATTCCATCTTCTGGCACAAATAAACACACTGCCAAGAGTCAAATCTACTTAGAGGCAAAGATACTTTCCTCATCAACAAGACAATGAAAGGGACTTCTTAGAAAGGGATACTTAAATTCTTCAGAGTATGAACAAGAAAATATTCTCTCTGGTTTTAGACCAGGAAAGGCACATGGTTTCAAAGCTTCTAACATTTGAAGCCACAGGAAGACAAAGGACAAAAATCAGCAGGAGGATGGCCCAAATAAGCATTCCTAAACATTAAGGGTGCCAATAAACCCCAAAATAAGCCTATGGGGATGGAATGGTATTTTTAGTCACTTTACAGAACTCAGCAATACTATGGATGTTACATCTCCAAGGCTATTAAAGCAGGGGTGAGATGAGTCTTAACAACACCAATTAACGGGAATTTCAAGCTAATCAACAAGTACAAATATTAGTTAGCAGTCAAATTAGACTTGTCAAAACTGAGAAACCACCACCTGACAGAAAGAAGACAGATTAAAATATGCAGAATGGGACATACATTTTTGGCAATGGCCAACTGGGAATGTTTTACTCGATTCTACATATTTGTTACAAAGTTTCCCCCTACCCTCTTTCTCATGTATGTGAAGAGGGAAGGAGAAGAAAGGAGGCAAAGAAAATAAATGGCTGTTGATTTTTTTAAAATAAAATATAATACAAAAAAAGGAGAAACTAGGTAATAGTGTCACAAATAACTGAAAAAGTTATCTGAACTGAATGGTTTATTAAAAAAAAAAAAAAGGGCTAGCCATGCACTTATCAAATTCCTATAGACAAGCTATGTCACTTTTAAAAGATCAAGAACTGCAAAGACAAACTATGTTGGTACTTTCTTCAAATGAACCCAGAGATAAAATTACAGATTTCCCCCTGGTTTACCATAAAAACCATAAAGAATAAAAGGTTACTTCCTTTGCAACCATTATTCCCCCAAAACAGAGCATTACTCCACACAGAGAATAGTCATGCCAATTCTACACCAAACCACTCACTTACCAAAAATACAAGAATATGGTCCTGATGATAACGTTCAAAGTTTGAAGAACCCAATTTTAAAATTCATTATTTATGTCTGCTTACATGTCAAATAACACTAAGCACTTGTTTTATCAAAAGGCCGTGCCTTCATTATCCTGCTTAGTGACTATATTCAAATTTCATCTATTAGAATCTCATGTGACCCTGTGAGGTTTTACAGTTGAGAAGACTGAGGCAAAGGTTTAAATGACTTGCCCAAGGTCACAGCCAGTAAGTTCCAGAGGTTACATCTGAACTCAAGTCTTCCTGACTCCAGACCCAGGGCCTAATCACTTTCACCAGCTGCCTATTAAGCCGGACAAATAAAGTTGCTTCCTCCCTCTCAACCTTAACCACGTGATGGGAAGAGACTAGAGCTTGTGGAGCTCTCAGCAGCTACCAGACTAGAGGAGCACTTATATGTTAGATAGTAGGTTTCTTCATTGACAGAGATGTGGAGGTATTATTGTTTTCTACCCAAAATATCTCTGGGCATTCTTCAAAAAAATATTTTTTTTGGTCTACAAACAAAAGTCAACTATGAAAAACCTAACTTAAAAGCTTTGATGTACATTATCTTTGTAAATCTCTCCGAGCACAAGTTATGTCACAGTAATGCTGCTATACCCAGGCTCATGTGACAGATTCACCATTCTTCAGTCTGAAGCCAAAACAATCTCTGTCATGCATAAATTTGGTCATGCTGCTCTTCTGCTCCAAGTTCTTCAAAGCCTCCCAACTGAGCAAAGTTCAAGCTCGCTGGCATTAAAGCCCTCCACAACTTGGCACTGCCCTGCCTTCCCAGTCTTTCTCACATTCACTCCCCTTTATAAAAACCAGACTCAACTACTGCCCTAAACATGGCCTGTACTTCTATGACTCCTGTGGCTCACACTGTTGCCTAACCCTGGAGTGTCCTCACTGCATCTAATGAATTCTGACTCCACTTTTAAAGCCCAACTTAAATAATGCCATCGCCTCCACACAACATTTGCTGATCCCCACCTTCAGTAATGATCTCCCCACCCAAACCCCACAGAGAATTTGGTTTTTAACTCCTCTAACATGCTTCTGCATTACTGTGAATTACAGTTTTATTTTTGTCTTGGGCCTCTACCTCACTATCACATTCAGAGAAATATGACTTTCTTAATGGTAACTCATTTCACAGAGTGCTTTAGGGTTTACAGTGGGCTTCACTCATAACAACTCCATGAGCATGACTATCAAAGTATTAAGTTCACTTTAGAAATTAGCATCTGAGGTGCTTGGAAGGTATGTGACTTAACTAGAACAGGATTCCCGCCCATCCTGACTCCAAGCCCAGTGAGCATTCTATTATATTAGCTCTTAACTTGTTTTTATCTCAACTTCGTACCTCCCCATTAATACCTATCACAACTTTTCATGTACTATACACATGTAATAATGTTTGTTGACAGAATTGGCAAACCCAAGTAAGGTGATAAAGCTGTAACTAACAACCTGGAACAAATTCAATGGGGGATGGGGGTGGGTGGCGGGGCACCTAGGGGAGAGAAGTCGTTCTTCTAAAGCAGCAGTTCTCAACCTGTGGGTTATGTTCAATTTGTAACAATGAAAATACATCCTGCATATCGGATATTTACATTACGATTCATAACAGTAGCAAAATTACAGTTATGAAGTAGCAACAAAAATAATTTTATCATTGGGAATCACCACAACATGAGAAACTGTATTAAAGGGTCACAGCATTAGGAAGGTTGAGAACCACTGCCTTAGACACTTCCATAATATGTGCCAGACACTGTTCTAAATGCTTTACAAATATTATCTCATTTGATACAACAATCTTGCAAGGTATATGCTGCTATTATCCCTATTTTACAGTTAAAGAAACTGAGGACAAAGACAATAAATGACTTGCCCAAGGTCATAGCTAGTATCTGTGACTATACTGAACTAAGTTTTCCTGATTACCGGCCCAGTGCTCTATCTACTGTACCACTTAGCTGTAGATGGGTAAGACTTCCATGGAGGGATGCTGCCATATGCACCCATAAGGTATATTGCTTGTTTCAAACTAAAACTTGGTAACAATCATAAGGGTCAGTTGATGCTCTTTCCTTGTAAACAAGGAAATGGAAGGCTAGGGCAGCAAGTTGAGTGACTTACCTAATAGTATGGTATAAAGTTTTATGTTAGAAGAGTTTGAGTTCTGGTTTTACCATTCATTTGCTATATGGCTGGGATAAAAACTCTTTTGGCCTTAGGTTTATCATCTAGAACAAAAGGGACTCTGAAACAGATCATCTTGTAAAATAGGTCCTGTCCAATTCTAATTTTTAATGAGTTATATGACTAATTGGTAACAGAGCCAGTACCAGCACCATGACTCCCAAATCAAGGCCTCTTTTTATGGCACTGTTCCACTTGTTCCTCTTCGATTTCTTGATACATGAGAAGGTTTGGTGTAAACTAACAACTTCTAAACATGGTTTTAGCAAGTACTTCCATTTCTTGGAGGCATGTTGCAAAGGGTATGCAGAAGCCCCTTCTTGGTTCACATAAGCATAGTTCTAGAGATACTGTGTAGTTAAATCAGAATACAAAGCTCAATAATGAATATTTTTTCTTTAAGCAGGGTGTTTCTCCAGAATAAGTTATTTGCATTTGCTTTTGGTTCTCAGGAACTAAAAAAAAAAAATCTACTAATTAGTTGACTTCTTCCCTTTCCTTATATGTAGCAACTGGCATCATCATAGCTACCTTTTAAAGAGTCTAGGGAGCCGGGTTCCCTTCAGAGTCCCACTAATGTTCTTAATAGGCCGGTTACCAGGTGACATCTGGAACTAAGCAAGCCTTGTTTTTAGCAAGGAGCCATAACATGTAACTAAATAAAATCAATTCAATACTACATAAAGCCAGATATAGCATAGATAAATGAAATCTTGACTCAAAGATCACATTTTAATTTTGCTGCTCCATGCTCTTCCTTCACCAAATCATTTACTATTAATGAGCAACAATTAGACTGATTTGAGTTTTATAAATCATAACGAGGAGGAAGAAGATAGCAAATAAAAAGACAATTCACAAACTGGGTATATAGTTTCTGAATAACATAAATAAGCTGTAGACAGGTTTTAGGTAGAAATCTCTATCGTGAAGTAATAATTTGGTAGCCAAGATGAATTATTCAACTGGTCCCTCCTTCTTATTGCCAAATAAAATGAAAAAAAAAAAGAACCTAAGAACTATAAGGTTGGTGCCTTTGCATTATAAGCTTCTCTTTCAAAGAAAGTTAGCAAATAACATTTGCCAAGATTATATGAAATCAGTGAATCAGTGAAAGACTTCCGGCAATTCCCTGTTGGATTAATTCCAACACAAAGAGCTTTTATTTGATCTTTATTAATATCTGATTCTGTCCTAGGAGTGGTACAACAATTTAGATAGAATGACAGTAATCTCTAAGAACTTATAGTTTAGAAAATATAATGACAATGATAAAATAAAAATTACAGACAATAAGGGTAAACAAACATAATTACTCAGAAGTATCAAGGATGCCATTAGAGATGTTATAACCAGGAAGAAAAAAAAGAAAGGCTGGTCATGCAGTAACTCTGAGAAACAATCAGTGGATATTCTGTGCAGTCCACAGGTATCCATGCAATGTCAAGGAATATAGAGGAAAGCTCTCAGGCATACTGTATTACTCTCCTTTAAAGGATTTACAAGAAGACATGGACAAGAGTCACAGTGACCTGCATCACTGAAGGACGTCCCCACATCAATGAAGTCAAACAGATCCACTGAAGTACTGAAGTAATCTAGACATGAGAGAAACTAAATATGTCATCATTTTTATATGTTAAGAATTCCCAGGGCAGCGAGGCGACACAGTGAATAGAGCACCGGCCCTGGAGTCAGGAGGACCTGAGTTCAAATCCGAACTCAAACACTTAACACTTATTAGCCCGTGTGACTTTGGGCAAGTCACTTAATCCCAATTGCCCTGCCTTCTCCCCCTCCAAAAAGCAAGAAGAAAAAAAAAATTCCCTTAAATCTCTACACGTGACAAACTTTGGAAAGCTAAACATACAGCATTCAAATTTTACCTCTGAGGAAAACATTGCCATGTAAGTTTGTACATATGGTAAGATATGTACAAAGATATTAAAGAATAAATGCACAGTACTAATTTCAAATAAAAGAACATGCAAAAAAGAAGTCTGTCACTTTACCACTAATATTTCTCTGAAAATTACCACATCTAATTTTTTTCCATACTCTGATACATCATATCATATCTGAGAATCCTAATAGGTCTCCAAACAAAATCATTAGGTTACAAGGACCATGAAATCCTACATTTAATCCTTACAGAAAGCCCTACTGTATCCCACAAAATAGTTCAATAAAAAATGAACGGTCAAAAAAGGTAAAATATTTGTGTAATGCTCATATTCGAATTCTCTAAACTTATCAGTTATACTTTAGTCCTTTCATGCAATCACTAATGGCAACAATGAAACAAGATTTGAGAATGGAAATTGTTTATTTCTTGAACAAAAACAAGTTTTTAAGTGATGTCAAAGCTATATTGTGAAATGATTGTTATTTTTATGCTGTGCTCCTCACCAATTTAACATTATAAACCAGCAGCAAGTATTTGCTAATACATAGTATATAGCTCTATATAGATACTTATATATCTATATAGTGCACAATATATTTTATATTATATGTATATTTTAACAAGCATATTATATATTTACATCATATAATATGCATACAACACACATTTATAATATAACTAATAAATGTTACACATGTAACACATATTTACAATACACATATTTGCAAAATACTATATGTGCATATTGTATATGATACACATGTATATCATTACTGCATATAATATACATGTCATAAATACATATTTATATAGCTATACATATATAGATATGTACATGTGTGCATGGAGACAGACAGAAATAGAGCTATATCAGCAGTCAAACATATTTACCTATAATTTTGTTCACAAAATTTATGGATAGGAGAAAAAAATAGCAAATTACTAGGTTTCTTCCAGACCTTAATAGCAAGTAATATGCAAACAGACTAAATCAGCATCTAGAAATACACACGAAGTACTGAACCAACACTAAAACTCAGTGTTTAAGTGCCAAAGTCATTACTGAAGACCTCTTTAACCCAATCAAAAGTATATACCAAAGTTCACAAACAGTTCTTACAATATTCCCTGAGACTTTAACCAAAAAACCATTGCAAATACAATCTGTGAAAGTATTATCAACTTAACCAATCAACAATTCCAATACAGTAATCCCTACCTCCAGGGAACACAGCCTCTCTAAAGAATCATACAAATGTTCTTTGAAAGCAAACAAGAAAGCAGATGATGGCTAGTTTCAACAGATTATAAGTGAGCCAAAAATCTCACTCTAGTAATAAAAATAAAGTATGTGCCACACCTTCATTTACCCCTCTTTTTCTCACCCACAGGGTTACCTCAAAAAGGGATCCCAGGGCGGCTAGGTGGCGCAGTGAATAGAGCACCGGCCCTGGAGTCAGGAGTACCTGAGTTCAAATCCGGCCTCAGACCCTCAGACACTTAACACAAAAAACTAGCCGTGTGACCTTGGGCAAGTCACTTAACCCCAACTGCTCTCCAAAAAGCAAAAAAAAAAAAAAAAAAAAAAAGGGATCCCAGATCCCATCAGGCAGGCAGACACAGCAACACTAATCAAAGGCCCAAAGAAATTTTAGGATGTTCCATTACAGCAGCAACATGTGGGGTCATACATGAAGAAAGAAACAAAAAGGTACTTCTTTCCTAAACATCTACTTTTAAAGTTAATTCTACTTTGATATGGTCTTTCTGCTATTATTTATAAGGAGCCTAAGTACTGAGTAAATTTCCACTTTTCAGCAGTTTTTGAGAGCTCCCCTACTATGGTTTAGATCACTTGGTATCATCCAAACCATTCAAGAAAGAGCCAGGTGAGTTCAGGAAGTTTAGCCACATGAAGCCCATGTTACAACTTTTAATTTCTCTTTTGGCTCTAAAATGTACAGTCACCTAGAATGATAAAAAGTTAGAACGAAAAGGGAGGGCTCAGTCATCTAGTTCAACCTCCTTACTTTATCAAGCATTTAATAAATGCTTATTATGTGCCACACACTATGCTAGGCATACAGGAAAGAAACTGATGTCAAAGAAATAAAGTTCCTTGCCCAAAGTAACACATACAATTGGGTGAAAATCAAGGACCAGAATCCAGGTCTCCTTACTTCCAGTCTAGTCCTCTTTACCAGCTGTTCCCAAATTAAACTATTTCTTGTTCCCTTCACACATGTTTTTTAATCTCAACAAGATATTAATTAAAAAGTGACCTAAAACAGTCCTGGCAAAATATATAAGAACATGGGATTTGGGTCTAGATGAGGGTTTATATCCTTACATCTGACACTTAGACCTTTCTAAAGATGGGAAAGTTAGAACCTATGTCTCTAACTTTTGAACAGGGATAACAGCATTTACTTTACAGAGCTCTGAGGAAATGCTACACAGACACAAGTTCTGAAAATAATCAGGTCTACTTATTGGAAAGGGCTGGACCACATAAAAAGTTTAATAATAGATGCCAAATATCTGGTCAAAAGAATAAATAAAAGGTGTACCTGAAATGGAAAAGAAATAAATTCCTAAGGAATAAATTAGGATTTAGAGTTAGATGGGACCTTAGAGAAGAAAGTCCAGACCCCCATTTTTTAAAGAAAATGAGACCAAGGAAGGGGGAAAGTACATTGTCTAAGGTCAAATAGGTATTTAGTAGCAGAAATTGAACCTAAGTCCTCTGACTAAAATTTCAGTTCTCTTTAGGAAGAGAAGGAATAAAGATAACCACTATGAAAGGGCTGATATTTTATATTTTTATCTAGATCATATATGAACACAGAACTACACGTTGGAAGAAACGGTCAACAAACTGGATGAAAGGATTCAAAAGAACTTTGGCTGAAATCAACAATCAAACAAGATCAACAATATATGAAGGATAAGTTACCTCTTCAGAGACTAAAGTAAAAGGAGAAAATGGTCCATATTTTGAAATTAAAGTCCATTTTCTCAAATATTTTAAAACAAAAATGAACACAGACAATGAAGCTTCAAGAACAGATAACTTCCACAGACAATATAATATAGCTAAATAAATTTACTTTAAATCTTTCTTTGGACAATCAATTTCACATAAGAAAGTGAATAAATGCAAGGAGAAAAACCTATAAACCTTAAAAGTATTATGCAAATATACTGTTGTTGTTCAGTCATTTTAGTATGAGCAACTCTTCATAACCCCATTTGGGGTTTTTTTGGCAAAAGATACTGGTTTGCAATTTCCTTTTCCAATTCATTTTAAAGATGAGAAAACTGAGACAAACAGGGTTAAGTGACTGGCCCAGGAACATACAAGTAGTACATGTCTGAGGCCAGATTTGAACTCAGGTCTTCCTGACTCCAAACCTGGTATTCTATCCACTGTGCCACCCTAGCTGCCCTCTTATACAAATGTAAGCTAGAATTATTGTTGAGATCACTGTGTTGTTAATTAATTCTACATTTCTTACTTGTCAAAAAAAGAAAAAAAGCTAATAATTTAAAGTTAATCATGCAAAGTTAAGTTGTCCCTGGTCTTCATGAAACATTTTTCTTTGGGATTTGAAACTGTTCTGTCAGCTGGAGTTTTTTAAGATTTTCACAATTCCTACTTTTAGTGAGAAGGCATTTGCTGTCATGTATTTTGTAATTATTTTGAAAGAGAAATTTTATTATAATTCCAGGTATAAATTAGCTAGTTTCTATTATCTACTTCTTTGAAGTTCTTGTTACATGCCCCATTAAGTTTCCCTTAAATGAAAAGGTCCATTTGAGCAGTTTTTGTCAAGTAGTTCCTGTTTAAATTACCTATGGCAAAAAGAATTAAATAGAAACAAACCAGTTCTGTCACCATATGAGAAATTATATTCTCTCTACCCATTTGTGCTCGCATCAAATATGAAATGTTCTTATTGTATGCAACAAAAACTGAAAACCACCCATTTTATGACTGGTTCAATTGAGGCTTTCTAATTAATTTATTCATGGAATGGTTCAAATATACTACAGGATGATAAAGTCAATAAGATTCAGTTATCTTATCAACTCTTATAGGTGATCACAAATATCTGTAAATGCTAAAGTGTTATTATCCTTAACCATAGGTATGTCTTTTAAGCCTATATTTTGATAAGGAAGCTCTTCATCTGTTACAGTGAGTTTTAAATTATTACAAATTTTTCCATTGTATTTAAGAGTTGTGATTATATCCAAGAAATTCAGGTGGCAAAATAAATTTCTAATGTTTTGAGTGTATCATGCAATATGTGTATAATGTTGAAGGTGTGTGTGTGTGTGTGTGTGTGTGTGTGTGTGTGTGTGTGTGTGTGTGTGGTACTCCCTAGAAAAGGAAAGGTTGACCAGATGAGGGATGGCAGTTTGTACTAATAAGATTTTGTATGAAAGGAAATTGTGTACAATGCCAGATCATAGGATGGCTTGAGGTCTAAGCAGGCCAAATTCTTTCTAGGCGAAAAGTTAGAAAATGTGAAGTAACCATAATTGTCATTCTCCTTTAGTGACATAAAATATATTATCACCAAAAAATTTAAAAAGGAGATGGGGTGAGAAGATTAATCTTAAGTAAATGAAACAGGTTTGGGGAACTAAAGTTCATTTTCTTTGAGGTACTTTTTATAAAATTTTGTGCTTAGCAACAAAGAGGTACAGATGGATCATCAGTTGCCCACTCACATATGTATTTATTTCAAACCAATCCACAGCAATTAAAAATGGGAACTCCAAAAATTACTGCATAATTTTTGGGAAAAAAAATAGATGAGGCAGTTAGTAATGCGAGGTCCAAACTCCTTCAGATACCAGAAGTAACACACAATGTCTTTGGAACACATCCACCTCTCTTGAAATAACACTAAAAGAGCAGAGGTGAACAAGAGATAACAAAGGTGTGGAGGTGGTAATGTGCTTAACCATGCATTAACACCCACCCACAGCATAATATTATGCAAAAATCAAGATTGGAGTCAGCTACTTGGATTCCACTGATAAATGCAAATCACTGAAGATTTATTGTGTCACCTGAATTTCTGGATGCAATTACAATCATTAATTCCAATGGAAAAATTATGAAATTATCTAAAACTCAGGATAACAAATGAGTACCTATAAGAATATGAAAGTTGTATTTTCCTATACATTATGCAAAGCAGAAGATATTCCATAATATTTGGGAGAAACATACACATACTGTTACCTTTTCCCACAATGAAGTTAATTAGTCTCTAAATAACAAACATGCAATCTTCATAAGTTACTTTTGCTGGATTTTTACTTCAGGTCTCTAGTGTATCACTGAAGAACACATAGATTATTAAGACACTAAGAAATCATCTATTATTTAATTCAGTTTGGTTTCTGATTACATTTATGCACATTCTTCTGTTTCTTCTCTCAGATACTGAATCTTCTGTTTCCTTTCCATCCATACAATGAATTGTTTTGCCTCAGCTGACCCCTTTCTTTAATATTAAGCCCAGGTTCTTATCTATGCCCCACCCCCAAATACTACTTAATATATGAAGATATTCCCTGCTATATGCAGCATAATGGGTTTTCATGAATCATTTGGCAGCTTATAATTTATGTTTTAAAATGCTAAAAGCAGATGTATGCACATGTGGCTTTAATCTATTTCATGCTGCTGTGTCTAAGCAGTAACCAACTTCTCCGCCTAGAACAAACTTAAGAGATATAAAAACCATAACACTCACTAACTAATCATCTCAGCTTCTATAGTGGTAGAATAATATTTCTTTCCAGGTGAAGAAAATACTTGATAAGCCTAATAAGACTGCAGAAGGGCAAAAACTGCCATATGGAGCATCCACATTCAGAATTAGTCAGTCTCTCTCTCTCTCTCTCTCTCTCTCTCTCTCTCTCTCTCTCTCTCTCTCTCTCTCAGGCTCTTAGCTCCTGAAGGCTGAGTATGTTGTAAAGAAGATGAAATTAGTCTCTAGGGAAGGGCTTCTGCACATCATCACTGGCATTGGTTATGCAGAAGGCAACACACAATCTCTTGGATAAAAATAACATACAGAAGTGGCAGCTGCCCAGAGAAAGGATATGGAGATAAGATATGGGGAAAGAAAAGAAAGAAAGAAAGAAAGAAAGAAAGAAAGAAAGAAAGAAAGAAAGAAAGAAAGAAAGAAAGAAAGAAAGAAAGAAAGAAAGAAAGAAAGAAAGAAAGAAAGAAAGAAAGGAAGAAAGAAAAGAAAGGAAGGAAGGAAGAAGGAAAGAAGGAAGATGAAAACAATTCATACAGAAAGAAAAAGAAAATATCCTTCAAGTTTTTAAATGTTTTAAAAAAAACTTCATTATGAAAAATTTCAATATATACCGTAATACAATTATTTGTTTATCAGAACATGTTACTAGACAGTAAAACTTGTAAAGGCAGGAGATTTAAATGTTTTCATGGCATCTTCAAGCCAGTACAGTGCTATTCAACAAGGCACTTCATGCTTTTCTCTGAATGAATAACTTGACTTCTCTTCAACTTTTATCAAAACACAATATAAAATAATCTTGATCTGAATATTATTGAGTCATTTTGAACTGGCAACATTTATTTAAAGAAATTCAATAATAAAACTCACGCTATTAAGTGTAAAGGGGATTATAGAAATGTCACCTTTTATGTATGTGGTAGAGAGCTGTCACCACATTAACTATGATTTCTAACTAGAACAGAAGAAAAAAGTTCATGCTTTAAAAAAAACAAACCACCCTGAAACCACAATGTTCTATCTAATTGTCATTTAACTTTGAATTTTCTTGTTAGGCACAGGCTTTATGGGTAATAAAGCCAAAAAGGAATAGTATGCATATGAATTGACAATGAAGAGTAAAGAGGAAAAATAAACAGAGTAACTTTAATTACTACTTGCAGAACACGCTCAAGTTATTTTTGGAAAGATCAGAATAGCAAAGCCAAAAAGCTAAAGACAAACTTGCCTTCACAGACATTCTATTTTAAAACCTCTGAAATTAATTTTATTTTAATTGTTTTCAGGCCTTAAAAGTAATAGTTCTAAAGAAGGTACGTATTTCATTGTTGATCCCACAGAACCAAAGCCCAGAAGGTCCAGAGTGAAATAGGGCACATGGAAAGGAACTGGATTCTTGTAGTAAGAAGTGAGCTGCGGCTATTCAATTTTTAAAATATCTCCAAGCTGCTTCTCAAAATAGAAACACTGTCACATTAGGTACATTTTCATGACTACTACAGGGCTCTGTTCTTTAAAGAGTAACTTACCCGTATCTACAGTAGCTCTGTAGAACTAAATCAGAATTGAAACCATAATAAGAACAGCCTAGAAAACAACCTAATTTTTGTTGATACTAGCTCAGTAACAAATATCGAATATTATAAGGTGAACTATTTGAGATAATAATCTAATATCAACACAAATCAACATTTTAACTCTCTATATATTAAACCTTAGATATTTTTTAACCCTAAAAACAACATGGAAAAAAATCATTTGACATGCACAGGATGTTTTAGGGCAGTTAACAAAATACAATGTTGTACTGAAATCAGATTTGTGTGATAACCATGAAAACACAGGTAATTCAATAACAATCTGAAGAGACATTTATGTTCATTATATTTTAGGCATCTCTTTTTCAGAATTTACTTTAGATGATAATTTTGGTAATAGGAAAGAGGAGAAAAAAGATACAGTAAAAACACAAATATGTAGACTAAGGCAGACTAAACAGACTAAAAAAGCAGCTTAAGCTAATTTGCTTAATCTAATCACACTGATATAGTATTAGCTATAGCTAGATGGTAGGTAGAGCAGTGGACCTGAAATCAGGAAGACCTGAGTTCAAATACGGCCTCAAACTTTACTAGCTGTATGACACCCAGGTGACTTAATTCTCATTTGCCTCGGGTTCCTTGTCTGTAAAATGGGGATAATAATAGCACACGGAGTAGTTTTGAGAATAAAATGAGATTTTGGTAAAGCACTTTACAATCCTTAAAGTGATATATAAATGCTAGCTATTATTATTTGCTATTATTTACTCTTCACTTATAACTACTACTAAGTACTAGTAGGCAGTCCCCTACTTGATAGTTACTGCTGATTATACTGTATTTAGGATCATAAGATTTAGACCCAGAAGAGATCATATAGTCATTTAGTTAAAATCCCTAATGTTAAAGTGTGGGGGAGAGTGCTCGGAGAAGAATGGAACTGATGCTCAAAAAGACTCAGGGACATGCTAAGGAATAAACAGATAGTACCTAGTTGCTTCTTAAAACAACCTTATTATTCTGCCTGCAACTTTATCTTTTAAAACTTTGATCATTAAGTCATAATAATTGTGAGTTGTAATTAATGCACATTTATTGAGTAGTTTTATATGCATCTTATATTGAATTAGTTTTTCAATGAGCTTCATTTTAAATTTAAAAATTATTCAAAAGAAACTAGAAATCTCTGAAACATTTAGTAAAAACCCTCTTCAAAGTCCATAATCACAAAATTTTTACATGGCATTTATATTTTTACCACCATATAATGTTTATTTTCCATATATATTTAAAAGAAAATTTTAAAATACAGCTATCATGCTTTTGAAAAACGAGTTTTATGTAATAAACTAAGTCCAAAGAGAAATGAAAATGATCAAATATATAGATGTTTAACTTATTAGATTTGTTTGTATGGATCCAACATGGTTTTTATGAGAGGAAATGATTTCTGTTTTGGAGGGTTTACATTTAT
Organism: Pseudocheirus occidentalis; assembly: GCA_028646575.1. Lineage (NCBI taxonomy): Eukaryota > Metazoa > Chordata > Mammalia > Diprotodontia > Pseudocheiridae > Pseudocheirus > Pseudocheirus occidentalis. Next base: position 46,808,525 of record CM053595.1, on the reverse strand, counting down.
TGTTAGATTTTCAGAGATCTTCAGAGCTAATCAAATCCCCTAATTTTAAGAGAGAGAAGGAAACCGAGGCCCAGAAGGATTAAATGAGTTGTCCAAGGTCACAAAGCTTGGTTGGCATGACTAAAACAACCTAGATCGCTCAACTTCCAGATTTCAGTGCTCTTTATAAAACTACTTGGAAAACAATTCTGAGGTTACAAAACTTGCATTTTAAATTGTGACATGCTGCCCAGTTAAACAAAAATGGGGGGCGGGGGAAACCAAACCCTAACTAGAGACATTTAAACTATACCTAACTTATGTTCACTATCTCAGATAAACATGTAATCACGTGCACTAAGCATGTTTTGCCTCAGATATGAAAAAAGCCACATGCATCAAATTGATAAAACTGAAAAGCTACAGTACATTACCTATCACATTTGCCAGAACAGGGTATTAGTTTTATATCACAGACATAATATTATTTTTAATTATTTATTAAAGGAAAATAGTTATATTTACCTTTAAGCGAATCATTTTCAGCTCTCATTATATCAATGAGAGAGCTCTCTAATGAGTGCATGTCAAATGTCCTTGGGCGCTCCTGAAAATAAAAACATTGACAAACTACTTTTAAAGAATGTATTATTTGAATATTTAATTATGGCATAGATTAAAGTAGCTACTTTACTCTTGTTCATGTAGAATCAAAAATAGATTTCTTTGTAGGTAAGCCAAAATCAAATTGTTTCTTTTAATACTTACGAAACTTCAAAACTACAATGAGCCAGCAACGAGTAGAATAAAATAAATCCCTATCAATGACTTCATTGAAAACACTATTATATATTCTAATCAAATAGAAATTTAAAAAACGCTTTAAGTTCTTCCTAACCCACTATTACTGTTTATTTAGTAGGACTAAGTAGATACACTCTGGCATCCATTGTCATCACAATTATAGAGTCAAGTTTGTGTACTGGATAAGGAACCAGACCTCAGAATCAGGAAACCCTATGTTCAAGTTCTATCTCTGACACCTAATGGTTGTGGGACACTGGGAAAAAGCCCTTTGCCTCAGAGAGTGCCCCCAGGCATCAAACTCCATGTTGCCCTACAGGTGTCTATCTGTACAGCTGAAGGAGTTTCCTCACAGGCCATAGCAACAGGATTAACTGGTCCAGTAACAGTCATAACAGCCTGATGTATGGAATTTAACATGTACAAAGTGATGTACATGACCTGATGTGATATGAGTCCCATAATAACTCTCTGGGGTAGCTATTAAAGGCATTATTATCCCTTTTTTGTAGATGAATAAATTAAGTCTCAAAAAAGATAAATAAATGGCTTGTCTGTGGTCATTCAGCTAGTGTCAGGGGAGGGATTTAAAGCTAGGACTTCCCGACTCTAAGTCCAGGATCCTACCCACTGCATGCTACACTGCCTCCCCAAAAGTATCTTTCATAATGAGAATTTTCTCACAACTTAAACTTTTTGCATTGTAAAGTCACTAAATGCTTGCTGAAATACTGGAAACATAAATAACAAGTGATACCCTTATTACTGTATAGTCTAATAAAAGTAAAACTTATAAGAATGTTTTTTTTCCTTTCATATAATCAAGGCTGTTCTTAAATATAATACATTATCATTTTCTAAACAGAGGCAGCAGAGATTAATAGAATTGTTTTATCTCTCTGGCCTTAATCAAATTAAACATTTAAGTATCAAAAGTAACTTATTACCCACTGTAACACTCTTGTACTTATGATTTAAACAAACTATTGCAACTATTTTAACAGAACATTCTCATAAAAATATTTTTCTTATTATTGACCAGCTACTACTATTGAATCAAACTAGGTCAACATAGTCACAGTATCTGTTCAAAAAGTCATCCTTTTACATGCATATATTCGGATATTTTCAAAGTTATGAGTCATATATGTTCATAGTAGTGGATGTGCAGCCTGCCTCGTTCTACTTTTCTCATTCTGAAGGATTTCCTTGAGATCGTTCCATATTTGCATTTATCCTTTTTATTTTTTCATCCTTCATGGCAATATAGTCTTCAATTACTATAGTGCAGTTTGCTCTGAAATTCCCCAACTAGGAATTTAGGTTGCTTTTAATATTTTTACTATTAAAAATAATGCTACAATAAGCATCTTTGTTTAAGTAGTTGGGTTTTTTAAATTTATTTTCTTGAGATGCATGACCAATCTGTCCTACAAGTCACTTTGAATGACAAGATGGCTTTCCAGAAAGATTATAACAATTTGTAATGCCATCAGTGTACCCATTTCTCCCACTAATACTGAATTTTATAAGTTTTATTTATTTTGACCTAATTGATGGGTATGAAGTGATACTTCATAAATGTTTTAACTTTTATTTCTTTAATGACTAGTGAGGCTGTTATTTTGTTTTTCAAGTGCTTGGGTTGTCCTGTTGTAAACTGTCCATTCTTATCTTTTGTCGATTTCATCTATTTGTGACTAGATAATAATTTTTTATGAAAATTCTGATGTAACATTAGTCTTCTATCTATATCACATCTTCATAAAAGAATCTCATTAATTACTATTCTTAATTTGGTTTCGGTTGAATTCAATTCACCTTGAGAAAAACGGTTACTCTTATACAACCAAATCCATCAACTTTGTCTCCAATAATTCCAACACTTCTCTATTTGAAATTAAGGCATTTTTCTACATTCTTCAATCTTTAACTCATCGATTTGTCTGTTCTTTGTATCTTCCCCCACGTACTGGTACCCAATTTTTATAATAGGATTTATTGAATGATTTCTTTCCCTATCATTTAACATCAATACCTTTATTATATAGAAAGCATTTATACCAATTTGCATTTTTATGAGATTCCTATTCTCATCCATTGCTCTACTTTTCTACTTTTTATCAAATACCAGATACCCTTGATTGTTGCTCTATAATATTGGTGATTTATTTTCAAGGTCAGTAACCTAAATGCAAAGACAATGAAAACACATGCTACCCCCACTATAAAAAACAAATTTGGTATAATGAGTTCTGAGTGCATTGGGACATGATTTCAATATCTTAACCCAAGCAGGGGCTAGTCTCATTATTCTGATGAAACCTCCTCCAAGGTAAAGCAGGGATGCTATAGGACAGTATGCTTAAGATCTGTTAGGCAGCAGTTCCCTCTAAGCTTTAACAAATCAAGATCTTACTAAAGGGTAGATGAATCTGCTGAAACATCTTTCAAATTAAATGAGCAAGTTGTCAGACTTTAAAAAGCCCACCTCCCCCAAAAAAGTTTTGTGTATAAAAGTTTGACACAATTAAGAATTTAGTAATGCAGATGATTATATCTCAATTCCTTTTATTTCTCAACTAACACTGTAATTATTTTTACTTCCCTTTATTTAAAAATGGTGCTAAGAAAAAAAAAACACCTGCTGGACTATATTCCTGGCATAAGGAAGATTCATTCAAAAGTGGGCGAGGAATCCGAAAATACACAGTGCACAAATTGCTGTGGAATTTTTCTAGATGAAAAGGGATAGAAAAACTAAAGCTTGCTAGGTTTGGAGGAGACAAAAATATTTCAAAATTACATTTTAAAAGTAAGTAGGAAAAAAACTTGCATCTATAACACACACACACACACACACACCTCCAATATGACCTTAAAGAAACAATAGTTCATCTCTTACACTTTCCAAAGTCAGTTCTTACCCCCTTTCATTTAATTCTATTTTCCATTATATTTCTCTTACAAACCAAAATAAAAACTTTCCAGTGATTAAGTTTAATAATTCACTTGATCTTCCTGAGCTATTTATATTCAGTTTCTGATCTGAAAGCATCCCTTTGTCCAAGATGTTGACTTTAACATACCTCCTTTCAAGGTCTAATTTTTCCCCAGTAACTAAAGAGTCCAGAAGAACCCTGAAGTTTGTTGCAGTATGAACATAAATCTATTTCCCCCAGATTAGTCTCCAGTCTTTTGGCCACATAGCCACTGATGTCATTTTCCTTAAACCCAGGTCTAACCATTTCCCCTCCCCAATAAATTCCAGTTGCAAAAAAATTGTTGAAGATCAAATACAAACTTTTTTGGATTTCAAAGCCATTTATAGCCTGACACTAATCTACTTCTTCATCTTTATTATAAAAGATGCCCCTTCCCATATTCTTAAAGTCTAGTCAAACTGGCCTCATTGTTATTCTTTGCAAACAGCATTCCATCCATTGCCCATATGGGTGTCTTTGCACTGTGTAATACCCTATGTCTGGAATGTCCTTCACTTTAACACTACCTCACAGAACTTCTTTCCTCAAGATTCAATTTAAGACTGTCTTCTTCATGAAATCTTTCCTGATTCCCTCAGCTGACTGTACTTACCCCTTCCAAAAACTATCTTGTGTTTATTTTTCATTAATTCTCTATATACATGCTCTCACAATAGCATGTAAACTCCATGAGGGTTACTTCTTTTTAGTCTTTGTATCCATATCACCTAGTAAGCTCATGATAAATGCTTACTGATAGACTGATTTTCTTCATCTCTAGATTGGAGGATGTAATCTAGATTAGAAAGGACTATTATACTTGTACATATGAAAGGACGTTTTTCGTTTCCTTTCTTTCAAATAACATTTTCATCAATTTTTCTGAGGTAAAGATTTCAATCATGCAATTAGAAAATGAGGGTTAATAAAAAGTGGTAAACCTGAAATAATCTTTCATTCACTGCACCACAAAATGTGATGGCTTTTAAGCTACCTTTAAATTTTTATAGCAAGTTCGGGAGAAACACAGGGAGACTAACGTAATCTTTTCTGAATACTACCCTATGTACCTTTGAAATCTCAACATCCAGTGTGGGACAAACAAGTCTAGGAACACAAGTATACTTTAGATTCAAGTATATTTTAATTCTTACACTTTTCTTCTTTTGTCTATTCCCTACCCAATTCTCATCTGTATTTTTTTTTTTTGCTTTTCTCTATATTATTATTCCTTTGGCCAAAACTACTAAAATAAATAAATGTGAAGTGTTGAACTTAGACCACTCCTTTCTTAGAATGACAAAAGGAATTTGGACAATTAGGACTTCTGAGATACCTTTGTGGAAAGTAGCAGTTTATGAAGTTAAACAGATGTTTCCATTTTGTTTCATGACAAGCAAAATGAAAAGCCAACTCCAAAATAACTCACTAGAAAATTTCCCAAGTTTAGCATTGGTATTTTCCACTAAAATTCATGTAAAGATCTAAATTAATTAAATAAATATTTATTAAACACCTAATTTATGCACAGTCCTGTGAGGGATACAAAGGAGAATCGGACAATCCTTACTTTTATGTATCTGGCAAGCTGGAAGTGATACAACATGAACACTAATAACTAAGAGGGACCAAATCTTTTAAAAATTTTGTATTCTCCCGTATACTTACCATTGTGATCTGCACAGGGTAAATATTTAATAAATGGTCATTGATATGGATTGAATAATAGAATATAAAAATTTACCAACACCTGAATAAGATTCTGGAAGTTCAGAGGTGAAAAAGAATGCTTTCTATTGGAGTACATCAGGTAAGGTTCATGGTTTGGACTTTGAACAAATAACAATAGCTGATACAGAGTGCTTTAAAATTTGCATAAAACTTTACCCAAATCATCTTGTTTGAAAGTCACAACTCTGTCAGTTATCTACTAAATGTATTATCTCCATTTCAAAGATGAGAAAACTGAGCCTCAGAGAGGGTCATTTGGCTAGTAAATGCCAATAAAGGAATAAAGGGTAGGCATTAGACAGGTGGAGCTCAGATAGTCAGGGAAAACAACCCGCACATCAGAGAAAGCTTACAAGTTTGAAAGCAAAGAGTGCATTTGGGGAACCTTTTTTTCATTTGTATGAAGAGGAATAATGTGAGGTAAATCTGCACTTAGGGGCAGATCACAGATGGACAGATAAAATATTTGAACTTTTTCTGGTAGCTAATTAATCATTAAAAACTAAGCAGAGAAGTGATATGTAATCAATACTGTGCTAATTTAGGAAGATTAATGTTAGATGTACTTAGAATGGATTGAATTGGGAGATACGATCTGAAGTGAGGACACCAAATGGTAAAATACCGGAATGATCAGAGCAAAAAGCTGAATTAGCACTGGAAATAGTAAAACTCAGATGGTGGAAAAAAAAAAAAGGTCAGTGACAGAAATGACTTTTGAATAGTTAGACACAGGGTCAAAGACAAGGGAAAAGTTAAAGATGATTTATGAGTGTGAGTGACTACAAGGAGGGTACCATTAATAGGCATATTAAAAGTCACAAAGAAGAATGAGTGTTTTTGTTTCTGTTTGCTGCTGTGGGAAGAAGTGGAGGTGAGATGATGTTTAGGTACTTGTGGGACATTCAAGTTAGTCATCATGGAAACAGCTGAAAACTGAGGCTACCTATGATGTTAGAGATATAGATTTGGAAATTGTATGCATGAAGGTAATACTGGAAGTAGTTAGTAGATGAGATTGGCAGGAAACAAAAGTATGGAACAAGAGGAAAAATCCAGAGAAAAGAAACAGAATAAGTAGAAAAGCTAAAGGAGAGAATTTTGAAAAGATCAACAATGTCAAGGTCAAATGCTTACAGAAAGGTTAAAAACCGTGAGGCCTGAGAAAAGACCATGAGGTTTAGTGATTAGACTGGTGATTTTGTGAAAGCTATTTATACAATGTAGTAGGTATTAAAGTAAAATTGTAAGGGAGGAGTAAATAGTCAGTGTTAAGAGTAGAGACAGTTAATTTTCTAACAGAAGAGGAGTGCCAAAATTAAAACCTTGAAACATCTAAAACTATGTTCACTAGCTTTCAAATTTTAGCACTTTTTATGGGATTAAAATCCTGTCGTTTCTTTATACTATAATTCATTTTTCCTTTGAATTTTCCTTTGAGTTTTCACCAAGCTCCCTCACTTAGCATAACAAATAGTGCATATATATATATGTATGATATGTGTATATATATATATATATATATATATATAAATTTTGAACCAACAAAATGCTTTGAAAAATATAAACAATAGAACTAAAGAACAGCTAGGGCAAAAAGTGTATCTGGATATTCAATAATGCATCTTTTCAATGTAAACTCTTATTTTTTTTCATCCAAGTTTTAGCAGTTTGGTCATTTTATGGTTATCTAAAAGGGACCAATAGATAAGCCTGAGGAAGCACAAATGAAGTGATTTCTGTTTTTCCATCTATGTATATATAGTGACTACCTAGGATACATGGTGGTTTGACATTTACAAGTCATTCCTCTGACTGTCATTATCAAGAAGCATGTATTAAGTATGCTTTGTACCAAGCTAGAGATGAAAAGAAAAAAGTCTCTGCTCTCAAGGAGTTCATATTTTAATATGGGAGACAATATGAAAACAATGATATTAATACTAGATGTGTACAATGTAAATGGGGGAAATGATCGTAAGACAGTTTTGTTTGTAAATAATAAAGCTATGACAATTTACTCACTAATCAGGACTTGTCTAAAAAATAAGCTAACTCTCACTTTTGTAATGGACCTCAAATGAAATTCAATTATTCACTTAAAGATAGGACTGCAGAAATGTAAATGGGATCGAGGACCATTGAAATGAGATTCAAAAGATATAAATTCTAATCTCTGATGAGATTAGAATACTTTGATTCTGCAGCTATCTGTGTAACTTTGAATTCATTTGAATCATTCTCCCAACTTCAGTTTCATTGTCTGCCAAAAAAAAAAAATTGCCTGAGAAGAAAAGTTCTAAAAATCTTTGTAACTCTCTATCTCCTAATTATGTGATCACATTATTAGTTCCTTAAGAATTCTAGTTTCTTGTATTTATAGGATTTAATAACTTGATTGTTCTAACTATGACATATAAATCACAAGAATGTGACTGAAGTGGACACATCTAGATTCACTGCTATCTAACATTAAATAAAAGAAAATAACTATGGTACAGATTAATAAAGCTACTGCTGCTTTGTCTAAAAATATTGCCCTACTGTTTTCATTGTTTTACTTAATATAGTTATTTGAAGGGTTATTTTTAAATGATGCTGATAAGAAGGAAATGAACATTGTTTTGTATAAAGTAGGTGCTCAATTGCTTATTGAATTTTTTAGAAGAAAATGAAATGAGAAAAAATATTTCTTCCAGTCTTAATCCACTGTTGTCTAATTCATTCTATAACCTAAAAAGCTAAAATATGTGCCCCATGACAGCCAAAGTTCACAATACAAATTGTCTACACAAGAAGGGGAAACCCCATATGAAAAGTCACGTTAAGCAGGACAACATAAGAGAAAATAGAAGACACGTGGGAGAAGAAGACAGGAAGATATTAAAGAAGAGGAAAGGAGCATTTCATTTTCTTCCTTCCTTTAAACACTATTCCATTTCTCTTCAATATATCATGTTATGTGGGCTCCCTAAATTCTAGAAATTAGCTTATATTTATCTCAGACATACTTGGGAATCACCAGTCTAGTGCTAGATACACAGAATCTACCCCTGATCCTTATGAGTTTTTAAAAAGGCATCATTCATTTTCCAAATCTTATATATAAAGAAAATTTTATTTCTTTGCCTACATGTAATTTTCTATCATATGTTAACTGAATATTTTTGTAATTTATCTCTGTAACCTAACAGGTTTGTTTCTTCTGTTATTACTAAACATCCTTTCATAGCAATTGATATAACATGCAGTATTCTATCCACAAAAGAGTCAAAGTAAAGTACAACAAAACACCACCATGTAAAAAGAAAGAGCTATTGTATTTTTAATCCTTTGGTCCTATTTTGGTCACAGGTTTGGTTGTATATGTAAATCAGAATGTTAGTACTACTAACACTAATATCTAGTTTAGGAAAACTAATGGCCAACTTTAGGCAAAAACAATAATTATCTTGGATTTACTGAACAGCCTTTGCTTTTTTATTCTTCCATGTGCTGTTGTTTAGCTCTTACACAGTAATAACCTAGATTCCTATAACCTTTGTACTTAAATGGATTTAATTTTTAGAATCATGGAATCATTATAAAGTCAATATTAAAGACAATCTAGTCCATTTTGCAAATGTGATACTGTAGACCAGAGAGATGACGTGAACTTGTCCAGTCAATCAGCTAGCTGGGGACAAAGTTAAGATTGGAAATTGGGTTTTCTAACTGCTAAGTCTAATGATTTAGGCACTAAGAAATGTTACCTTGTCTCATCTTAGTTCTAACTTCACTAAGTAAATCACACTCATTGTGATCACCAAAACTTCACAAGAGGATGAGTACTTCTCACTTAATGCTTATCTAGCTAGAGAAAACTACCATTTGAGGGCAGTTGAACAGTTCAGTTTAACATATATTAAGTATCTACCATATGCAAGAGACTTAATATAAAAAGACAAAAGTAAAACTTATCTCTACGTTCCAACTGCATGCCATGTATATAAGTAAAGTAAATACAAGACAATTTGAGAAGTGAGGAATAGTAATAAAGATTCTCAAAATCAGAGATGAGCGCATTCCAGGTTGAGGGATGGCTTCTGCAAATGCAAAAGGCAGGAGATGGAAATGTCAAGGTTCAAAAACCAGCTAGTAATTCAGTTTAGCTGAACCATCACTCGCATGAACAGTAGTAATATGACTGGATTCAGATTGTAGAAGGCTCTAAATGCCAGAATAGGGACTTTGTATTTTACTCTAAAGACTATGAGGGGTACTGAGAATTTTTTGTTTACGGTAGTGACATAGTGCTTTAGGAAAAATCATTTGAGTAGCTATGTGAAAGACTTGATTGGAGAGAGGAAAACTAGAAGCATAGAAAACACTTTGGACTATTAGTTATTATAACAGTCCAGGAAAAATCAAAGCCTAAACTAAGGTGGTGGTCCGGAGAGTGGAGAGAAGATGAGTGAAAAAGATTTAGCATAAGTAGAATACATGAGACTTGGCAATAGATTGGCTATGGGGGGAGAGTGAAAGAGAAGGAAGAGTCAAGGATGACCCCAAGGTTATAAACCTGGATTACAAAAACAGATACATGAAAGTCTGGATAAGGAATAGGTTTGGGCAGGAGAGGTCATCTGCTCTGCTTTGAACATGATGACTTTGGGCAATGGGACACCTATTATATAGTTTCTATATTATCTTATGTCCAGCTCTCTAACTGTCTACTTAATAAATTGTTACATGGCTTTTTAACATCCTCTGCTCTCTCCCTTTCCTAGCTAGGTGGTTACAGTGGATAGAACTCTGGGCCTGGAGTAAAGAAGCCCTGAATTCAAATCAGGCCTCAGATATTTACTAGCTATGTGACCATGGACAAGTCATTTAACCTCTGTCTCAGTTTCTTCAGTTGCAAACAAAAGGTGGGGGGGGAGGAGGCGGGGATAAAAACACTTGCCTCACAGTTGTGAAATCAAATGAGATATTTATAAAAATCTTACACAGTAGGCTTTTAATAAATGCTTGTTTCCTCCTCTCCCACCCCTATCCTAGGATAGAAATATCTGAACCTCAAATCTACTACTTGTTAACATACTCTAGGAAAAGGAGGTTACAGAAAAAAAATGAAACAAATCCAAAAATGTACTTTAATTATTTGATTAGTTCAATTGTCTTATAGCTTTTCCTATATACCCCATGTTATGGATAATCAAGTTTAATTGTAATATCTGAAAATATAACTCCATCAAAAGATATAAACATGCAATACTGTTAACAGTTTTCCTTCCTGAAAATGAGCCTTCAGATCTTAGGCTCTGAAGGAAAACTTTTACCAGTTCCAAAATCTAAGCAGCGAGTAATAAAGTTTGTTTTGGTTTGGTTTTTTGACCTTACAGAATTCTTCAGGTATTTATCCACCACTTTATCTCAATACCTGTAATTTTCTCCCTTATTTCCAGGTTGTAAGGACCGAACAATGCTAAAGAGAGTGAAAAACAAAAGAAAAAACGGTATTGCAGTCTTCTATCCTATAGACAATGGTGTCATGTTACAGTTGATTGGATACAATGAGCAGATACAATAGTTTCCTGTCTTTCAGTATCAGTTTTCTTGTACCTATACAACCTGAAGTACAAGAAGAAGAAAAAAAATCAACAGTTGGCAAATTAATTTTCCAGCATGGTAGAGGCATCGGGATTGTCTCACTTTGCTACTACCACTAAACATGTCCATCTACCCAAGAAAACCAAGAGGATGTAAACTGGTTTTTTTGACAGAAGTGAAGACCCTCTGTCTAGAACTTGTTCATCGGTATACATTCTGGGACCTAGAGCAGATGGACAATGGATTGGGCCCAAAGTTGAAAAGGAGGATGATAATGGACTGGCTGACTTTCAGGAAAATGAAAAGCTCTTTTTCCTGACTGCAAACTTTCCATGAAGACAAAGGTCCATCTTTCTGTTACTAACAGCTTACTAGTGTCGCCACAAGGAGGCATACAACTACCTGCAAAAAATTAAAAATTAGTATCACACAAAAGTTAATGGAGAGGTTCCTGTAGTACATGATTGACTGAAACACATAACCAATGAGGAATTCCAAAGAACAGGAATAAAAGATGACACTCAGGAATTATAAAATGAAAAGAGAAGAAGGGTTGGTCATTTGCTAAGAGAGATGACAGATGGACAGCGTTCCATTATACCTCTGCAAGGTCAAAAGGAAGCCAGAAAGTCTCTAGCCTACTGGAAGCATATTTCCTTGTTAAATTTATGCAAGAACATGGATTAAGATCTGCCCGATCTGCCCAGGATGGGCAAGCATGGATGTATCACTGGTAGGAACTTCCAAATCAATAAGATCATTGGTAATTCTACATTGCTCATGCTGATTTCACTGTATGACTATAAATGCTCACAAAAGGTAATTTCACATTGGCATATCCTTCACAAAGTAGTTTATAGGTCATAAGAATGAAAACAATATATAGATGATATTAAAGATTAAATTAAGATAATAGCCAATAGAATATTTTAAAATTTATTGAGAGATAAATTCAGCTTCAATAACTATCAATAACCTATTTTGGTTTGAGAAAAAATGATGCTGAAAATTGATAAGCATGCATAAAAATACTTAAGTTAGACTTATATAAAGTCTAAGGGATCTTTCCATCTGTTTTGCAACTGAAACCTATGTCTTGTCTCCTGTCATTAGAATATGAGTTCCTTGAGAAAGGACTGTCTTACTTTTTTATTTGTGTCTCCACTGCTTAGCACAGTGCTTTGCACAAAAGGTTCAGATTATTAAACTACATTTAATTTCCTCTTGTAAATGCCTCACCCCAGCTATGTAACATGCTGATTATAAAAATGCATATATTCCCCTTGTAAAGCAGTAACAAGTTTTCATATTTGTATTTATAATTTTCTTGCATGAAAGTGGCATTATTTGAACACCCCATAGTGGTATTAAAGTGATTTTGGGCTTTTGGAAGCTATGTTAGCAATGTGAAAACATATCTAACACACTGCACAAAGTTAAAAAAAAAAGGATTCAAGTAAAGACTAGGCAACAGTGAGTATCTCTGCTTTATGTAGCATAGAGTTTTTCATAAAGTAGTAGTATGTTTAAATTCCTAAACCTTTAAAACTTTAATAACTCTGGTCATGAGTATAATAGATGCTACTTATTAAAGGCAACTTTCATTTTTCTCTGAATCAATATGTATTTCAATTCTGCTAGCCAGAAGATAATTTACCTTCTCATCTACTGTAAATTTTTCAGCACTAAATATTAAAGTATATTGTGTAAAGTAGTGGTTTAAACATCTGCTTTTGAGAGGTAAAGAATGTTTCTATGATCCAGATTACTGATATTTTAAAATACATTCAGATTTTATGGTGGTCTCTATATATTTGGAGTTGATGTTTAACTCACTGTCTAAAAGAAAATGAACCAATATTAGACTTCTTTTGTGATCTTTTAGCAAGGGAAGATGGGGAATGAAAGATGGAGAGAAGGAAAGGATCATTTAGAACAAGTTCAGTAGCTATGAATTAATTACTCCAGCTTATCTCTGAGTCAAGAAAGACCTGAATTCAAGTTATGCACTGTACCATACTGGCCTTACAACACTTACAACAATTGCCTTTATGAATTAATAGAAGTAATTTCCTCATCATGAATTTCCTACACCAATGAAATCATAGATCTGATTACACAATTTCTTGCCCTGCCCTCCCATCATTTCATTTCCCCAGCAAAAAGAGAAAGGTTAAAATTGTACAGGGAAATAATATAATTTTATTAGAATGCTTAAATTTGGTTATATTTGGAACCAGTACAGTTTAGTTGTTCAGAATAAGTTTTGTGATTAAGTTCTTAAGTTTCCTTCTCTGTGAAATAAGGAAGTTGGACTAGATGATGTCTAAGGTCCTAGGAGGCACAGTGGGCCTGGAGTTGGCAGGACCTGAGTTCAAATCTAATTTCAGGCATTTACTAGCTATGTGACCCTGAGCAAGTCACTTAAACCCTGTTCATCCATTTCCTCATCTGTCAAATGAACTGGAGAAGGAAATGGCAAACCACTCCAGTATCTTTGCCAAGAAAACCCCAGACAAGGTCATGAAGAGTCAGAAATATCTGAACAACAGTCTTATCTAGTTCTAAAATCAATGATCTTACATTTTTTACAGACTATATTTCTCTCTAAAGCGAAATTATATAACGTTCACATGAACGTTATATAATTGTCTAATTTACAGCTATATCACCAATATAGCTTAAAATAAAATCATAAATAATAGTAAGCATCACAAAATACTTTAAGATAAAATGACTAACTTGTCAGCTAAGAACTTAAAAACTGACAAAGGATGACAAACACTATACAACTATAAAACTGGCTATGCAACTAGGTGGCATAAGAGCATGGGGTGTGGAATCAGGAAGACTCTTCCTGAGCTCAAATTCGCCTCAGACACTAGCTGTGTGACCCTGGGCAAGGCACTTAACCCTATTTGCCTCAGTTTCCTCATCTGTAAGATGAGTTGGAGAAGGAAATGGCAAATCATTCCAGTATCTTTGTCAAGAAAACTTCAAAAGGATCATGAAGAGTCCTACAACTGAAAATGACTGAACAACATAAATCTGAGTATGACAGTTTAACAGTAAGGCTAAAACTAAAACTAAAAGTGAAGTTTTTGAAAAATTAAATATCAGTAATAAAACAATAAACCATCAGTTATTTCTTAAATTAATATTTGTGGGAAGATTCTAAAATACTTTAATGAACTTCATTTTAGATATTATTATTCTAATATTGGGCACTGTTGTAAATAACAGTACCTTTTCCTACTAGTTACTGGAAAAAGCTATTAGAAAAAATACAATTTACCTTTTTCTTACCACTACCTTACACCATCTTTCTTATCATTTTTCAACACTAAAAAACTTAAAATTGGGTTTTTAATTCCATAAGACATTAGATAATCAATATAAAAAAGACAACTTGATATTCTCTTAGTTTACAAATGATAAAATAACATTTTTCCAAAAAAATCATGTATTATTAGAAGTCCTCTACAAACATACTGTTTGAAGGTCAAAAATAGCTTCTAAAATTGAGAACTAATTTTTTTCCCAATGGTACTATAGTACATCACTATCTACAAAAGGTAGGTGACTTTACCTGCAGGTAGACCAAGTAGACTGTGAAACTCTATTATGTGGTTTTAATGTACTTATAATCTTGTTTTTATTACAAGGTGAAACAGGTAAAGAACTAGACAAAATAATTTTTGGATATTTAAATTCAGTATAATCATGCATTAATAACTTAGAGCACTTAAAAAAAACTCATTATGAACATCAACAAGGAATTTTTTTGAAAGCTTAACTAATAAACAAAGTAACATCTTCCTAGCTGTAACCAGTAACAGCTACATTAACAAGAATTTAATAGAGTTTTAACTAGAGATGCTGCAGCAGCTGTCTTGTTCATCCTCTGTAGTTTAGTTAAGGAGAACAAAAAAAAATTTAAAAATCCCTCCCCCCCCACCACCCCAGCATGACACATTTTTACCATCATTTAGATTTCATTAGTATAGTTACTACAAAGAAAAACATCTGATCTGCTGAGTAGAATCCTTGTACCAGTTTTCTCCACATTTTCCCCAAACTCTTGCTAAAAAGTATCTATTTAACTAATGATTTGTTGTAACATTAAACTATGTTTCCCTAATAGGAAACTTTTTTCTAAAAAATTTGCCTATTCATAAATATCTCAATATTCAAGTTTTAAAATGTGTAAAATACAGAAACACTGACCAAAGTATTAGAAAAATGTGTTCACAATTATAAATTAAAGTAACAATGATAAATTTCTTGGACATTTATAAATTTGTGATGCCATATTCTTCAATCAATTGCCAGCCATAAAAATGTCACTAAAGTGACTATTTCAAAGAATAATAGGGATCTTTGATATCTGGTATAGTCAAACTATCTAAAACAAGAATATTCTCTGCATCAAAATTCCAGAAAATAGCATAAAAGTTTATTTTTAGTTTATATTATTAATAAATAGTCCATGAAAGACAAGAACTAAATGTATCCTGTCATCTTTCTACTTACAATTAATCTACAGTCAATTTTTATCTATAGCAAATTTAATCCTAGGTGGCTAACTTCCCCTTGACAATTAGCATGTTATTGTTAGGCTTTCCCCAATGTCAGAAATGACGGATTTCATAAAATAAGGATTTCACTTTAGGCAGTCATATCTTAGCGATTCAATTTTAATGGCTAAAAAGTAAACTCCTGGAAGGTAGGGTTACTTCCTTTTTTGTCTTTTATCACCAATCCTTACATATAGTAGATGCTTAATAAATATTTGTTAAATTGTATCCATATTAAAGTGAGATCTATTAGAATACCCTTGATCAAAATAAAAGATACTTCAGAAAATAAATCTATAATATCAACAATTCCCTAAATATTCATTCCCAAAGTCAAACAGCTATACTTTGGGGATTATTCATTCTTTTGGAGTGCTACTGCTCTCTATCCTCTTACTATGGGGTAACATAAATACAAATGTACTATTCTCCCCTAACCCATTGGAATGGTTACACATGTATAAGGGAATTAGCCAAATTAATTACATTTGTATTTTCAGTAGCAATATAAAAATGAATATCCACAAATGCTGGAACAAAATAATAATAATAAGAGTGTTTCTATAGTATTTTAAGCTTTGCAAAGTACTTTACAAATATTATATCACTTGATTCTCTGGGAGGTAGGTGTATTATCTCCCATTTTACTATGAAGAAACTGAGGCACAGAGAAGTTAACCGACTTGCCCAGGGACATACAGCTATTAAATGCCTGAGGCTGAATTTGAATCCAGGATTTCATGGCTTCAAGTTGAATATTCTATCTACTATACTACATAGCTATCAAATTCCACCTGATTAATTCCAATCCTAAAATAAGCACTGAGTAGTATTAACATGAATTCTGTAGTTTTCCCCTTAGTATTAAATACCATGATATTCTTCACAATGCCACCATTATAATGCATCTATTTCATAAAGCGATAGTACTCTGAAATACTCTATTATTGTTTGAAATGTTTCCTGTATTACATGAGAAATCTCCTAATATTAAACTGAATTACATGCGAAGCTGCCCATTTCTTAAATACTCTGAAACATATTTCCTATCAAAGTCAGTATGTGTAAAATAAAGACTTAAGTGGTGATTAGAAGAATCTGAATTTGTGGTTGCAGCATTTCAACTGAGTCTGTAAAAGCAGAAACACCATCGAGGCTCCATTTGACCTGGTACCTTCTTCTGCCTCTGCAACACTAAGTGCCCAACACCCACTCAGCAAAAAGAAGCTGACCTTAACCAAGATTGTTCCACAGCAATAATTACCCTGTGATGACTGTAAGCATTATAATTCATCTGTCACCAAATACTACTTCTATGACTAGCAAATTCCCACCACCTGTTATTTTCCTTATCCCTGTATTACTTAATCATAGGCTATCTAGAAATAAAGCACTGTCAACCATCCCTTTTCATTCTTTATATGTACCATGTATACATGTCCCATCCCAGTTCTGGTCAACTTTTCCATTTTGCCCTACTGAATTCCTGTTCCATACCAAAGGTTTGTTGTTCAATTGTTTGAATGATGTCCAACTTTTTGTATTGGGGTTTTCTTGGCAAAGACACTGGAATGGTTTGCCATCTCCTTCTCCAGCTCATTTTATAGATAAGGAAACTGAGGTAAACAGGGTTAAGTGACTTGCCCAGGTGACACAGATAATAAGTGCCTGAGGCTGGATTTGAACTCAGGAAGAAGAATCTTCCCAACTCCAGGCTTGGCTCTCTATCCACTGTGCCACCTAGCTGCCCCTTAATGAAGGTAAAGTAAGGGAATAAGAATTTATTAAGTATATGTGTTAAATGTTTTACAAATATTATCTCATTTAATGCTCAAAACAACCCTGGAAGGTATGTTCTATTATTATCCCCAGTCAAGGAAACTGAGGCAGATAGAAGTTAAATGACTTGCACAGACTCACACAGCTGGTAAACAGCCACATTTGAACTCAGGTCTTCCAGAGTTCAGGCCAAGCATTCTATCTGCTGTACCATCTAGCTGCCTAATACCTATCATAATTCTTCATCTATTTGCTTTCATTGAGCCCAAGCAGCCCTACATCCCTGGGCTTACTGACTAGACCCTCACTCATATCCCTCTTCAGCCCAAACCCCAGTGCCCCACACTGCCGCTTCCAGACTCCCTCCTTTCCACCACCTCTGAAGCAACCTCACTTCCTTTAAAGTTCACTCTATTAAAAATATTTCACCTTATGTAGATCATGGTAGGAGCTGTCTACCAAACACAGAGGTTGTTTTCTCTTTTCTCAAATATAATACCTGCAAAAATTGTCTTCTCTTCCACTACCATAGCCTTTCAACATTCATGTTATGTTGATGCTCTTTCAAATACTCTAAGCTACCATTTCCTCAATCTCCTCAAATCCCCAAAACCTAATCTTCCAATCCACCTCAGCTACACACAGGGATGGTCACACCATGGCTTTCACCATTACCCACAAATGTTCTATTTCTTTGATCAAAAACTTTGACATTACTCAGCCTGACAATAATCTTCTATCACCCCATCTCTCTCTCCTCATGCTATATCCCTACTAAACCTATTGCCTCTCCTTGAGATCTCTAATCTCTCCATCCTTTCAGGTCCACTTTGACTTCACTTTCCTTCCTTTCCAATTCTGATCCTAAAATTAACCAACTGGAATCTACATTGTCCTGTACTCTCAACTCCTTTGTCTTCTGTCTTATTATCACTTGTCCTTGCCAAAGACCAGGCCTGGATTACTCACTCCCATCTACCTACTCTATTCCTATGCCTGGTGCTGAACACAAGTAGAGGAAGTCACACAGTCATGCTGACTAAACACACTACAAATTCATTTCAACTGGGGCTTTCCTGCAGCAAGGCAACCCTTTGATTTACCTATTTGATTTAACCCTAATTGATTCCCTATCTCACTCCTCAAAGAAACTATTCCAAACTTCTTTTCAAGCTTCCAATGCCAGTCTGTGCCTTCCCAGCTGAGGATCTTATACACTTCAAAAAGAAAATTGGGACCATGGCTCTGAGCACACCGTTCACCACTTCTTGTCTACTCAAAACTCCCAGACATCATTCCCAGGCTCTCCTCCTATTCTCTAATCTCTGATAAGATAGCCCCTATCTTTGCAAAATACAAGCCCTTGGCATGTACTTTTATACCATTACTTCCAGTCTCCAGAAATAGTCCCTTAAACTTTAACTTCCCTTTTCTAATCTTTAATCTGTCCTTCACACATACCCAAACTTCCCTATTCCTTTAAAAAAAAAAAAAGACTATTTCTCCCTCAAGTTATCGTCCTAGTTATCTCCTAAGGGAGGAGAGCTCTCTTTCTAAGGCAAAATCCTTGCCTCTATTTCTATATTACACCCTCGGTGGCTTTACCCAATATTGGGACCTCTTCACTCTCTACCTTATTTCTCTTGGAGACTCCATCAACTTACACAGGTTTTACCATCATCTCTATGATTTACACATTTAAATATTTAGTCTCTCCCCTGTGCTTCAGTCCTGAATTGCTCAAACGAATTGCTCAAACATTCAATCATATCTGATTCTTCCTGACTCCATAGACCATAGCAAACCAATACTATCCACAGGGTTTTCTTGGCAAGGATACTGGAGTGATTTATCATTTCCTTCTCCAGTGGATTAAGGCAAAAAGAGGTTAAATGACTTGCCTAGGGTCACACAGCTTCTAAGTGTCTGAGGTTTTATTTGAACTCAGGCCTTTCGGACTCCAGGCCCAGAGCTCTTCCTGGCTATCAAACATTTCAGACTGGATGTTCCAACTCATCCCAACATATGTACAACAAGACCCACCCCTCTTCTAAACTTCCTTCTTCTATAGAAAATATCACCATTCTTCCCAACTCCTGGCTCATAACTGGTGTTATCCTTAACTACCCACTCTCCTACATTTATCCAATAAGTTCCCAAAACTTGCCATGTCTATCTCCACAACATCGCTGGTACGCAAGGCCTCTCTATTCACACAACCACCAGTATGATCAACATAAAAAACCAACCAATCAAAAAAGAAAAACAAAACCCAACCCTAATCTCTGCAAGCAGGGAACTGGTAAACTACTCAGGGTGTTAATCCATAAGCAATTTCATTTTTAAAATTGAGACATACATGACACAACCAATTCAAACAAAAAAAAATGTAATTCTCACCCCCAACAAAAACTGAATCCATTGAATTTTGAATTTAAAGTCAGCTTAAATTATTTGTCATTTTAAAAACCATTAAGAATTTAAAGTCAAAGGGTTTTTTTCAATCATTTTCTTTTAAACCTCTCACCCTGTAAAACGGATTTGAAATTTGGCAATGCTCTTTCTCAACTTGCAATAGCTCAAGTGTACTCAACCAGCTCTGCATTTTTCTCCTTCCAGAATAAAACATAACTGATTCTAACAGAGGAATCAGTTTATATCAGCTCTTTTTGGCATTAAAATTCAACAATGGTCTTGAATTCTAGATCTGTATCTTAATAAGTGATCTTTTTTTTAAAATCCACCTAGAGAGAGCTTTGGTCATTGAGACTACAGATATCAAACATTTCATTAACCATACATGCAAATAAGCAAAAATCTCCAGAATATATCATTTGGTTTACTTCTTTTCTCAAATTGTCTTTTTCCCCAAACCTTTTCACCAATGCTGAAACACCTGGGTATAGAAAACATACCACAAGGCCAAACAAGTTTACTATCATAATACAGCAGAAATATGAAAACATGAATAAGGAATTAATGACCTAATTAAAGTATGACCTAAATCTTAGTGCAGTTAAAACATAAAGTATTACCTTACATCTTTAAAAATTTTAATAAAATAATTAATAGTTCAGAAAATTACCTTTGTAGTACTTATTTCCTTTAAAAGATTCAACAGTCAGGTATTAAAAGCTTTCCCACTCCAATAACCTTCACATCCACTGCAATGTCTTAAATATTTTTATTAACTGCTAAAATTCTATGATTAATGTACAGTTTAAGTATCAAAAATCCTTCTTAAATTCTACTACCAGAAGCCTCCTGACAAAGACAGCTAAGATAGGCCTATCATGAAACAAAATGAAATAGCATTTAAGGTAATCATTTCAGACCAGGTATTCCATTAAAACTGGTCCTTATGAAAGGTTTTTCATTTTAGGGTACAATGAGTAGATGATTACTGACACTAAAAAACATAGGGCTCCTTTTATCTAAAGATCTCTTACCCCTAAATTACTTATTAAAATAGGTCATCCAACTTATGCTGACACTGGATCTAGAAACTGCAATTATTTTGCAATCTATCTTTATCCTTGCTGAAAGATCCTGAAAAACTACACACACATACACACACACACACACACACACACACACAGATACATAGTTGTTTCTACATATGCTATTGAACTGACTTTCTCATTCACATGATCTAAGCCAATACTTCCATCATGAAACAGTTTTAAACTTCCACAAACTACATCTATTGCTCATTAATTCAAAATGTCAAACAACCTGCACTCCTGACAGTGTAAATCTACATTGGCACAAAGAAAGCCAACAAGTGATATTAGTTAGACCAGGTCTATTTTTAGTAGTGGCTTCTTTTTCTACAATCTAATACTGCTATCAAAACATAAGTAAACTAGCTAAACGTCATCTCAAAATAGTCATTCTGCTTTCAACTGTTTCAAAGTACACAGCTAAAGAAAACATTTAGATTATTTCCTACTCTGAGTCCTTGCTAGTCCAAGGTAGCAAATGGATTTTGCTACACAGGTTTTGTTTCTTTTTTTTACTTATTGTCACTGAACTTGTCAATTTAGACTTGTTCAAATAAAATGCTTCAGAGATTTTATATTTAAAATGGTAAGAAAACTGATACAAAAATCATTTTCAATTCGTTATTTAACACTACAGTAAAACATGCAATTGGATTGGATTTACTGCATGTTCAGAGAATGTTAATTAGCTTTAAAATGAAAAAAATATATGTGTGTATGTATATATATATGTATACACATACAGATTTAACATTCAGTCTACTTATTACCTAATACATAGGAAAAAAATCTATCATTCTTAATTCAATTCAGGAAGGTATTATAATTCAAATATGATTGCTGAAAGCTACCTGATGATATTCATGCCCATTTCAAAAGATTATCCTCAAGAATATAATCAGAAAAGACTGATTACAATTATAAAATAGCAATGAATTAGTTGAATTTTTGTTTTGAAATACTTCTCTGCTACTACAAAAATTTATATTATATAATTGATTACAAAACTAAAATGAAAGGATCTGATGAATACATAATTAAAGACCTCTTGGTTAAAAGTAATATAATTTTATATTTTTTCTAATTTCAATTTATTAATGGGGTAGAATCTCACCGGAAAAGGAAAAATGTTGTCAGCTCTGTTCAAACTATCTTCCATCCAAGATTTGGGAGCAAAAGCTGAACTGGGCCGAGCATATTTCTGTAGCTGAATATGATTGCTTGCAAAATTTTTCTTCAGGGGCGAAATGGAGTTGAGAGGTGTTATTCCTCCATTGAGTCCTCTGCGGTGATCTCGGCCTTGGGAGCCTCCCCAGCCACCATATCCACCACCACCGGGGCTCCAAGAAGAAGATGGTGTAGGTGAAGGACTTTGGTAGCTGCTCCATGGAGAGGGTGGCTTGTTTAGATTATTAGCCAAATGAGGCAGCTGATTAAAAGCAGCATTTCTGTGTGTAAATGGAGGTGGATGTGGACTAGCAGGAGACCTCCTCTGCTGCTGATGCTGATTGTGATGATGTTGAAAATGAGGATGATGAGGGTGGTGCTGAGAAAGGGGTCCTATCTGTGGGGAAAAGCTGCCACCAAAGCCAGGACTGACGTGATGCGGAAAATTTTGAAACAGCAGAGCACCATTATTAGCTGAAGCAGCAGGGACACCTCCCTGGTGAAAAAAACTTGCATCTTCATTGATTATTGTAGAGGAAGAAGGAGCAATAGCTGCTGACCAGTTACTGAAACCAGTAAGAGAGGATGCGCTGGATGTTAAGGGCTGGGTTGATGTACCTAACCCTGTAGCTTCTTGGTAGTCAAATCCTGTCAACACTGGTGATTCTATTCTTATTTTTTCCTTCCCATTGCCATTTTCTGAAGAGCTATCTCCTTGATTTTCTTCAGATTTAGCTTTCTCGGGCTCAGGCAGTATCCCTGCTTCCTGACCTTGACTGGGGGAAAGCTGCTGCTTTTCTAGAGAATCTTGCTGTTCCTGTTGCTGTTGCTGAGTTTTAGATTTTTCTGACCCCAGAATCTCATCCTGAATGTTATGGGCAGCTGGAGCAGGAAAGAGCCAAGCTGACCCAGCATTACTGCCATTGGCAGCTGTGTTATTATTTATAAAAGCAGCAGGGCTGGGGGTTGCATTTTGATGATGGTGTGGAGGCTGCAGATGTGGATGAAATCTGACTGGAAAAGCTGATTTATTCCCAGTATTGTTTTGCACCAGCACTCCAAACCCGTAATCCCCCATTTATTATTTTTATGATCTGAATTCTTACAACAAAAATGACAACCTAGTGCTTAAGTCTGTCTCCTTTCCTCCAACCCAAAATGAGTGTTTTAGAAATGTCTTATTATAGCTCAGTGATCCCAGCTTATCCCCACCCTAAATATTTCTGATTTGGAATTCTGGTATCTGAAAACCTAAAAAATCTCTCTTAAGATATGGACATGAGTCAAATTGTGTTTATTTCTAAAGGAGAGGGTAGGAAGGGGAAAAAAATCAAGTCTTTGGTTAGTAAAATAGGTGGTTTCTTTTTCCAAAGGAAAATGCACATGAATGACAAAAACAGAGCTTCTTAAGCATTTATGGATGTAGAAGAATAAGCATTGCGCAGAGTAAAAAATATATCTATAATTTAACAATCATATGTTCTTCCTCAGCAGTTTTGACTCACCCACATATGAAATCTTTTAAGGATTAGGGGAGAAGACGTCTTTTCTTGGCAGCTCAAAAAAAATTTTTTTAAATCAGGAATAATTTAAGAACATTATATATTATATATTTATGTATAAAGATATTATGTTACGTGGAGAGAAAGAAAGAAATGGGGTGAATTCCTGGTTCCGGGAAATAAAATTTCAGTCGAGGAAATCAGCATTGAATAGGAATGGGAGGGTTGCAGGAAGGTTTCTGCTGTTCCTGGTACTGTTTTTGCTCCTTCTGCTGCTCTTGGTGCAGTTTTTGCTCCTGGGGCTGTTTTTGTTGCTGCTGCTCTTCCTGCTCCTGGTGCAGTTCTTGCTGTTGCTGCTCCTGTTTTTCCTGCTTCTGGTCTCCCCCCCACCTCTCTCCCCCATGAAATGGGCTGAAAACACCCGTTTCTCTCTAGGGGGGACAGAGATTAAAAAAGGATTAAAGAGATTCACTGTGGAGGGGAGGTGGTCAAAACAATACGGGGGGCCTCAGCAGCCGCCGGCCGGGGTGTGCGGGGGAAATTGGGGCGATCTGGAAGGAAGGTCCTGCCACTGCTGCTGTGGTTTCTGCCTCGTCCCCTCTCTGCGGCTCCGGGGTTTTTTTTCCCTCATGGGACCCGGGGGCGGTTTGTTCGGTTTCTCAGTTCGATTCTCCGCAGGAAGAAAAACAAAAAAACAAACAAACAAAAACAAAAAACAAAAAAACCAACACTGCGATTATTCTAATGGTGAAATGTCCCCCTTTCTTTCTTTTCTGTCCCCCGAAAAATTTAAATAATTATTTACAGTTTTTCTCCTCACGGTTCCTGGGCCGCCGCAGCCGCCGTCTCCGCTGGCCCCGTAGTCAGTGCCGTCTTTGCCGCGGCCTTCTCCTTCCTCTTCGGTTTCTCTTCTTCCTCCTCCTCCTCCTCTGCTGTCTCCACCGCCACCGCCTCCCGGTGCCCGGTCTCCCCGTAGCCGCCGCCGACTCCTCCTCAGGACCGAGCCGAGTGAAATGACAACCAGCTGGAAAGACCAAGAGACACTTCCGGTTCGGGGAGGGAGGGGCGGGACGCCTCGAGAACCCCCGCCCACCCATCAAAAGACCAATCTGTGAGCCTGTTCTGTGATGACCACACCCCCTCTCCATTTGGGCCCCGCCCAGGAAGGTCGAAAAGATACCTCCGGTGACGCCCCAGAAAACTGGAACCCTCCCATTAAGGTCATTTGCTTGGCTTCCCCTCCCCCATCCTCACAGTAAACTCAATTCGTCGCCATCTTAGGTGAGGGCAAAGGAATCCATTGCTAATTCATCTCCCTGGATGGAAGGCGACTGAAGAAGAGTGAATCGAGTGGGAGAGACCTAGACCCCTCCGTCACCTGAGACAGGAAGGCGGAGTGTCAAGGAAAGTGTTAAAGCAGGGGAGCGGCGTTGCCCATAGTCAAGGTGGCGCCCCGAGCGTCACGTGCGCCAGCCCCGGCTCCGCCCCGGAGGGCTCTGGAAGGCGAGGCGGTGCCTGCCCTGCCAGCCCTGCCTGCGCAGCTGGAAAGGTCAGAGCTGCTCCCCAGCTGTGCTGAGAGCTGCGTTTCTCCTGGCCTTGGCTACCGGCCGGTAACAGGGAAGGGCCTGGCTGGGCGTGTGGCCTCCTTGACTGCGGTTGACCTCGAGGCCGGGCACCTTGCGCTACAGGCCCCGCCTCCTTGGGCGAAAGAGCTTGGGTGACTTGCATAGTCGGAGGGTGGGATTCTTAGATCAGAGTGGAAGTGATCCGTGCCAGGGCCCGGACCGCTCCTTATCCCAGTTTAGTGAAGGACTTGGGATGCCCAGGAGCCCGGCCCCTTTATTTTAGAGAAAAGTATAATGACTTGTCCAAGGGCATAGGATCGCAGATTTAGAACTGAAAGTGACCCTATAGGTGAACTAGACCCACCTCTCCCGCCTCTCCCCTTCCCCTCCCCTCCCCCTCCCCCAAGAAAATCTTAAGAGATCTGCCTTCGGTCACAGGAGTACTAAACATACCCGCTGAAGTTCACCACTTGTGTCAAAACTCAAGCCTCCTCTCACATCCAGAAATAGGCCTGGCCGAGGAAAGTGACCCTGCTCAAGGTCGCGGAGGTAGCAGCAGCCTTGCTCTTTCCTGCTACTTCGTAATGGCTTCCGGCACCTTTTTGCTTACACAACGCTGGTTTATGTTCCTAGGATAATACGAAATTAGAGATAAAGGGATGTGAAAGATCACAGGGGGGAAGGGGGGGCGGGGAGATCTGATGAGGAAAAAGACCTCTGCATCATGTTCATAGAGGCACAAAATGCCAAATTTGGAATTTATGCCCGTATCCTGCTGACATGCTCTACCCGGCTTTTGTCGGATACCCAGATAATATTGAAGTGAATCCAAGCATGAAGCCAGTTTTAAGAGTATAAGGGCATAATGGTGCAATGGACCTTAGACGGGATCGTTTAGTCCAAATCCCTCCTTTTGTAGTGAAGGAGGCTAAAAGCCAGGGAAGGAAGTGACTAGCCTAAGGTTTCACAACTAATTAGCCGCAGCCTTGCACTAGAATCCGGATCTGGTGGCTCCTACCTTGTTCCAGTGCTCTTTCTACTGTTCTGTTTTAAAATCATAATCTAAGACCAATTTGGACGAAATATAAGTGCACATTTGGGGTTGATTGGGTAAAGGCAGCTGAACCAAGGATAATACCAGAAATTAAAATGCAATCCCGAAGGCATTATGTGAAACAGTTTTTTAAAAAACACTAGGTATTTATTACATCAACTACAGATTCAACCAACTTAACTCAATGGTAGGCCTAACTTGTACTTGCCACTCCATCATTCCCTATAGTGTTGGGTCCAGACTTTTTCCACTCTTAAATTTCACAAGTTCATCTTATTAGCATATGATTCTGCATCCCACTTTACTGAGAAAATGACAACAAGAAGAGCCATTAGGGTCTTTTTTAAAGAATATCATATCCTTATCTTCTGGAATACTTGATGCCCAGAAAATGGGGGATCATGGTCAGTGAATTCCTATATGGCTAATAAGCCATGGTGACCTTCCAACTTTCCTTAGCAGATGTGGAGTATTCTTCTCTGAGGAACCTCACCATTGCTTTTCAGGTTCTGCCAGGTGACCTTAAGTATTCCTTAGTTCATCATTCCCATCAGGCACCAGGGTACATTATGCTAATTTAGAATATACCCAAAAAGCACAAGTCATCTTGGTTTGTATGAAACTAATTATATGTAAAAATATTCAAATCAGAATATTGCTTTGGAGTTGGTGTAGGTCAGGCACTTTCTGTTACAGAATTATAGGACTTAGTGTTCTTGGTGTGAGTCTTAACTGGAATGCAAGTCAGAAGACAGGTCTGGGCAGGTATTCAGTCCAGCCCCCCCTAGAGAGTAATACTAGTCAGTGTCCTTCTCTGGAAATGCTAATAAGTGTTCTGAGGCTTCTGTAAGGCATGTTTTAAAGCATGAGTTCTTAAACTTTGTATTGTGGACCTCTTTCACAGTCTAGTAAAGTGTAAGGATCCCTTTGTAGAATATTTTTAAAACAAAATAAAATACATAGAATTACAAAAGAAACAAGAGTTGACGAAAACAAAAATATAATTTTTTTTATGTCCAAGTTCTCATCCCCTATCCCTTGAAATCTATTTACAAGTCAGATTACAAGTAAAGATTGTTGTTGTTGAGTCATTTCAATTGTGTCCAACTCTTTGTGGCCCCATTTAGAATTGTCTTGGCAAACATATTGGAGTGATTTACCATTTCCTTTTCCAGCTCATTTTTCAGATGAAGAAACTGAGGCAAACAGGGTTAAGTGAATTTGCCCAAGGTCATTCTTATTTCAAAGCAACTAGAAACACATTATCAATTCTTCCAGTCCAACATTTTTCCAAATACAAGTCACTTATTAGTTTATGAGATGAGGAAGAAAAGATGTTAGAAGGGTTGAGTTACTTGTCAGGCACCATCCATTCCAAGGTTTTGGGGAAATTTTAAGCCATAGCACAATAAAGTAGGTAATTAATGAACTAGAGAAGCATTTTGAAACCAGGTACAGATGGTGTAGTTTATTAAACTACTCCTCTGGTATACATCATGTTTTTGTATTTGAAAATATACATGTTTACTTAAGAAGAGCCATTGTTTTCCAGCACCTAATTACTAATTACATTTTTTCCTTTAGTTTGATGCTTTGCAATCTATGTAGGCCCTCTGAAGTTTAAACATTCTTTTCCTCCCAACTTTCCCAGTTATCATATTATTATTAATAAAGGTTTATAGTTAACATGCCCTTTTGTCAAGAGTGGTGAACCCAACTCCTCGGCTGAATTGTTTCTGAACAAATGGTTGAGAAGAGACTAAGACCTAGGAATGCTTCATTTAAATTCAGGCACACCTTGGCAAAGCATTAGCATAAGCAAAGACTTAGATCAGCTAGAACTCTAGGAGTTTAACTTCCAAACAATGACGTTAATCTCCCAAGATGACATATCCTTGACTGGTTCCAGCCACCTGTACTCGACCAGATTGTTGACACAGATTGCTCTTTTCTGTTTGGATTGGATACACTTCACTTCCTGTCTTAAAAGTATGGCCAAGTGATATGACTGACTAGCTGCTTGTTGAAGTACACCCCATAGGCGGGCAGACCAAATGATTTCCACCCTTAACGTGTATAAAATCTATGACAACAATAAAAGGTATAAAATTATCTGAGTTAAATTGTATAAGTAGTGGTGAACACAGCGGAAGAAGTCATGCAACCATGCTGGGACTAGGTCTACTCAAAATTGATGTTATCTATTCTCAATTGTGCCCTAGGTGCCTCAAGTCAATCAGCTTTTATCAACTCTATCACATTCAATTCAGAATTTGTTTCACACTATCCCTTCAATTCTCAGGTCATGGTAATTTGTGCACATATACTGCCCTCTCCCCTGAGAGTGTGCTCCAGAGGAGGACCTTGCCTCAGACTCCACTGAAAAAAATAAGTCCATTATCTGACAGCTCCTTCTCCAATTCCACACCACAAATCCCCTCAGCAATCATCTTCCATCTTCCCTTTTTTTGCCATAGTCATTGAAGATGAATAGCTCTTCTTGATAATATCAAGTGCTTGGGCTATTGATCCCATCTCTTCCTCTGTCCTCTCTTACCCCTTGGTTCATCCTCTTGTTCTCCCTAATTTTTATTCTCTACTCATCTATTGTCATTTCTGCTGTATTCAAATATTCTTGTCCATTCTTTAAACAAAAAAAAACCTTTCATTTGGCCCTATCATTCCCTTAAAGCTTAAGCTATTATTCTGTATCCTCTTTCCAACCAAACTTTTAAGATAAGCAGTCTACCATCATTGCCTCATTGTTCCCATATACTTCTCAAATCTTTGCAAACTGGCTTTTATCCCCACCACTATTCAAAAATATTTTCTCCAAGGTCATCAATGATTCCTTATTGCTAAATCCAATGACCTTTCTTCAGTCCTCTTTCTTAGCATATCATAGTAGCTTAATAAGTGTTCATGAATTGAATAATTAATTGACTTCAGGAAGAAGAGAACCATAACCTCTCTGGGTCTCATTTGTAAAATGAGAGATTTGAATTAGAGGTGCTCCGAGGTCATTCCAGCTCTAACATCCTATTATTTTATTGAAATTATTGAAAGAAAAGTAATAGTTTTAAAAGAAGTAAATAATCTAGTAGGTAGAACACTGTATTTAGAGTAATAAGATATGAATTCTATGGCAAATATGGCCGTTGCTCAAATCTTCATCATAGGTAAATTACTGAAACTTTCTCTACTACATTCCCTCTCAACTGATGCTCTGACCAAGCCAGAAACTTTTCATAAGAACACACCCTGTAAACCAGTTTTAATCAGATACAAATCTTAAGATTTCCTAAAAGTATTTTTAGCAAGATAATGTTATTTAGTAAATAAAATGCCAAATTTGTTTTCAAGAAGACCTGAGTTGGAATTCTAGCTCAGATGCTAGCTTTGTGACCCTGGTCAAGTCACTTTGCTTCTGTAAGTCTTGGGTTTCTCATTTATAAATAGGTTTCTCATTTGTAAAATGGAATAACAATAATAATACATGCCTGTCAAGGTTGTTAGGAGAACCAAAGGTGATCGATCATGTACCTAAAGAACTTTGTAAACCTGCATAAGATATATGATTTCCAGTTATTATTCTAACACCTGGTATTTAACAGTAGTGGTGGCATAAATTTAAGTTGTGTTCCCTTAAATAAAATTTCAGAAAGAGTGCCTTTCAATTTCTAAGCTTCAAAGTATATTAAGCATTTGACAAGTATTTCTACCTTTTTTTATCCCCCTTTCACATCCCTCTATTGATGGGAGTAGGCAAAAATATTCAAGAGTCTTTTTATGGTATCAGCAACATAGAAAATATTATACCAGCATACCCTGAAGGACAAAGTCCCAGGGAGTAACTTGTGCTGCCAGACCCCAGTGTCCTTACATCTCCTAAAGGAAAGGGTCTGGTTTCCTTTGTTTCTTGGTTCCTCCACAGATAGGCTCCCTCACCCTTTATGCTACTGCCTCTCAGGATTAAGTTCTGGGGTGAATGCTGAAAGGAGGTCTCTAATGGTATGCCGTAGTATTTGTAATAGAAAGAACATCAGTACTAGAATTTATAGTTTAGCACTAGCAGGTTGTGATACATATGCAAATAACAATTGGACAAAATAGAATCATGGAATCTAAGAATCTGTAGATTGAATAGAAAGCGACCTCAGAGGCCTTCTGGTCAAACATTTATTTTATAACTGAGGTCTGAGAAAGCTAAATGATTTGCCCAAGGTCACACAGGTATTTAACAGATGAGAGATTAACATAGCAGAGTGGTTAGAGCAGTCAATCAACCAATAAGCATTTACCAAAAGTGTACTATGTACTTATCACTGTATTAAAACATTGTGGACACAAATAAAAAGTAAAAATAGTTTGTACCCTCAAGAAGCTTATATTCTAATGTTTGGAATTTTAAACTGGGGTCTGTGAACTTGTTTTTTTTTAAGAGATATGTTTATAACTAATTTAATATGATTGTTTCCTTTGTATTTTATTTTATGCATTTAAAAACATTCTTCTGAGAGAGGTCAATAGCTTTACCAGACTACCAAAGTGGTCCATAACACAAAAACAGTTAAGAAATCCTCAATTAGAGCCTTTCCAAGGTAGAATGGGCTGTCTCAAGAGATGCTGCTCACTGAGTATGGAGGTGGTAGCTGGTTTCAAGTGGTGCCTAGATGACCGTGGTCATGATGTTGTAAAGGATATAACCTGGAGTAGATATCACCATCATCCCTTTTGATACTAAGAGATTTTATTTCTATGAAATACCTAGACTAATGCTTGTGATTAATGGCGTCCCTGAGCCTCTGGCTTGGTAATATCTTTATTTTATACTGTAAAGACAACATGTGTATGTATGTATGTGTACAAATATATGGATGTGTATACATATACATGCGTATATGTATATAAATTTAGGGAAATAATCTTTCCTTATCCTCTAAAGAAGATTGTTTTAAAGATTGGCAAAACATAACATTGCCTTAAAGTCCTATGATCAGAGCTTCTTAGAAATAAAGGACTATTTAAATTCCATGAATTACTAAGAGTGTATTTAATACAACCTTTTCATTTTATAGATGAAGAAACAATCTCCAAGACTTTCCTTAGATCGCACCATAAGTTAATAGTAGACATAAGCCTATAACCCAAGTCTCCTGATTCGTAGTTTATCACACCACATTATAGCTAGTTTTCAGTAATTCAACCAATTTTTTTTAAACTAGAGATTTATCATTCTTACAAGGTAATTTGCAAGTGACTCTTTCTCAGTCTTTAGAAGTCTGTAAACCTAGAACCTATTAGAAGGCTATCTTTGAGACTGCGTTTGTAGCCTTTGGGTAATAATGATCTCAATTTGACTTCTGTTTATAGCTTAGCCTTCATTTAGATTGTCATTAGCTTTACATTCTTATACTTTAAAGCTTCAGTGGTTCTATGATCTGATTAATGTTGGTATCCCTCCAAAGTTAAAAGACCAAAATCCATCCGCATTTTTCTTACCCAGTGAGCATCTTGTTCATGTCCTCCTCCCTAAACCCACCATTTGGGGTCCACCTAATTGCTGGAAGTTTTTCTTTAGGTTTTTTAACATTACATGTGTACCAGGGTGTTATGGGAATCTGAAGATCTTCCCTGCCCCTAGGCTCTTTGATAGGCTTACGTGGCTCTGAGAACCTTTCCTGATTTGAAAGTATACTCTGCCCCCAATAGGCTGAATGTGGTCACATAGAGCCTGTGGTGGGAGGCTTCTTCTTCAGAAATGCCCATGCCTTATTACTTTGTAATTGGGCAGTGGGTCAAGAGGACTGTGACAGTCTCCCATCCAGGAGAAGGCTATATATAATGCTGATATGAGGTTTTGCTTTGGGGCTCACTTTGGAGAGAGTTGTGTGATTTGGCCAGATGAGACTTTGGGAAGCCATTGAACCCCCCTGGCTTTGAAAACCCAGATATTGGTGCTTCCCTCTCTGGTAACTAACTAGGTATGGATGTAATGGTCAGACAGCTTGAAGCCGTCTGCTGATCTGTCTCTCTGTCTGCTTGTAACTTCTTCTTGTATTCTGTTTGTATTCTCTGAAGTTCAGAGTGTTGACTTTTTCACCTGAAGTAGGTAAATGATATATGATTCATTAAAGGAAGATTGTTAACCCATTTTGAGTTGCTTTCTTTTAGAAAAGCAGATCTAAGAACCTGTGCTAGCAGCCATCCTGGGTATGCTAGGGTGCTTGCTGAAACAGAGGGCAGCAATCAGATTATCCACCTGTTAATCTCACTAGCTTTCTTATGTGATCAAAAAAATGTGATTTCATAGAATAAAACATTTATGGAATATATTTTTTCCCGAAAAAACAAAAGGTCCAAGAAAGATTAATACAAAAACATGAAAAATAAAAAGTTTCATTCCCTAACGAACAACTGATTAAAAGATACAAAGAGGCATTTTTTCAAAAGAAATGTGTGCTATTCTCAGTCATATGAAAGAATGCTCCCGATCATAAGAGAAATGCAAACTAAAATAATTCTGAGATTTTAACTCAGATCTATCAAATTGAGAAAGATGAGAAAAAATGAAAGTGGTAAATGTAGGAGGCACTATGGGAAGACTAGTATAATGCATTATTGGTAGAAATATGATTTTAGGGCAATCATTCATGAAAATAATTTAAAATTTAAAGAAAACATTTTTGAATTGTATATACCCTTTGACTCAGAAATGTCACTACTAGGTAATAGAACCCAATGAAGTCAAAGACAGAGGGAGAGGTTTCACATAGGAGTGTTCTGGAGTTAATTATTATATTTTTCATATAAACATTTACACATCAAAAATAAATACTAGAAATCACAGCTTGAGTTCTTTTTTGTTGATTGTCTAGATTTTAAAAAGAGGAGAAAGTGTTAATAATAGACATTAAACTTAAGAATGTATCCTACAAACATTCTTTTCAGAGAGCCAGTTGTTAACATTTACGAGCATACCTTTACATATATACAAAAATATTTGTGGTAGCATTTTTGTTATAGCAAAGATTTGAAAAGAAAGTGGGTTTGTATCATTTAGGGAATGGCTAAAATATGTTATATGATTTTAACAGAATATCATTTTATTTTAAGAAAATAATTATATGATAGAATAGAACAGACTGATTTTTTTAAAAGACCATTAATTGAATGTTTATTGCAGAGGCAGCTAGGTGCTCAGTGAATAGAGCACCAGCCCTGCAGTCGGGAGGACCTGAGTTCATATTTGGCCTCAGATACTTAACACTCACTAGCCCTGTGACCTTGGGCAAGCCTTCCCTCCTCCAAAAAAAAAAAAAAAAGCAAAAATAAATGTTTATTGCATGCCAGGAACTGTAATAAGCACTAGGGATAAAGGCAAGACAGTTTCTGTCCTCAAGAAGTTTGCATTCTGAAAAGGAAAGACAACATAAAAAGGAGCGCTGGGAAGCTGGGGAGGTGGGGTGCAGGGCCACTAGGAAATAGCCTGGAGGTCTCATCCCTGTCAAGATAAGGTTAAAGCTCCATCAGAACTGGTAGACCAAAGGAATAGACTCCAAGGTTCCAGGGAGGAGGATAAGGAATATGGTGGGAGAGCAGGAAGAATGGTGCAGAAGACAAGAAATTCAGAAAGACTTTAGAGCTGTTTGAACTGATAATAGAATGAAGTAAGTATGACCAGAGCAATTTACACGACAACCACAGTAATGTCAAGGAAAACAACCCTGAAAGACTTCACTTCTGCTAGGACGTGACTGGTCTTTACCTTGAGGCCTGAGAGTGAAACACATTTCCCACTTCTTGGCAGAGGAATGGCACACTGTAGGTTCAGAATTATGATAAGTATGGCCTGCAGGCATGCTATACATCGTCAAACATGACAGTTGTGAGATTTTCCCTGCTTAGTCCTATTTGTTACAAAACAAAGTTCTTTTTTTAGAGGAGGGGGAATCATTTGGAAGTGACAGTGATATGAAATGAAGAATATCAATAAAACATTTTTTGAAAGTCCAAAGCAGACCAGGGGCGGAGCCAAGATGGGGGTGTAGAAGCAGCAAGGTCCCGCAGCTCCCACACCACCACCCTAAACACTCATAAAATTATGAGCCCAGACAAAGTCTAGGACTCTCACACTCACAAAAATACAGAAAACACATCTCTCGCTGAAGGCAGCTCAGCAGCAGGGGCTCA
The DNA here is from genome assembly GCA_028646575.1 of Pseudocheirus occidentalis. NCBI lineage: Eukaryota > Metazoa > Chordata > Mammalia > Diprotodontia > Pseudocheiridae > Pseudocheirus > Pseudocheirus occidentalis. The sequence goes on along the minus strand of CM053595.1, from coordinate 46,774,095 downwards.
GCATGGCAGCTGGGAGGGGAGGCTGGCCCAGCCTGAGGGTGAGACGGCGGCCAAGCCAGGGGCGGTGGGAAGGAGCCGGGCTGAGCTGAGCCGAGCCGCAGCCAGTCTGTAGAGGAGAGGATCTACAGCTTCCAGCACCTCTACATCTGCCAAGGCGTGAGGAACAGGATGGGAGAGGGGCAGCTCGCACCAGAGCAGAGACCAGCCCAGCCCAAAACCACAGCCATGACCAGGCTAGGCCCCAGGGCGGCCAGGAGGAGCTGAGCCTCCCAATCTACAGCTTGAGTCTACTTCAGAGAAGATCTAAAGCACCTGCCTGAGAGGATCTTAAAATCCCACAAACCAGGGTCAGAAACAGTTAGTGAAAGTGAAACTTTGAAAATTTATTTGGAGGAGGAAAAGCAGTTCGGCCAATCTGCTCCTGGGGCAAGGAAGCAGTGTGCGAAGGGAACTGCTGGAACCGCAGCAGCCCCCACCAGGCTGCTTCAGAGACCATGGCCTGTGGACTCCGCAGGGGGGCTGAATCGATTGATCAGGGCCAAGTGCTCTTATGTTAAGCGGCCTGGATCCAGATTGTGGTCTTGGGTGATGGTGCTGGGGTGCGCTTTCAGCAAGCCAAAGCTGGGGGGACTTGCAACACACCCCTAATAGCTCCAGCAGCTGGGAAAACCCAAGCAATTTGGAACAGAGCTTTCCCCGCTGGAAGCAGAGTTCCACAGAGCTAAAAAAAAACAACTACTTAATTAACTGGCCAACATGAG